>BLSH010197098.1:663923-698107 GCA_018402905.1 Glandirana rugosa | reverse complement strand
GGCTTGTTAGGGTCTCGGGAAATGAGATAGGCCGTCAGTAAATCAAGTGTGATCAATTTTCAGTGATTGGCACCATAGCTTGCAGACTCTATAACTTTCACAAAGACCAAATAATATACACTATTTTTTTTTTTTTTTACCAAAGATAGGTAGCAGTATAAATTTTGGCCAAAATTTATGAAGAAAAATTACTAATTTGCAAAATTTTATAACAGAAACGAAGAAAAATTCATTTTTTTACAAAATTTTCGGTCTTTTTTTAATTATAGCGCAAAAAATAAAAAACCCAGAGATGATTAAATACCACCAAAAGAAAGCTCTATTTGTGTGAAAAAAAGGACGCAAATTTCATTTGGGTGCAGTGTTGCATGACTGAGTAATTGTCATTCAAAGTGTGAGAGCGCTGAAAGCTGAAAATTGGTCTGGTTGTTAAGGGGGTTTAAGTGCCCAGTTGTCAAGTGGTTAAAATTGCAAACCTGTTGGCATCCTTTTCAGGATAAACAAAACCACACATACCTATACAAATACAATCATTGTTGGAACTGTCAAAATGAAATTTGGTACTCTTAAATCTGCTGAAACTGACCCATATTGAAACTCTTCTGTGGAAGAAAAAAAATTGCCTAGATCCATGCACCAATAACTTTCTCACCATTAATGTTTATCCATGCTCAAGTTATAATTTCAAGACTACTAGGGTCAATATCGTGTGCAAAGAAATCTCTTTGTAAAGCCTTTATTTCTGTGGCTAAAGCCCTTATCCCTAAACACTGGTAACACCAACGTCTTTCTGACTACTTCACAGTGGGTTGCCAAGGTCTGCCGAATGATAAGCATGGAAGAATTGATAGCTCACCAACGTGACAAAACCTTTCTGGATAGATGGAAGCCATGGATTGTTTTCATGAGCACTAATGAGTTCTGAGCCTTGCCATGAATCTTATGGCCTTCTCTTCCACTACTTTTATACTATAAAATATTAGTACATGGGTCCGACGTATTATTCAAAAAATTACCGATAGGTCAATACCAGATGATCCAGCTTTCTTTCTTCTCCATGCCTCTGATACTCCAGGGGAAATCTATAAGAAATCAGTAATTCGCCACCTCCTTGATGCTGCCAAGGCATGTATCCCTCTCAAATGGAAATCTCCGCACCCCCCGACCACTGGCCTATGGCTCAACAAAGTAGAAGAAATTAATAAAATGGAGGATCTGGTCCTAACAGCAAGACACCAAAAAGAGCGTTACTCCAAAACCTGGACATTGTGGAACATGTTTATCTTCTCTGATGAGGGCCAGTCCCTCTTCCAGTACAATACTGTGGACTAATTCTGTGCAGTAATACTGGTCAATAGAGCAGTCTACAAAATTTGAACTATGAGCTTACGTGATTGGCGAGCTCGCATCCACAGATTTCTATTCCAGGCACCCCTAATGTTTCTCCTTTCCCCCCACCCCCCCCCCCCATCTTTTTTTTTTCTCCTTCCCTTCCCTCTCTCTCTCTCCATCTCTCTTAGGTTTCACTTAATATAGTCTTTTTCGACAGTCTGTTCTCCTTTATGTCTTGATACCTATTATCTATTTCTCAACCGTATTTTTTATGGTTCTAAAACATTCTCTCTATCACAGAGAGAAATGAAAACAATTTGGGCCGGCGCGGTGGCCCCGCTCTGCATAGCAGATTGTCCCTAAGCTATTAGCTACCAGAGGTGCGATTGTCTTGAATGACAAGTTTTAAATACTCTAGAGCCAGGGTTGTCCATTGCAATTGGGATGTTAGACACAAATAATGTTCAATACTCTGTATTTTTTACTTTTGCAGTGTCAATGTATGTAGTGCTGCATTCCCTTATGTCTATGTATGTTATGGAGCCACGGCTTGTGTCCTTTGACTAAATAAAAGATTTGTAAAATATTAGTACATGGTCTTCACTCCCTCTATTTTTTGGACCTTTCCTTTCTACCTCAGACTGTTGACATTCAACTAAACAGTATCTTACAGCCCCTCTCCCAAACACACAATGGCAAGAAAATAATAAAATGAAAATGCTCGTCATTGAACACCTGAATATCTGTTAGCTTTTGCTTGCTACGATGATTAATTTAAAGGACTGTACTTGCTTCCATTGGATCCATGATTATGGTAAACAGTCTGCCTTTTATGTCTTTAACAAATAAAATCTAATTGTGTTAAAAAAAAAAAAAAAAAAAGATTTGCATAAATAAAAAACAGTCACTGCATTTGAAACAGAATTTTATAAACATTTATTATCACAGTTCACATGAAATACACATCCATTTTCTGCATTTGAAAAGGTTATAGTATTTTGTCATATAACTCAAGTGCCAAAGGCCCAATATCACGAAGTAGTAATACACATTCTTTAAACCTGTAACAATCATATGGTATGTTGAAGCAAAAAAAGAAAAAAAAAAAAAAAGGAGGGGG
Source organism: Glandirana rugosa (assembly GCA_018402905.1). NCBI lineage: Eukaryota > Metazoa > Chordata > Amphibia > Anura > Ranidae > Glandirana > Glandirana rugosa. The sequence continues at coordinate 695,655 of BLSH010197098.1, read as the reverse complement.
GGGAACACTGCAAAAGAAAATTTATATACAAAAATATTTTTTTAAAAATCTACAAGTCTAAAAACACAGTACATAAAAAAAAAAACCTAAATAAAACAGTCATTTTTACATTCATTATAGCATAGTTGTCATACACTAATTTCAGTGACTCATACCTAGTAAAGTACAAAAGAGAAAAAAAATACATATTTTGGGCTGCATCAAATTTACAACACCAATTAGAAAATATTAAAAATGATAGAAAACATTCATATATTTTAGCCCTTTACTATATAACAAAATTGAACACTCATGTAATGAACATTGCATTTAAGTTTTAAATACAATCAAGATAAGCAAGCAAAATGGCTTGATGGCACACAGACGCACTACCGCAGGTCATGTGATCACCAACTGGCTTATTCTTGAAGGTGGTGTCAGGATTAAAAGATGGGAATCATATTTAAGACTATTATTCAAATTATTGTCTGATCGCTCTCTGGGTTGCCCATCTCTACCAATTCCTTAACCACATCCCTTTTTGTGTTTGACACACAGATCAGTGACAACACATGCACCTATAGATTTCTTCACACTATCAAGTGGACCAACACAGTGACCCCCAACAGTTTTCAGAGAATTATATATGCCCAAGTTGTTCAGCTATAAAATAGTCAAGAATGCACTGGCTGCCATAACTTGGTACAAAAATCAGTGTAAGATGCCATCTAAAATCTCAAACCCTTAGGTGTATTTTTTTTTTTTTTTTTAAATCATGGCATCTGCATTCTAAAGATTTATCCTCCATGCAAAAATCTATATTTATACACATTCTAACGTGAAATGGGACAGCACAGTTAAAAAAAAAAAAAAAAAAAAAAAAAAAAACACGGCTTTTAATACCTATAAAAAGATATGCACAGTTGGCCCATTGTGGATTTAGGAGAACAAATATGATACCAATTTGGAGATGTTCTGCACCCATAAATGGAAGCTCAGATATTACACATGGCTTATAAATGCACATTTAAATCTTTTAAAAATAGAAAAAATTAAAATTGTTAAAAAAAAAAAAAAAAAAGAGGAGAGGAAAATCGATCTAAAGCTTATTTATAGAAACATGAAATCTGTATTTATGACAAGCCTAAGCCACTAATAAATCCCATACATGGCTCAACCACATTAATACAAAAATTTGATGACCAGGGCCACAAAAGTTTGGCTTGTGTTTGCAGCATGACAGTCCAGGTGGCTTATTTGTGGTCATCATAGTCGCTGACCATACTTTTGATGTGGTTTAGTTTGGTCTTGAGCCGTTTGCAGCGGTTACGTTTGTTCTTGAACTCTGAAGACTGGAAGGAAACAAAGGCTTATTGTAATGTAACCAAAATATTCTGACTGTAATTAATAAACCTCTATTTCTTAGTCAATTTACTATAGTCAGATAAGTACATACAGTGCATCTAGATTCTGTGGTTTATTGCATTGTGTTCCTAGTAGTCAAAGGTTGCACTAAGAATTCAAGTGTATGCAATGTGTCCTAGTGTATGCGGTCCTCCTGTCAGAACACAATAGTACAACTGGGAGAGTGCTGTACTAACATTGCATAGTTAGTACAGCCATCCTCAGTTTTTCTTTTGTTCAACTCGCTGGGTTAAACGAAAAAAAAAAAAAAAAACACCTTATGTGTTTACCATGCAATTAATCTTCCCCATTTTGGTAAAAAATATAAAAGATGAGGTTGAGCCGAGTAAAAAGCTTTAAATTGGTGCGTCCGCAAAATGACAAACTTCCGTACCCCAAATTTTGTCAAAGCCGCAATTTAAAAGCCCCTACAGGTCATCAGTTTAACGTCAACCAGGAATATCAGCCCTAGAATTATCGTTCTTGCATAAGCATGTGCAGCGAAACACGTCGTCACAAGCAACGTTTCCATATTTAGGTGCCCCTGGTGGGTGCGCTTGCATTTGTGTGGGCATTCACATAGCGGAGGGCAGGCTCAATTTATTTATTTTTTTTGCGGGGGGTTTGAGTAACTATTTTGACTTTATTTCTACTTTCATTAAACCTTTTTTTATTTTGCATAGGGAACAAAAATACTCCTGCTTTTGTGCCCTTCTGGCAATCAACTTACTGACGCTAGGAAGAAATAGACAGCAGGAAAACAGGTTAGAGACTTGAAGTATGAGAACGTTTTCATGTACTAAACATTTGTAACAGATACATAATATTTTTCATTGTTGCAGTAAGGTGTGGACAACATTCCTGACGTCAGGAGAACACAGACTACAACAACATGTGCCTGGAAAACATTCCAAGACAAACAGTTCTAGGTGCTGGAACCATGCCAAGACTGGATAAAAAAAAAAAAAAATATGTTGCCCTTACTAGAGAACACAAAAAATGTATCAGATCTATGCTTCAGATAAATACTGGGATGTAATATTGTAAAAAAAAAAAAAATGCATTTTTTATAAACACAACAGGGTTTATAAAAGTAGCTACATTTTATCAACTTTCACACTTCAAAGAAACATATTAGGGTGAATGTATAGAGCAGTTTGTGGAGGTGGCTATGCTTCGAAATTCAATTTCTTGATTTACTATATAGTATAGCAATAAGTGCCAGTGCAATCAGAGTAAGAGGGACACCACTTCCAATTGCAGGCGGTCCCCGGGTTACAAACAAGATAGGGACTGTAGGTTTGTTCTTAAGTTGAATTTGTTTGTAAGTCGGAAAAGGAACATTTTTTAAGTGTAGCTTCAGGCAAAAAACAACTATATTTAAGCTTTTTGGATAGCATAGGGAAGGGTTAACACCCCTGTAATGTTTGTTTTGCTGTCTATGTTTCTGTTCAGAAGATTTCACCTCACTTCCTGTCCCAATGATAATTGGATTTTGAAAATGTTGGGTTTTTGTGGAAACAAGGATTGGTGATAAAGCCTCAGTGGAGACATCTTTTTCCCATAATAACTCTTACAGGAGTGAATTTCCCTTCCTAGGGGGAGATTTCCTCACTTCCTGTTGTCTCCCTCCGTTTGTAAGTAGGAGTCGTTCATAAGTCGGATGTTTGTAACTAGGGGACCACCTGTATTCAACATACAAGGAAACAAAAAAAAAGTAACCTGGACTCTCAGTGCCCCATGAACACATGTCCATTGAGGTTCTGTGAACTTCTAGAAGATCTGTATGTGTGTGGGTAGCACCTTAGGATGATAGGGGAGCACTTTTCCAACATACAAAAACTCTGATATGACTTTGTGATATTAAAAAATCTTTTACTCAAATATGTAATAAACATTTGATATTTTTTATAAAAAGATACTGTCTGATGTGTTCATGGCACACTATAAAAGTCTAGGTTTCTTTTCTAAATTCTTGTATGTTTACTACATAATAAGCGCACAATCCAAATGCATTTTCCATCCAGCCAGTGACGTGTTAGAACTCCTGAGGTGCACATGCCTTACCCTGAGTCAGTGTCACATTCAATACAGAATGAGCAATAGGCCATCAGCCCTGGACCTTCTACATCACAGACAAGGCCCGCGGGCCAGGCCACTTCATGTGATCCTTGCACGTCTCCTGTAGCTGCAGCAACCCACTCATCTCCACCCCCACCTTGTCTCAGCAGTCGGCAGCAGAGAGGACGACAGAACTCCTCCTACAGATTCTGCACCTCGCTATGCTGCCGTGGCACCCCCTCCTCTTTGCTTCCATTGGTCTTGTCACTCAGCAGACTCCAGCCCTCACCTGGCCTTCCTCAAGACCCTACACTTTCTGCTTCCCATCTCTGCCCCCAGCACATGGTAAGGAGGGTGCACTGTCCTGCAAAGGAGGGTGGGGGCTCTGGACATCTAGTCTTACAGACAGGGGCGGACTGACCCATCGGGCACTGCCCGAGGCCATTAGGGGGCCCCATGAGACACTCTTCAATACTAGCACAGCAAGCTGCTGCAATAAGAACTCTCACGGCGAGCAGCGTGATGCTCCCCGCCGGCCCCTCCCATCCACCCCAGGTGCTTGTACTGTACATGACATCACCTGGGACAGACAAGAAGAGGAGGGGCTGGCAGGGAGCAGTGCACCGCAAGAGATCTGATCGCAGGCATCAGGTGAGGTGCTGTACATTATTATTTATAGTTGAGTCTACAGACACCATGGCCGCAAATGGGGCAAATCAGCCAGTACAGATGTATAATGTCCCCCTATTTCCATCAACATCAGAGTGAGAGTAACAATTTTATCATTCATGACTGACCCTAAACTGATGACCTGTATGGGTCATTAACCACTTCAATACACGACACCTATACCCCCTTCCTTCCCAGACCAATTTTCAGCTTTCAGCGCACTCACATTTTGAATGCCATATACTCAGTCATGCAACACTGTACCCAAACAAAATTTTTAGCATTTTTTTTTCACACAAATAGAGCTTTCTTTTGGTGGTATTTAGTCACCACTGGGTTTTTTTTTTTTTGCGACATAAGTGAAAAAAAAAAAGAGCAAAAAATTTTTAAAAAAAAAAAAAAACACTTTTTTTTTTTAGTTTCTAAAATTTTGCAAAAAAAAAAAAAAGTCATTTTTGTTCAAAAATTTGGGCCAAAACCTATACTGCTACATATCTTTGGTAAAAATAGACCAAATATACACTTTTTTGGATTATGTGAAAGTTATAGAGTCTACAAGCTATGGTGCCAATCATTGAAAATTGATCACACCTGATGCACTGATGGCCTATCATTTCTTGAGGCCCTGAAATGTCAGGAAAGTACAAATAACCCCCAAATTACCCCTTTTTGAAAAGTACACATTGCAAGGTATTTAGTAAGAGGCATAATGAGTTTTTTGAAGTTGCATTTTTTTCCCACAATTCTTGGGAAAATTAAGAAATTATATTATTTTTTTTTTTTACACTAAATTGTCATAACAAGTAGTTATTTCTCACACACAGCATATGCATACTTCCAATTACATCCCAAAATACATTCTGCTACTCCTCCCGAGTATGGCGATACCACATGTGTGGGACTTTTTCACAGCCTAGCCACAGAGAGGTCCAACATGCAGGGAGCACCGTCATGCGTTCTAGGAGCAGAAATTTAATATCTAATTTCCTAATGAACTATTACACTTTTGAAGGCCCTGGAGCACCAGGACAATGGAATTACCCACAAAATGAACTCATTTTGGAAAGCAAACACCCCAACATATAATCTATGAGCCATTCGGAGTCTTTTGTAAGGTTCATATTTTTCCACAAGTCTTCGAAAAACGTGGAAAGAAAATTAAAACGCTTTTATTTTTACACAAAGTGGTCAATTTAAGATATTTCTAACACATAGCAAAAATAATTGCAATTTTTTTACCAAAAATATGTATAAGAATATATATTTGGCTAAACTGATGAATACATTTGTTTTTTTTATTTTTTTATTGGATAGGTTTTATAGCAGAAAGTAAAATATTGTTTTTTTCAAAATGGTCAGTCTTTTTTTGTTTATATTAAATTGAAAATGCAGAGGTGATCAAATCCCAGCAAAAGAAAGCTATTTGTGGGAAAAAAGGACATCAATTTTGTTTGGGTACAGCGTTGCGCAATTGTCAGTTAAAGAGACGCAGGGCCTTATCGCAAAAAATGGCCTGGTCATTAAGGGGGTAAATCCTTCTGGGGCTGAAAATGGTTTACAAAAAACAGAGAACAAAGTAAGATGGGCTCACAACCACAGTCAAATATTGAATGTCTCAAATTAAACTGTTAAAATACTTACCGATTTAAAGACCTTTAGACGGTTGTATTCATCAGCAACAGCCTGTAACAAAAGATTATAGCAGAAATTAAATGACTGCCTGAAAAGTAATCTTTCCTTTCTTATCAGTGTATAGAATTTATTCTGTGACAGTGTCCTGACAAGAAGAGGCCCTTGGGACAGAAAAAAAAATGGTTATTCTTGCTGCTTTAACATAAACCTGTACTTTTCACATACAAGACAAAGTGACAGGTAAGCTTTACATTGATCAACCATATCATAATGACTGAGGCACAGACCTCTGAAGGTGTGCTGTAGCATCTGGCACCAAGCCATCAATAGCAGTTCCTTTAAGTCCTGTGAGTTGTGAGGTGGAGCCTGCAGGGATTGGACTTTTTTTTCCAGCACATTCCACAGATGCTCAATTGGATTGAGATCTGGAGGCCAACTCAGCACCTTGATCTTGTTGTGGCATTCCTCAAACCATTCTTGAATTCATCAGACCAGGCCACCATCTTCCATTGATCCATGGTCCAGTTCTGATGTCCACATGCCCATTGTAGGCTGTGGCAATGGGTGAGCATGAGCAACATTAACCCCTTCCCGCCTGAGCAACAGCAGAAGACTGCTACAGCTTACTTGCTACGGGCTTATTTTGCCAGGAGTACATGGACTTCCTCCCGTGACTGCTCTTCCCAAGCGGCACGCTCTGTGATCGCCGAGTCCTTCGGACACAGCTGATCACATACTGGGTTAAAGGGCCAATCACAACGGCCCTTTGCCACGTGATCAGCTGTCCAATGACAGCTGATCAAGGATGTCAACACAAGCCATTTATCGGCTTTTCTTTCCTCATGCTGACAACGTGAGGAGAGGAAAAAGTGCCGATAACCGGCTTGTGGTAAAGATCGACACAGATAATCAGTTCACTGATTATCCATGTCCTGATTATCCATGCAGTCCTAGCAGTGCCACCTATCAGCACACATCAACGAAGGAGAAAAATTACCTGTTTGCAACATTTTATAACTGAAATTATTTCTTCAAAAGGTTTGGTCTTTTTTCGTTTGTTTAGCAAAAAATAAAAAACCCAGTGGTGATTAAATACCACCAAAAAAGCTATTTGTGTGAAACAATGATAAAAATGAAATTTGGGTATAGTGCTGCATGACTGCGCAATTGTCATTCAAAGTGTGACAGTGCTGAAAGCTGAAAATTGGCCTGGGCAGGAAGGGGGTGAAAGTGTCCTGTAGGCAAATGGTTAAATTTTTTTCATTTTGAGCTAAAGTAGATCTTTTATTGGACTGAACTCACCACGTGCATCAATGACCTTTGAATACCCCAGTAATTAAAATGGAGGCTGGCATTTAGGCTGCTTTCAACACTGGGGCCGCTTGTGCGTTGTCGGTAAATCGCCGCTCGGGTAGCTTCGCTTTCTCGCTGCTTTTCGCCCGCTAGCGGGGCACTTTTAACCCCGTGAAAAGCGATTCGGAAGCGCTGCCCATTCATGCCAATGGGCAGGGGCGGTTTGGGAGCGCTGTATACAGCGCTCCCAAACCGCCCCAAAGATGCTGCTTGCAGGACTTTTCCTAACGTGCTGCAAGCGCACCGCCCCAGTTTGAAAGCACTCAGGCTTTAACCCTGAAACGGCATGGGAGATAGTTTTCAGGCACTTTACAGGCGCCATTTCTATCGCTAAAACGCCTGAAAACTGCCTTAATTGTGAAAAGGGGTCTAAGTGTGCATGTTATTTTTTGGATATAGCTTGCAGGCTCCAAAAAGGGACTGATGCGAGTGGTGAAAATACACCCTGTAAAGCATTGTATTATAAACTGGACCAGAGCATTGTATCTACATACATGGAAAAACATCACTATAAAGTCACATAGCAAGTTGCATAAAAGCTATGTTAAATATTTTGGAAATCGTACCCTGTACGATTGGCTCCCCTCTGGATGTTCATCCAATTCTTTGTCCAGCCTGGATAGGGATTTAGTGACATCATCTAGTTCAGCTTGTAGCTTCTTGTATTCCTGTAGACCTGTATCAAAGTCTCTCTTGTATTCTTGTCTCTGTTGGTCTGAAGTGATAGGGGGATATTCGCTGTACAAAAAATAAATATGGTGAGCAAATGTCAATGCAAGGTATAGTCACATACATCTGGTACCAATGTCTAAGGATATCATGGTTTAAATCAACTAATTGGCTTTAAAGTGGTATTAAAACACAAAATCAAAAAGTGTAATATATTATTACCAATCATTAAATGTGGCGACTGCATTGGTTTTCTTTTAGGCTTCCCCCATCTATTTTCACATTGTCATCTGGCCACTACCACTCCTCCTTATTTAAGTGCCTATACTGTACTTTGAGTGAAGGAGCCCAGGGATACCTTTGCACAGCACCATTGCCAGTCTGGGGTGAGGGGGTGTTAGATGGACTAGCAGATTTAGATACACTAACAAATAAAAGCCAAATCCCAGCTAACACTTCATAAGCAGTTACAGCAAATTTTCTTTCACTTTTGGGACAAAGGTTTTACATAAATAAAAGCTAATCGTTGTAAACACCTTTCTCAGGGGTAAATGGTTTGTCTCAACCCTCTGCTACAAGCTGTTCTGCTGAAAAACAGACTTACTGGCCAGATCACCAGGGTAAAATAATGGAAATAAAGCCTAAAAAACAAAATAATGCAGGCACCGCATCTAAGAATCAGTAAGATGCTATACAATAAAAGGTTTGTTTTGGGGGTTTAAAAGCAAAGTTGTTATTCTAAATTCCAGCTTCCCTACCTGTACCAATATACCATTATATACCTCTGCTGCAGAAGGGAAAAAGCTCTATGTTCTATGGCATGCCTTACCTCAACCTTCAGTTTCTTCTATAGAAAACTCCGCCATGACTTCCTGGTATACGTTCTTTAGGACATGAAAACTTAGTAAAAGGAGGACGTATTTCAGCAGCTGGCCTCATTAAAATGGGTACACTATAAGAAAATCGAGCGAACGGTCGTCCGAATTTCCTTGTTGTTTCACAGCAAGACAGAACCGAGGAAAGACATAAAAAAGGTATGAAAATTCTCGTATGACGTTTTATTTTTTTTTTTTTTTTTGGAATTTATAGTTTCTGATCATGCGCAGGCTCTCTTTTCTGATTTTTCTCATACGAAAATGGTACACATTAATCAAAAATCATTCTGTTCCCATACAAGAAAAATTTTGGAGTTTGTCCCTTCGGAATTTTTCATTTGGCAGGTGGGAATCGGCTGTGGAAAGTTGTGTACACACCATCAGAAAACTGTAGGATCGTTCCTCAGACGAAAATGTTCACCTGATTTTCTTATAGTGTGTATGAGTTTAACACATACCCTGCACCTGCCCCCTCATTTCTGTAGTTTCATGCTTTACAATGCAATCTGCCTTGCAGAAAAATAAAAGGTTTCTATGCTTTTTAGGACAACAGAGGTACATTTTATATGTAAAGTGCTGCGTAAATTGACAGCGCTATATAAAGTACCTGAAATAATAATAAAAATAATAATACTAATACATTTATGGTATATTGGTACACGGGGCAGCTGTAATTTACAAAGGAAAAAAAAAAAAAAAGTGAACTTTGCCTTTAAGACCTTATCATTCTGGTGATTTTACGTTTGTTTTACACTATGGAAAAGAAAGCAGAAGGAACCAATTTGCTGACAAACTTCCAACTCTATTGAAGTGCTGAATTGAAATCTTACACACATCTCTCTCTTTTGGTTCCAAGAAGATTTAGATTGGGGCCAAAATGTGTAAAATCGGCTTTTTCAGATTTCATGTGGAACGTGCTTTTTAAGACCGTCTTGTTAAACCTAACAATGAGCACTTTCTATGTGATCTCTTTAGGTCTATTACATACACAATTAAAAAAACGTAAAACTGAATTTAAATACTTACCGTAATTTTCCTTTCGTGACGTGCTCCATGTCAGCACAGTTGGGTATAGGCTCCACCACCCCCCGCATGCCTCCAGGACTCGACTCATAAATTTGAGCCTACCTACAGCCTCGGCATTCTGTAACTAGTCCTACCAAGCTGGGTGGGATCTGTGCTGCCATGGAGCTAGTCAGGAAAGGAAAATTACGTTAAGTATTTGAATTCAATTTTCCATTCTCCTGACGGCTCCATGTCAGCACAGCTGGGAACTAACTAGCCAAACAGGGGAGGGATAATGCTACACACTCAATTCTGGCTACAAACAGAAGACAGGATGCCTCTGCCAAACTCAACTGTCATTAAGGCTTCTTCTAGAACAAGCCATGAACGCATATATTCTGGTGCCCATGTGACTGCCTTGCAGATAGTCTCAAACACTCTGCCTGCTGCCACTCTCAAAGTCGAGACCTTTCTAGTGAAGAGTGCCGTGATTCTCCTGGCACGGCCAACCCTTTCAACTTGTAGGCCAAGGAGATGAGCTTCACCAACCAAGAGGCAATAATCTTGTTGGAAGCAGAGAAATCATTGTGTTCCACCTGGAATGACAAACCGTTGCTCCGACTTCTTGGAGGCAGAAGTCACTTTGATTAAACATTGTAAAGCTTGGCCCACATCAGATGGGCTAATTTCTTGAGTACTCCCCAAAAGTAATGTAGGAAGGACAACCTCCTGTGTGATATGGACTCTGAAGGTCAGTTCAGGCACAAATTCGAGCAATGGCATGATTACCACTCTGTCTGGGAAGTACACGAATATGGGTTCTTTAAACCCCAAGGCCACCAATGCGGACTCTTCTGGCTGATGTAATTGCCACCAGTAAAGCAGTTTTCAGTGAGAGGTACCACAGGGTGATTGAAGGCATCTGATGCAAAAAACATCCAACACCAATGGGAGATACATTTCGTTAACAATTCAAGGTTTCAACCAAATTGCATCTTGAAAAACAGTATAATTAATTGCTGGATGCTCACAGTATGCCAGTGAAGGCATAGATAAGCAAATTATGTGCCTATAGCATACTTATGCTTAGACCTAAATCAAGCCCCGCCTGCAGAAATTTCAGAACAGACTTCTGAAGAGTCCAGTGTAAAATCTTGATCAGCAGTAATCTTGCAAATTTATGCCATCTTCTACTATAAAGCACTGTTTTCATAAGAGTATTCACAACCTTTACAGAGCATTCAAGATCGATTAGCCTCTGCCTCTCAAGACCCAAGCCATCAGCCTGAGCCTGTCGTATGCTGGAACAATGGGATTTTAGAGAAGATTTGATCTTACAGGCAGAGAGAGACAATCGTTGACACTCATCAGGAGGAGCAGAGGGTACCAAGGCCCCTTTGGCCAATCTGGGATCACCAGAACGGTCACCTTCCACTGACACAGCCTTAGCTGGAAGCAGAGAATCCGAGGGAACGTCAGAAACATATGCACTGTATTGGAGAGCCAGTCTGCGATCAGCACCTCAACCCTAATTGCTTACGGATTCTGGACCCTGGAATAGAACTTCAGCAACTTGGTGTTGACTGGGGATGTGAGTGGGTCTACCTCTGGAAGAAAATAGCAAGCTGTTTGTTCTCAAAAGACCCTCAGTAGTCTGGACCATCCATTGTTGGCCATACTGGTCCTGGATAAAAAGTTTGCCTGAAGATTCTTCTGACCAGGCACATAGGCCACAGATAGCTGCAGAAGATTAACTTGAGCAGATTCTAGAAACAGAGAAACCTTCTTCAGGAGGGAGAGACAGACTTGTTTCCATAAGTAGGCCACAGTTGTTGTGCGGTCTATCTAACTTCACCAGGACAGGTTCACCCTGGATGAAGTGACTGAAGGCTAGGACCCTTGAAAAGGACCCTTGAAAAAGCCCATTGCTCTTGAAGTAGGGCTCCTCTTCTACTTTACTGGTGTCCGACTTCACCATCAGCCACTAGGTCATCAGAAGGAAAGACATTGCAGACGATTTCATTTCTCCAACCACAAGTTTAGGCCACTGATCCAGAAACTCGACTTGAACGGGGGCGAGAGTTCAACCGAGCCTACCTGAGCTGCTGGAGCAAGGCTATTTCTACGGCTCAATCTGGGACATGAAGGATGAAAGATCTCCAAATATGGCCTGAAATGCTTGCCTTAAAGGGACCAAGTGTCCATCACCAAAGCTGTACCTATGTCCACAGAAGAGCCACAAAGTGCCCATAAGGCGTGTATGGGTGGCATAATCCAAAAATACCAGAAGCATCCCGACATGGAGCCCATTGCTGATTTCTTGGATTATGTGCTGGCTTACCAATTTTTCCTGGACTCCCACCTAGAAATTCAGAAGCTAACCTCTCTGAAGTAAGCATGGAAAATGCTTTACACTCTCTGGATCAAAGTTGCAACAAAGTAGTGCAAAACCCTTTTTTGGAGTTGCTGCGACTTAAGTAGCACCGGGAACAGAGACCATTCAAATACATAGGCTTGTCATGCGACTTCACATGTGTCAAGTCGCACAACAACTTGCAGTAGTGGAAACAGAGCATTAGGGTTAACCACAGGTAGAGGGAGACTAAGCTTTCATCTACAGCCCTGATCACCAGGTGGTTAATGAGCTAAACCTTGCTCTGCCAGGATCAGGATATAATGAAGTAGTTTTGTTCAGAACAGCAACAAAAAGGTAGGTATTTGAAACAGAATTACAACATTATTCTGCGATGCACACAAACCACCCAAGGGAATCGTAGACATCATAAAAGCATGCTTCTCCCCCTCTTTTTATTGAAAAACTGAAGAGCACAAACAAATGTAAAAGGATGTCCTATATTTCAACAGGCAATAGCTGGCTACAGTAGTCATCTACAAATGACTCCTCTACCTTCCCTGAGAATGCTGGTCTTAGAAAGGGTTGGCACAATAGTAAAGCAAACATGAGAAGCCACTAACAGGTTAATGCCATGTGTAAACAGACAAAGTATTACTTTGTGCACCTGTTATGCAGAGTACTCCCTGTGGAGGAGCTCAGGGTATGCATAGTGGGTGCAGAGTGCAAGGCACAACAATTCCCAGCAATGCAGCATTCATTTGGATACAAAGCATTTTTAACTTTAGCTCACCCAACCTCCGCCAGCCGACTAACACCGGCACAGTGCGGGTGCGCGTGCCTAGGGGAGACTCTGCCAACACCACTGTCCACTTACCATGAACCCAGCGGACCCCAGATAAGGCTGTTAGCCGTGATATAAGGCACCCTGAATACCAGCAGCAGGGCTCCCTGGAGTATGGGTCAGTTAGCTGAGACACCAGGGACTGCGTCCAGGCAAATCCACACGTAGGGATGGACGAACAGCCGGCCAGCCAGCCCTTTAGACCAGCACACCAAGGTCCTGCGCATTGGAGGAAAAAAAACAGTGCAGAGGCTGTAGGCGAGCTCAAATTTATATGAGTTAAGTCCTGGAGCCTATGCCCAGCTGTGCTGACATGGAGCCATCAGGAAAATAACATTTGATCCTGACAGCAATCTTGTGAGCTGAAAATGTCTTGTGTTGCACCTTTAGAAAAAGTTAATTTTTTTTCAGGCCTCTCTGTGGACTACATTATGGAGAAGCAAAGAGAGAAAGGGATGCTGTAGTCCTATTCTAGAGAAACCGCACTACTCATCCATAGATACACAGTATGGTTAGCAAGTGTTGTCACCCTAGGACAGAAGTGATGCTGGCAGGATCACCTGGTCAAAATAAAGTAAAATGCCTAAAAAACTATTGCAGTCACTATATCTGAGTGAAAAGCTTTGTTATTTGTTTCTTGGGTTAATTTTGATCTTGGGGTTGGATACACCAAGTCCAACATTCCTCAGAGCGGTGCTAACAAGCTCGATGTAAACACATGGCTTATCATACCTGTCCCAGTCGTCATCCTCCAGTTCCTCCCCAGATTCTCCTCCTGTGGTATAGTCTGCGTCATAATTCTCATTGGGAGATCTCACGGCTCTTCCTGGTCTTTGATGGCGAGGTGGACCTTTCTTGCTTGCTTCTGAGCTGCTGCTGTAAGCATTTGGAGAAAATCCATACTCACTCCTTACTGGAAGCACTTCTTCTGGAATCCTAATAGGGAGAAAAGCGCAGAGAGACAAAAATGAAATTATTCCTCTTAAAAACAAAAAGCCACTGTTCTTCAGATTACCCAAGTACACACACTTCCTGGTACTTCAATGACACCATCATGTGTTTAAGAGCTTAACACAACCCTGCAATCATCACTTCTCAATGCTGCGTAAAGAGTCACCAGAGTAGCAATGGCAGACACAGACTGTGGACAGTTCCTGTAGAGGACACAGTTTTGTCCACCTTTGGCAGTCACCAATATAGCAACATATCTTTGTGTTATTGTGCACCCCTGCAGATCACCTAATCTGCTCTATACGCAAACTCCTTCCCTTGAAAGCATTTCCTTGCCACACCAAACACCAAATAAAGCCATGTCACAGAAAACAGGAAAGTATACAATTCGGATACTTAAGTGTCCCCCATTGTCAAGTTCAAAAGTTGGGAGGTATGAAGCACACATTTCAAGCCCCACACTTGAGCAGCAGTAAAATGTTTTTACTTTCTATTCTAAGAGGATATTTATCCCAAATAATGAACTTCTCTTGTTTAGTCCTTTTTAGTCTGTTAAATACACCATTAAGGGCACTTTTACATGGGCTTTCCAATCAGGTCCACCAGTCAGTTTTTCAGGCGGACCTGATCGGACCCTCCATCCACCCCTATGGAATGGCGGATGTCAGCGGTGGCATGACTGCTGACACCTACCGCTATCCCAACCTGTCCGCCAAATCAGACGGATGGTGACCCCATTTTCCATCCGTCTGGAGGATCGGATAAGATGGGGTGAAAAACAGACAGGCAGTCCGTTTTCACTCGATTTCCCCATAGGGGATAGCAGGACTCTGTCCGCCTCTGCTCTACACAGTAAGCTGAGATGGACGAGTCATATGCCAGCTCAGCGGAGCGGACCACCCAGGTAAAAGGACCCCAAAAGAGTTTTTGTTTGCATGTACAGTGCATTCAGAAAGTATTCACAGTGCTTCACTTTTTCCACATTTTGTTATATTACAGTCTCATTTCAAAATGGATTAAATTTATTATTTTCATCAAAATTCTACCATCAATACCACATAAAGACACTGTGAAAGAAGTTTGTGTGAAAACTTTGAAAAAATTTATTAAAAAAAAAAAAAAAAAAAAAAACACACGTATGTATAAGTATTCACAGCGTTTGCTCAATACTTTCTTGAAGTACCTTTGGCACCAATTACAGCCGCAAGTCTTTTTGAGTATGATGCTACAAGTTTGGCACACCTATTTTTGGACAGTTTCTCCCATTCTTCTTTGCAGGACCTCTCAAGCTCCATGAAGTTGGATGGGTAGTGTCTGAACAGCCATATTCAGATCTCTCCAGAGATGTTCAATCGGGCTCAAGTCTGGGCCACTCAAGGACATTCATAGAGTTGTCCCTTAGCTTCGGGTATGCACTGTATGTACAAGGTTTTTCAAAAAGATGGAGCAGATTTGAACTTTTATTTCAAACTGTAAGGGAATTATGCACATCACTTGATAGAGAAAGGTTCAAAGTTTTATGGTCCTTGAGTTTGTATGCACTCAACATGAGCACCATGTGCTGCCCAATAAAAACCTCAAGACCGTAGGCCATTTCTTGCCACACACAAATCAAATGGTCACTAGTTGTTGAATTCACAGCTTCAACAGCTCAATGTCTCAGATCTTGAAGAGTAGCAGGCATAGGTGGGTCATGTTCAACAACTATGCAAGGATTTTTGCTCCCCCGAATTTGTAACGTTTAACCTTACTAGAGAGCTGAAACGTTGATTCGTTTGAAAAAATGCCTGTGTTGAACTGAATAGAACTTTTAGGTGGGCTTTTAACTTTGAACCTTCCTCTGTCCAGTGATGTTTGAAGTGTGCTTCTATCCTTACAGTCTGTTTAAAATAAAATGTTTAAATCTGCTCCACCTTTTTGAACAACCCTGAATTTTCCCAAGCTGCAGGTGATCAGCCAGACACATTACATACATACCTAACATGCACAAAACAACCCAACATGTTACTTCACGTCTTCATGTCAACAGTCTTTAGAAAAAAACAGCAGCACTGTGGTAGTTCAAGACCATCAATGGTAATCAACACAGGTAACAAATCTACATATAGGCGGTTCCGGGTTACAAACATCCAAGTGATAAACGACTCCTACTTAGAAATGGAGGGAGACAAAAGGAAGTGAGAGGAAATCTCCCCCAGGAAGGGAAATTCACTGCTGTAAGAGTTATCATAGGCTAAAGATGGCCATTGAAGATTTATCACCAAGACTTGTTTCTACAACAACCCAAAATTTTCAAAATCCAATTATCATTGGGACAGGTAGTGAGGTGAAATCTTCTGAACAGGGACATAGCAAAACAAATGTTACAGGGGTGTTATCCCTTCCATATGCAATAAAAAAAAAAAATGAATATGTTTTGGCTGGAGTCACACTTGCATTACAACTTACATACAAATTCAACTTAAGAACAAACCTACAGAACCCATTATGTTTGTAACCCGGGGACCACCTGCATTACATACACAGGAAATACTTATTCCTAATATTCTTTTGTTAGTAATGTAAAGGATTTTACTTACACACGTGATCCAATTTTGCTATCTGAATAGGTTTGTCCACCATTCACACTTCTATAATCCAGAACAGACCCATTGACTTTCTCATTGTATTCTGACATTGCAGGCATGGCTTCAGGATTGGCTGCCACCGTTTTTACCTATATATGAGTAAATACAGCAAAATGTTAATTTTTTTTTTTTTTTTCATGCACAAGTAAGCCTAACACTGTATAGCCACTACCATTGAATATTACTTAGAATGTGTTCTTCCCAATTTGCAGACAAAGTCTAGTCAAAATTCCAGGATTTTTAAGTATGGTGCAAATCTATTCATATACAGGCGGTCCCCCAGTTACAAACATCCGACTTACAAACGACTCCTACTTACAAACGGAGGGAGACAACAGGAGGTGAGAGGAAATCTCCCCCTAGGAAGGGAAATTCACTCCTGTAAGAGTTATTATGGGAAAAAGGTGTCTCCGCTGAAGCTTTATCACCAAGGTTTGTTTCCACAACAACCCAAAATTTTCAAAATCCAATTATCATTGGGACAGGAAGTGAGGTGAAATCTTCAGAACAGAAACACAGACAGCAAAACAAACATTACAGGGGTGTTAACCTTCCCTATGCTATCCAAAAAGCTTAAAAATAGCTTTTTTGGCTGAAGCTACACTTAAAAAATGTACCTGTTTCAACTTACAAATTCAACTTAAGAACAAACCTATAGACCCTATCTTGTTTGTAACCCGGGGACCGCATGTACCTCCTCCCAGACACTAGTTGAATGCAGTGATTGATGCAGCCAAGCACCAGGACCCAGCACTGGTCACATTGGGTTTTCATCTAACTTTATACAAAAAATTTAAAAAGTTATCCTTTAGCCACTTGACCCCCGGAAATTTTAAAAAATAAAAATCCAGGCAGCCTGCCAAGACCACATCGCTAAGGCTCTCTTTTACACGCACAGACCGTTCAGGTCCACCTGTTCGTTTTTCAGGCGGGCCGGAACAGACGCTCCATTCCACTCTATGGAGTGACAGATGTCAGCGGTGACATGTCTGCTGACATCTGATCCGATAAATCCAGACAGATGGAAACCCTATTTTCCATCCAACTGGCGGATTGGATGAAAAACGGACCGTTTGTCTCCATAGAGAACAGTGGAGATCTGACAGGTCCGTCTCCACACAGTGAGCAGTGACGGACCTGTCATCTGCCGGCTCAGCGGGGATCAACTGATGGATCCCTGCTGAGCAAGCGGAGTTTGTGAAACAGACATAAAGTGTGAAAGAGCCCTTAGACGGACATAAAGAGAAACCTTGTAACATTTAGATCAAAAGGAATGAACTTCGGTGTGTAAATGAAGTCAGTTTAACTACTTAAAAACTACACCTGACACTTGTTGCTTACAAGTTAAAAATCAGTATTTGCTAGAAAATTACTTGGAACACCCAAACATTATATTTTTTTAGCAGAGACCCTAGAGAATAAAATGGCGGTGGTTGCAATATTTTAGGTTGTGCTGTATGTGCGCAGCGGTCTTTCAAATGCAGTTTTTTGGGGAAAAAATACACTTTAAAGTGCATGTAAACCCACCACCCACCCAGTATAAACTAATTACACAGTATTAATGTATATGTACATGCAAGCCTCCTGCATCTATCCCTACCTTGCAAATGTCCCTCCTGTAAGCACTAGCAGCTCTGCAAAACTCTGAAATCAGTGGGTGTGTCTGTATTTGCTGGAGTTTGGTGGGTGGAGTTGTGATGTCACAGGCCTCCCCACCCACCTCTATACTGAGACATTGAGGAGGGAGGGAGGGGGCGTGTAAAATTCTCTCTGCTGTGTGAAGGAGTTAAGCAAAATTGCTTGTCACTCACAGAGCAAGGGGCATATCGACTGTGTATTTCCCTGTTAGTCAGAATTTCTCTTCCTGAAAAAAAATAAGGCCATTACTCACAGTTGGAGTAAATCTTTGTGGCAAGACTGGGCACAGATGAGATGACATGCTATACTCTACCAGGCAGAATTATTAATTACATTTTTTTTCGGGTTTACATCCACTTTAATGAATTTAAAAAATAAACCGCAAAGTTAGCCCAATTTTTTGTATAAATGTGAAAGATTATGTTACGCTGTGAGAATCATGATCTTTATTCTAAGCAAAAAAAAAAATTGTGATTCTCATTTTAGCCAGAATCGTGCAGCTCTAGCCTATATGTATTCTGCTACATGTTAACAAAGATTTCAGTGCTGCTACCCATATAATCCATCAGCAGAGTTCACAGGTGCTTGATCCACAGTTGCCCACCTGAGAGTAGTGACACATAAAGATGATCCGCACAACCGATTTTGCTCTAAAATCTTGCTTTTATTCAGGAAACCACAGTGTACAGTACGCAAATAGAGTCAGTTGACGCATTTCAGCCTACACAGCTTTAAGCCCTTTTCACACTTATGCGACTTGTCCTGTGACTTGGGGCTGCAAAGTCGCATGACAAGTCGTTCCCCATGATTTCCAATGAGTACCGTTCATATCTGTACGACTTCAAGTCGCGCCAACTTCAAAGTAGTCCTTGCATTACTTTGGTCTGACTTTGATGCAACTTGAGGTCCATAGACTTCAATGTTAAACCCTCAAAGTTGCATGCAAATCGCACCTGAATAATATAGATGCAATTTCTGTACTATTTCTGCACGACTTTGTAATACATTTTCATTGTGGTCGTACTGATCACAAATCGCATAAAAAAAAAAAAAAAATTGAAGCAAAAATATATAGAGGCTAAGATAACAAAGGCTCCACCTATTTATTGGATTAATGGGTAGCATTGTAAAAAACTGAAACAGCTGATGCAATAGCAGAGGAGCCAATGTAGACGCCACTATACTTCACAAACAGACATCACAGAGAAACAGTGTGCAAAAACATATAGATAAAAATAGCAGTACGATTAGATGATTGTGTGTTACAGGGAGAGGCAAGGAGATAATAGAAGCAGCTACAGGTTTTTGACAAAAAATCCCGTTAAGCGTATATTGATTGGTTATATATTCTACAAATTATGCTATATATTTATGGATTTTTTTATACCAGTGGCGGCGATAAGCGACTTATAACAGGACTGCGATATTGTGGTTGACTATCGGACACTTGACACTTTGTGGGAACCAGTGACACTAATACAGTGATCAGTGGTAAAAATATGCATGGTCACTGTACGCGTGAGACTGGCTGGGAAGAGGTTAAACATTTAGGGTGACCAAAGGGTTAAACGTGTTCATAACCAGTGTTTTTGTACCGTATGTGCTGCTTTTGCTAGAAGAGATGATTTTATCCCCTGTTTTTGTGGTTTACCGATGATTGGTGGGTGCCAGAGGACATCAAGTGCCCGGCTCCCGCAGATAAGCTCCTGCTGTGAATAATCACAGCAGAAGCGGCCCGCTGGTTGCGTGCCCCCTGCAGGCAGAAGAGAAGGATCACACACACACGCAATCCTGTGCAGAGCTGCCACCCTGTAGCAGTTAGAGCGGTTACCAAATGGTTAAATAGATAACCAAGATGCTTTAAATACAGTCAGGTAGGAGCTCTGACTTTAGTTACTACATATTTGTTATCGATTTGCTCAGCGTTTTGATGCAACTGCATAACAGCCAGGCAACCAGCATTTTCAGGAGACCAACATTGACAGCCTATGCATTTCAGCATAGGTTTCCATTCTTGCAAGTGTACAATAATTACAGCAACACGTTGGCATTCATTAGTCTGACACCCATTTAAAAGGCTTGTTACTGTAGATTATTGTGCAATACTACTGTTTGCAGTAGGTTAATAAACCCATTACTTTGCATGGTGGCGGAACAAGACCCTGTGTACATAGGTATTGTGGATCTAATTTTTTCTGTGTTGTGTCTTGAGGCCAAGTAAAGATAGTCATTCTCCATTTAGAACTATAAACCAACTTCAGCATAAGGTTTCATGTACACGGAACGTTTTAAAAACCACCCCTGAATGATTTAACTTGACAGATAGTAACCAAGGCTTAAAAACGTCAGTTTTGCCGCATTTACATGCCGCGCTTGGAATCGTTTTTTCTTCAAAAATATATCTCCATTAAAAACGCCTGTAAATGAAAAGTGGCTAAACGCGAGTTACCGCATTTACAAGCATTTGGCGTTTCAAATGCCTCAGAACATTTGTGTCCTGAAAGCATTTTTTTTGCTTTGAAAAAAATTCTTCTAAACTCAACTGTCTGGAAAGACTATAAGACTCAGTGTACATGTACTGATAAGATAACAGAGAAGAGTTCAGGGGCAGCTGAAAAAAAGAAAAAAACGCCCAACTGCCCCTTAGGCCTCATGCACACAGGACGTTTTTGACTGTTTTTCAGCAGCGGTTTTCAGCTGCAAACGTTTTTTTTCTACAGTCAATAAACCCTCCATCATGTTATCCTATGTGTTCATGCACACATAGGCTGCTATCAACTGGTTTTCACAGTGACGTTTTTGAGCTGTAAAAAAAAAACCCCAAGAGCTGAGGGTTTTTTTTGGACGTTTTTCAGCTGTAAAAATGTTCAAACACTTAAAAATGTCCAAAAACGCCCAAGGACGCTCATAAACCCTTCAATCCAACGTTTTTGGATGTTTTAGACCAGGGATATGCAAATAGCGGACCTCCAGCTGTTGTAAAACTACAAGTCCCATCATGCCTCTGGGTGTCATGCTTGTGGCTGTCAGAGTCTTACTATGCCTCATGGGACTTGTAGTTCTGCAACAGCTGGAGGTCCGCTAATTTCATATCCCTGTTTTAGACCAATTGGAAAAAAAAACAAAAAACGTTTGGCCCTTTAAAAACGTGAAAAAATGGCAGAAATATAACGCTGGTAAAAGCTGAAAACATCCCTTATAAGCTACTGATGTTTTTTGCCTGTTTTTTTAAAGCCCTGTGTGCATGAAGCCTCAGACTCAGTGTAAATGTACTGATAAGATAACAGAGAAGAGTTCAGGGGCAGCTGAAAAAAAGAAAAAAACGCCCCAACTGCCCCTTAAGCCTCATGCACACAGGACGTTTTTGACTGTTTTACAGCAGCTGTTTTTAGCTGCAGAGGTTTTTTTCTACAGTCAAACCCTCCATCATGTTATCCTATGTATTCATGCACACATAGGCTGTTATCAACTGTTTTTAGCAGTGACGTTTCCGAGCTGTAAAAAAAAACCAAGACCAGAGGGTTCTGAGAGACGTTTTTCAGCTGTAAAAATGTTCAAACGCTCAAAAACGCGGCTTAACGTCGATCCAACGTTTGACGTTTTAGATCAATTGGAAAAAAAAACAAAAAAACGCTGGCCCTTCAAAAACGCAAAAAAACACCGGTAATAGAATGCTGGTAAAAGCTGAAAAAAAAAAAAAAAAATCACTGATAAGCTACTGACGTTTTTATAAAGTCCTGTGTGCATGAAGCCTAACAATCATGAAAAGTTAAAAAAAAAAAAAAACTCCAAACACAACCCTTTCTACCACTCCCGGAAATACCTCGCTCTCGCTTTGTCCGTTACAATGACAATGCACATATACAAGCCATCCCAGTGTTTTAAATCTAAACAGAAAGGAGAAAAACACGTTTTTCTTGCTGTCTTATATTACCTTCACAAATGGATATGGTAAAAGGAAAAAAAAAAAAAAAACAAACAGTGGCAAAAGTACAAGAATGCAATGAATAAATAGGAAGCAAACCAAGAAAAAAAAGAAGGGGGCTCCCATGAGTCACTGCACTGTGTTGGCATTTAAAATGGGTGCTGTCACAGTAATAGACCTACTCTAGATAGTGATTTGGGCACAATCCAACAAAGGTTCTTTTGCTTTCTTTTAGGTCCAAAGTTGTGTCATTTGGTTTACCTTCTAGAATATCTAGACAATAGGAAACCAAAGTATCCACATCTACTTCATTCAACCATCTGCTTGTTTGTCAGATCTATCAGTGGTCATCATCTATACAAATCACACAAAATGTGTGCATACTTGGTCTCCTAGATATCATTAAAAATAATTACCACCATGACAAGTCAGACTTTTCAATGTATAGAAGGAGGATGGTGCAAGATACCAGCTTTTCACTAAACCAAAATAAATAGATACAACGCCTACATTATCTGGGTGAAAAGTAGAAGATATTAAAAAGTGAACTGTTCCTGGCTATAACCCATTTCAATGTTGGTAAGGCTACCCAATTAATCATCTGAATTATCTTCAATTCTCCAACTTTTTTTTCCCCTAGACTTATTACATTGCTGGCATTGTATTCTTGCCTCAGTTTACAGCCTTAAAGCTTCTCCAACTGAATAAGACTTACTGTACATCAAACGTTCTCTCTTATCACCTTTACTGCATTTCTCTGGAATTTAAAATGTTATTACCATAGATACTGTTTTACTTCATTTACAAACCTCTTGAAGTAAAATCGGGATAAATAATTCTAATCACTACGCAGAACGAGAGGTTATTGCACTGGAGTAATCCTGATGAAATATATTTCACTTTATCCTATTCCAACTAGTGAAAGAAATTCTACTACTAGGTAAAACCTCAGCATACATACACAGTGAGAAAAAAAAAGTATTTGATCCCCTGCTGATTTTGTAGGTTTGCCCACTGACAAGGAAATGAACAGTCTATAAATTTTTATGGTAGGTTTTATAGTGAGAGACCGAACAAAAAAATCCAGAAAAACGCATTTCAAAAAAGTTCTACATGGATTTGCATTTTAATGAGTGAAATAAGCATTTGATCCCCTATCAGCAAGATTTCTGGCTCCTATGTGTCTTCTATACAGGTAATGAGCTGAGATTAGGAGCACTCACTAAAATAAAAAAACAAAACAAAAAAAAACAAACACCTGTCCACAGAAGCAAATCCGACTCCAATCTCTCCACCATAGCCAAGATCAAAGAGCTGTCCAAGGATGTCAGGGACAAGATTGTAGACCTACACAAGGAATAAGCCCAGAACCTCACGAGTGTATCTTGTCAATGATCATGAGAACGGTGAGCAATCAGCCCAGAACTACACAAGAGTATCTTGTCAATGATCATGAGAAAGGTGAGGAATCAGCCCAGAACTACACAAGAGTATCTTGTCAATGATCATGAGAAAGGTGAGGAATCAGCCCAGAACTACACAAGAGTATCTTGTCAATGATCATGAGAACGGTGAGGAATCAGCCCAGAACTTCACGAGAGTATCTGGTCAATGATCATGAGAACGGTGAGGAATCAGCCCAGAACTACACAAGAGTATCTTGTCAATGATCATGAGAACGGTGAGGAATCAGCCCAGAACTTCACGAGAGTATCTGGTCAATGATCATGAGAACGGTGAGGAATCAGCCCAGAACTACACAAGAGTATCTGGTCAATGATCATGAGAACGGTGAGGAATCAGCCCAGAACTTCACGAGAGTATCTGGTCAATGATCATGAGAACGGTGAGGAATCAGCCCAGAACTACACAAGAGTATCTTGTCTTTTTTTTGTTTACAAAAGATATTTTATTTAGAAGGTTAAAAGAACATACAGTTTTTGGATACAGAGTAGCATATGTTTACAGTCTATGGTACAGAATAAACATATTGTTATCTAGTGCGAGAGAAGCGCAAATGAAAAACAACTATATTATGAGAGATTCAGATTGGAATATTGGGAGAATGTAGTCGTAAGTATTTTTGAGCTTTGTACAACAGCTTAGGAGTTGTCCCAATAATTCCATTTTTTATTAAAGCTTTTTAAATTGTGATTAAGGGTGAAGTGTATATATTCGGTTCTTCTGATGAGCTCCATTCTAGACAAAACCTGTGACCATGGTAGGATAGTGGATCTCCAGTTAAATGCTATCATCCATTGGATTGCACTGCATAATGAGTGGATTAAATTATTGCATGGTGGTGAGATATCGGGTATGGTGAGTATCTTGTCAATGATCATGAGAAAGGTGAGGAATCAGCCCAGAACTACACAAGAGTATCTTGTCAATGATCATGAGAAAGGTGAGGAATCAGCCCAGAACTACACAAGAGTATCTTGTCAATGATAATGAGAAAGGTGAGGAATCAGCCCAGAACTTCACGAGAGTATCTGGTCAATGATCATGAGAACGGTGAGGAATCAGCCCAGAACTACACGAGAGTATCTTGTCAATGATCATGAGAAAGGTGAGGAATCAGCCCAGAACTTCACGAGAGTATCTGGTCAATGATCATGAGAACGGTGAGGAATCAGCCCAGAACTACACGAGAGTATCTGGTCAATGATCATGAGAACGGTGAGGAATCAGCCCAGAACTACACAAGAGTATCTTGTCAATGATCATGAGAACGGTGAGGAATCAGCCCAGAACTACACAAGAGTATCTTGTCAATGATCATGAGAAAGGTGAGGAATCAGCCCAGAACTACACAAGAGTATCTTGTCAATGATAATGAGAAAGGTGAGGAATCAGCCCAGAACTTCACGAGAGTATCTTGTCAATGATCATGAGAAAGGTGAGGAATCAGCCCAGAACTTCACGAGAGTATCTGGTCAATGATCATGAGAACGGTGAGGAATCAGCCCAGAACTACACAAGAGTATCTTGTCAATGATCATGAGAAAGGTGAGGAATCAGCCCAGAACTACACAAGAGTATCTGGTCAATGATCATGAGAACGGTGAGGAATCAGCCCAGAACTTCACGAGAGTATCTTGTCAATGATCATGAGAAAGGTGAGGAATCAGCCCAGAACTTCACGAGTGTATCTTGTCAATGATCATGAGAACGGTGAGGAATCAGCCCAGAACTTCACGAGAGTATCTTGTCAATGATCATGAGAAAGGTGAGGAATCAGCCCAGAACTACACAAGAGTATCTTGTCAATGATCATGAGAACGGTGAAGAATCAGCCCAGAACTACACGAGAGTATCTGGTCAATGATCTCAAGGCAGCTGGGACCATAGTCACCAAGAAAACAATTAGTAACACGCTACGCCGAGAAGGACTGAAATCCTGCAGCAGCTGCAAGGTCCCCTTGCTCAAGAAAGCACATGTACAGACCCATCTGAATGATTCAGAGGAGATTTGGGTGAAAGTGTTGGGGAGAGGGAGGGGAGAAGGAGGAGGAATGCTCCCTATGACCACAAGAATACCATCCCCTCCGTCAAACATGGAGATGGAAACATTATGCTTTGGGGGTGTTTTTCTGCTAAGGGGACAGGACAACTTCACATCAAAAGGAACGATGAACGGGGCCCATGTAGAGTCAAATCTTGGGAGAGAACCTCCTTCCCTCAGCCAGGCCATTTAAAATGAGTTGTGGATGGGTATACCAGCATGACAAAAAAACACGGCCAAGGCAGCAACAGAGTGGCTCAAGAAGAAGCACATTAAGGTCCTGGAGTGGCCTAGCCAGTCTCCAGACCTTAATCCCATTGAAAATGTGGAGGGAGCTGAAGGTTCAAATTAACAAATGTCAGCCTCGAAACCTTAAAGAGGGTGTTCCACTCAAAAGTGCAACCTCTACTTAATTTGTTTTTGACTGGTCCCCCTCCGCACTTCCGGGAGATGACACCGTCCCTCGGAAGTTGGGCTCCTTCCTCCGCTGCTGGGCCAATTAGAAAGCGCAGGGTGCATTCGCAGTAGGGAACCCACAGTGAAGCCTTAGTGGAGATGGTGGCGGCAAATCGGCTGGGGTGCCAACGTCGCAGGCTCCCTGGACAGGTAAATGTCCATATATTAAAAGTAACCAGCTACAGTATTTTTTTTTTTTTTTTTTTTTTTTTATCCCCGGGTAGAACTCCTCTTTAATGACTTGGAAAGGATCTGCAAAGAGGAGTGGGACAAAATCCCTCCTGAGGTGTGTGCAAACCTGGTGGCCAACTACAAGAAACGTCTGACCAAGTCATGTTTTGCGAAGGGGTCAAATACTTATTCCACTCATTAACCAGTTGGCGACCGCCCGCCGTAGATTGACGACGGCAACATGGCTCGATATCGCCGAAACCTGATGGCAGCTGCGAGATCACGGATTGTAAGCGCATGCGTGCCGCCGGAGGTGCGCTCCCTGTGTTTTGGGGGAGCCAGGAAGCGGGGGGGCGGACTCCATGTCCGCCGGCTACCCACGATCGATCCCCCGCAGTGAAAGAACGGGATCAGTGTGTGTAAACACACAAATCTCCATTCTGACGGGGGGAGGAGTGTGATCGCATGCTTCCTGTATATGGGAGCAGCAATCACTCTCGTCCCCCACTCAGCCCAGCCCCCATACAGTTAGTAACACATCCCAGGGAACACAGTTAATCATTTGATCGCACCCTAGTGCTAACCCCTTCCCTGCCAGTGACATTTACACAGTAATCAGTGCATGTTCATAGCACTGGTCACTGTATAAATGCCAATGGTCCAAAAAAAAAAAAAAGTGTCAAAATGCACGACATGTCCGCTGCAATGTCGCAGTACCGCTAAAAATCAACCATTACTAGTAAAAAAAAAAAATAAGAAAAAAAAAATCCATAAATGAACTCGATTTTTTTCTTTTTAACAAAGATAAGTATATGTAATCGGCCAAAAACGATGAATAAACTTGTTTTCTTTTTTTTGGATTTGTATTTTAGCAAAACGCAAGAAATATTGGGTTTTTTTTAAAATTATCCCTCTTTTGTTTATAGCAGTGATCAGAAGTGATGCAGAGGTGATCAAATACCACCAAAAGAAAGTTCTATTTGTGGGTAAAAAAAGGAAGCCAATTTTCTTTGGGTACAACGTTGCACAACCACGCAACTGTCAGTTAAAGCGACGCAGTGCTGAATTGCAAAAAGTGCTCTGGTCACAAAGGGGGGAATCCTTCCAGAGCTGAAGTGGTTAAAATGCAAATCAATTTATAACTTTTTTGAAATGCTTTTTTCTGGATATTTTTGTTGTTATTCTGTCTCACTGTTAAAATAAACCTATTAAAATTATAGGCTGATCATTTGTAAGTGGGCAAACATACAAAATCAGCAGGGGATCCCCTCACTGTACTTACATACATACACACACATACATATATACACACACACATGCTTAGTCAAACGGAGGATGGCATCAAACATTTGTCTTGGGTAGTTAGGACATCTCACATGAACTTAGATGGACAAAACAAAATAACCAAAGCCTAGCCAAGTAATTCTTTACTACTCTTAGTATTTTGTCTAGTCAAGGAATGGTACTGTGGAACCTAAGGGGTTAATCCTGCGCATTGTGTAAAAAGGCTGTTTGATCCTGTCTTCTCTGACCCTCCACAGTCTCCATGCCATCTCCTGATAGAACAGAGCCTTTGGGACAGACTGCACATGCTCAGTTTGGTGTGTATTTCTAGAGAGTTTTTTTTTTTCTTGAGAGGGTGTATGTGATCAGCACAGGGCCAATCAGCACTGTCCAGACAGAGGGTCAGGGGTCCTGCAGCCTCATAGGACAGTCAGAGTAGAATGAGAATTCCACCTACAACCTTTAAAGAGATTGTCTACTCATTTTGTTTACTTTTACCTACAGGTAAGCCTATAATAAGGCTTACCTGTAGGTAAAATAAATATCTTCTAAACCTGTATGGTGTAGAAGATATTCCCTTTCTAATTCAATGTGGTGTGACGGTGCTTGCGCCGTGTATGTCCCGCCACATGTGCCGTGTGTGTCCCAGCAAAGGCCCGGCATTAGTTCCGGACCATGCCGGGAAAAACGGGTCCTGCGCGCATGCGCGGGAGTGACGTCTCGCAGCTCCGGCCAGTCACAGCGCCGGAGCAGCGCACCCAGAAGCAAGATCCGTGGGAAGATGTCCGCTCCCACAAAGGGGACCGAACAGCCCGGTCGGATCTTCGTTTCAAGGTGAGCATTTCATAATGAGCTAGTATGCGGTGCATACTAGCTCATTATGCTATTGTCTTGCAGGTTTTTATTTATTTTATTTTTTTTAGGGTAGACAACTGCTTTAACCAGACATTCATAAGACAGCTAAATACTGCTGATGGGAAAAGGCATTTAGCAGTTTATATTTAGTAAACCAATTGCATTTCCACGTTCTGTGTACTGTGGGAGACCAGATACAGTGCACCTGGAAATTATTCACAGCGCTTCACTTTTTCCACATTTTCTTATGTTACAGCCTTATTCCAAAATGGATTAAATGCATTATTTTCCTCAAAATTCTACAAACAATACCCCATAATGATAAAGTGAAAGAAGTTTGCTTGAAATCTTTGCAAATTAAAAATAGACGGGGAAAAAAAAATAATAAATCACATGAACACAAGTAGTCACAGCCTTTGCCATGACACTCTAAATTGAGCTCCGGTACATCCTGTCTCCACTGATGATCCTCAAGGTCTTTCTACAACTTGATTGTCTGTAGACCACCGGGACAGGATTGTATTGAGGCACAGACATGGGGAAGGGTACAGAACAACAAGGTAAATGTAAGAAAAAAAATATATATATATAAAAAAATATAAATAAATAAATAAAAAGGGGCAGACTCGATGGACTACTCAGTCTTTTTCTGCCATCACTTTTCTATGTTTCTATGAAACATTTCTGCAACATTCAAGGTCCCAATGAGCACAGGGACCTCCATCATCCATAAATGGAAGAAGTTTGAAACCATCAGGACTCTTCCTAGAGTGGGCCAACCGGCCAAACTGCGGGAGCGGGGGAGAAGGGCCTTAGTCAGGGAGGTGACCAAGAACCCGATGGTCACTGACAGAACTCCAGCATTTCTCTGTGGAGAAAGGAGGATCTTCCAGAACAATGATCTCTACAGCCCTCCACCAATCAGGCATGTATGGTAGAGTTGCCAGACAGAAACCACTCCTCAGTAAAAGGCACATGACCGTCCACCTGGAGTTTGCCAAAAGGCACCTGAAGGACTCTCAGACCATGAGAAACAAAATTCTCTGGTCTGATGAAACAAAGATTGAACTCTTTGGCCTGAATGGCAAGCATCATGTCTGGAGGAAACCAGGCACCGCTCATGGCCAATACCATCC
Organism: Glandirana rugosa; assembly: GCA_018402905.1. Classification (NCBI taxonomy): domain Eukaryota; kingdom Metazoa; phylum Chordata; class Amphibia; order Anura; family Ranidae; genus Glandirana; species Glandirana rugosa. The sequence continues at coordinate 666,263 of BLSH010197098.1, read as the reverse complement.
CTACAGTGAAGAATGGTGGTGGCAGCATCATGCTGGGGGGATGTTTTTCAGCAGCAGGAACTGGGAGACTAGTCAGGATCGAGGGATAGATGAATGCAGCAAAGTACAGAGATATCCTTGATGAAAACCTGCTCCAGATTGCTCTGGACCTCACACTGGGGCAAATGTTCATCTGCCAACAAGACAACGACCCTAAGCTCACAGCCAAGATAACAAAAGAGTGGCTACAGGACAACTCTGTGAATGTCCTTGATTGGCCCAGCCAGAGCCCAGACTTGAGCCCGATTGAACATCTCTGGAGAGATCTGAAAATGGCTGTGCACTGACACTTCTCATCCAACCCAATGCAGCTTGAGAGGTCCTGAAGAAGAATGGGAGAAACTGCCCAAAAATAGGTGTGCCAAGCTTGTAGCATCATACTCAAAAAGAGTTGAGACTGTAATTGGTGCCAAAAGGTGCTTCAATAAAGCAAAGGCTGTGAATAGGTTTATGTACGTGTTTTTTTTTCCTTTTTTTTTTAATAAACTTGCAAAGATTTAATATACAAATTAAACGATACGCCATAACGACAACGCAAAATAAGTTGTCATTATGGGGTATAGTTTGTAGACTTGTTAGGAAAATTAATTTAATCCATTTTGGAATAAGGCTGTAACATAACAAAATGTTGAAAAAGTTAAGCGCTGTGAATACTCTCTGGATGCACTGTATAGTAAATGCAGGGTCCTGGGTTTAGGAACACTTTAAAGCAGAGCCCACCCAGTAAAAAGTCAGCAGCTACAAAAAGTGTAGCTGCTGACTTAACAATCAGACAATCACCTGCCCCTCGCTCCAGGGATGCGGTCGCCCGAGGGCTCGCTCTTTTCCCCCTCCCCTCAGTGGCCGGCATAACAAGTGCGGGCACCAGCTTTGGTTTCAAATGCGCGAGTAGCGCTGTGCCTTGTGAATGGCCGGCATATCTTCTGGGACCTGTGACGTGTCCCAGAAGAACGTCGAGGGGGAAGGGGTTGGCTCTAGGAGAGGAAGTGGATCTGGGACGCCCCCCCCAAAAAAAATGACATGCCTTTAAAGCGGAAGTTCCACTTTTGGGTAGGACTCCGCTTTAAGTGATTTTTTGAGACATTACAGCTCCTTAGTCATAACAGTTTGCTCCTTATTTATTAAGGGAATTGGGCCGACTAATCATCAGATCATCTGTAAGAAACTATATAGCAAAGATATGCAATTAGCGGACCTCCAGCTGTTGCAGAACTACAAGTCCCATAAGGCATAGCAAGACTCTGGGCAACCACAAGCATGACACCCAGAGGCAGAGGCATGATGGGACTTGTAGTTTTGCAACAGCTGGAGGTCCACTAATTGCATATCCCTGCTATATAGTAATACCCAACCTATGGCAAATTTTTTTATTTAGAAGCATAAAAAAATGATGCAATACATCAGCAACAAAAACACTTATCTCATTTCCTGGGGCATCTTAAAAACAATACATTTTTCATCCATTTTGTCACCCAATGTAATATTAGGTTGATGATACCATTCAACATTCACAGCCTGGTGTTCTCAGATCGTAGGATAAATAGCCAGGTTTGACTTGACTGACTAATCCAAATAGGCTCTTAGATTCAGAAGGGCAATACCATCACAAGCGCAGTCCATTATTTATGGCTAGCATTAGTCTGGAAGGCAGTAAAAACATCAGCGTGTATAGCCATCCAACCTGCTCAACAATTATGTGGAACCATCATGAGGTCAATGAGAAGTTGCTATAGAAAATTTGTTGCGGGCTCCTAGGTCCGCTTGCCTGCACGTTGATAGCCAGAACACAATAATGGTAGGTAGGCTAGCCATTTAATTCTACGTTCTACTCTTAGTATTTTGTTCATACAAAGACAAGGAAGGGTCAGTTTTAACCACTTCCTTACCGGGCCATTTCTGACACTCCTCTCCTACATGTAAAAATCATCATTTTTTTGCTAGAAAAATACTCAGAACCCCCAAACATTATATATGTTTTAAGATCGTTTTTTTACTACTAAAAATGTACATCCTCTCCTCACAGTCTTTACCGGGCCATTCCTTCACCAATTTTGACTGGGAAGGAACAGAAACATACTTGTTTTATGATTCTCATCTTGCATCTTAATTTACCGATCGGATGGATGGTAATAACACAAGACCGATAGTTGCACGTCCGTTCGCCTGGATCCTCGGGCGTTGTTTAAAAGATATCGTTGAAGAGTAACTGGAGTACTACCAAGGTGTATTAACAACTCGTCCAACCTACCGATATGTGCGACTACAAAAATGACGGAAGGTCTGATTACGATCGGTATTTAT
>BLSH010197098.1:653055-663607 GCA_018402905.1 Glandirana rugosa | reverse complement strand
GAATGGTGCGTGACAGGTACTCTTTATGGAGAGATGTGGGGTCAATATGACCTCACATCTCTCCTGCAGGCTGGAAAGACTGAGATCAGAAAAAAAAATTCCGATCCCAGCCTTTCCAGCCGTGATCACGGCTTTGTTTACTAAAGCCGGGCCGGGCGTGACGTCATAACATCGCGCCCGGTCCTCCGAGGGTCATAGAGATGACTGGTGACCAGATGGTCATCAGTCATCTCCCTGACGACACTCCAGCGGTGACGGATCTCTTCTCCCTGCCGCCGATCGTACGGGCGGCACGGGAGAAGCACCGAATGGCGGCGGGAGGGGGGGGGGGGACGTCCCCTCCCGCTGCCTACAAGAACGATCAAGCGGCTGAACTGCCGCTATGATCGTTCTTGTGGTGTGCAGAATCGCCTGCTGAAAAAAATTATATCTGAATGGTGCCTCTAGCTGCTGGCACCATTCTGATATCCCCGCTCAAAGTCTAGGACGTCCATGGACGTCCTACCGGCGGGAAGTTGGTTAAACTTGTTTCACAAAAGAAAAAAGTTATTTATAAAAATTGTATAATTACACATCAAATGATGCCTCGAATAGTGTACCTGCACATTATCAACTGTTTTTAGCAGTGACATTTTTGAGCTGTAAAAAAAACCCAAGACCAGAGGGTTCTGAGAGACGTTTTTCAGCTGTAACAACGTTCAAACAATCAGAAACGTGGCTAAACATCGATCCAACGTTTTTGGACGTTTTAGATCAATTGAGGAAAAAATAAATAAATAAATACGCTGGTCCTTTAAAAACGCAAAAAAAAAAAAAAACGCTGGTAATATAACTCTAATAACCACTGAAAAAATCACTGATAAGCTACTGACGTTTTTTGTACGTTTTTTTAACGTCCTGTGCGCATGAAGCCTTACAAACCTAGTAATTTGTCCCTTTCACTTTGCAGTGTAAAATGCTTTCAAAGGGTAGCAATGAAAGCAGGGCACATACAGCACTGCATGCATGGTTGTAGATCTCAGCATGGAGCCAGAACAAACAAGCTGACAATGTCATGAAACTACAGTCCCCTCCCAGAAACTCGGAGTCTCTCATTACAAACACGTCCCTATCGTGAGACATCATCTTACATCATCTCTGAGCAGCTGAAAGACTTATCAGCACCCTCATCTTTGACTTGGAATGCTAACCTGGCAGGCTTACAAGGCAGCAAATACCTGTGTACCTTGTCACGAGCCCTGTTAACCATATTTCCTCGTATTAATATGTGAAATACGGTTTTTAAGTTCTGAAGTGTCCTTTGACAATTTTCATAGCCAAGGTAATGCTCTTGCTGTGGCTATACTACACTGCTTACCAAAACCTTGTCAGATGTGTGCCATCATCTTAACCTCATATTTCATAAAAGCTGAACTCCAAGCTGATAAAAACCCAACCCCGGGCACAGCTGCCTTTATCTTTTTTAAATCCTTAAAGCTTAAAGTGATTGTAAAGGCAGAATGTTTTTTTTTTTTTTATATTAAGTCATTCTATGTATTAAGAAAAAAGCCTTCTGTGTGCAGCAGCCCCCCTCATACTTACTCGAGCCTCATCTCTATCCAGCGATGTCCGCGAGTGCCTCGGCAGTTCCAGGACTCCCCCTCCTGATTCGCTGAAACACAGCAGCGGCGCCATTGGCTCCTGCTGCTGTCAAACTCAGTTAGCCAATCAGGAGAGAGAGGGGACGAGGCCAAACTGTGGCTCCGTGTCTGAATTGATATATGGAGATGTAGCTCAGCTCGGGTGTCCCCATAGTAAGCTGCTTGCTGTAGGGGCACTCAACAGCAGGGAGGGGCCAGGAGCTCCAGCCAGGCACCCGAGAAAAGGACGATCCGGGCTGCACTGTGCAAAAATTACTGGATAGAGCAATTAAGTATAACAGGTTAGTGATTTTAAAAAAACTAGACTTTACAATCACTTTAAGGGTACAGTTTGGTTACATCTAGTTCTCTGAATGTCAAAGGTGCTGGGCAAGCAACCCCCTGCATTCAGTATAAAGATTTGCCCCAGCAGCACCTGGAAAAGACCAGTGCTAACTATGTAGCCCAGGTTACTAAAGTGAATTTGTACCCTCTGAATGTGAGATTTAAAGGATTGGATGTAACTGAGCTGGGACCATGAAAAAAATAAAATAAATAAAAACATAAATAAATCTATATTGTTCCTGCAGTTACAGCTTTAAAACGATTATCGGCATTACTTCTGTAAACTTTGATGAGAGCAGCAGATCTATAGACCTGCAGCATGGGCTAGACTTGACTTCTGACCACTGCATCAGATTAGGGTCCTACAATAGACAAGTCCCAGTGTTGTGCCTTTGGCCAATTCCCTCTGCAGTGCTGTTCATAAAGTACAGCTGCGACATCACCACTGCTTTTGAAATGACAGCAGTGGAAATCCAGCTCCGGCTGTACTTAAAAATCTCTCAGCGGAGCTTACAGAGCTCCAGAAGTAAGAAAAACATTGCGGTTTCAAAGTAGTAATAAAATGAAATATATATATATATATATATATATATATATATATATATATATATATATATATATATATATATATATATATATACATATACTGTGTCTAGCATTAAAGAGGAAGTAAACCCAGATGGGGTTTATTTTCTCTATGTCCCCCTGTAAAGTAGAAACATAATGGGCTAGTAACCCATTATGTGCCACTTGCCTGCAAACGAAGCCTGCGGTGTCCAGCGATGTCCCCTCTCCTGGCGGCGTCCATCTTCTGCCCCTCTTCCTGTGACTGGCTGGAGTCGCGTGACGTCACTCCCGCGCGTGCGCACGGGAGCCGCCAGTCACGGCACTGTTGCAGTGGAGGAACGGCACACAGGCCGTCCCTTCACTGCACATGTGCCAACATGACGTTGGCTCAGCTTTTACACTGCATATCTCCTGAACCGTACAGGTTTAGGAGATATGCAGTGCACCTACAGGTAAGCCTCATCATAGGCTTACCTGTAGGTTAAAGAGGTTGTCACAAGTTGACAACCACTTTAAGCATGCCTTAATATATCATTAAAAATGTATGGGCTCATTAGCGTGCAGCTTCTCCTTTCACAGTCCAGTCACAGCCTGGGGGAGGTAAATGTAAAGGATACATCAGGTCTCCTACTCAGCCAGACAGGGCTGTGCACTGCCCAGGACTGGATGGACAGAATACCAAATCCTTAGGCAGGCAAAAACCAACTCTCATATGCATCTCTTGTGCATTTAACAGTTCACCTTCAGTTTAGCTACAAAGTGTATGAAATCTAACAATGCATTTCTCTTAGGCCTCAATTACACTACTGCTGGTAAACGGACGTTTAGAGGCATTTGGGCATATTTTTTCAGCTGCCCCTGAATTCTCCTTTATCTTATCAGTACATGTACACAGGGTCGTTTAAGGTAGTTTCCAGGCAGTTGAGTTTAGAGGCTTTGTTTTGGAACACCAAAAAAATGGGTTCAGACGCCAGTTCAGAGGCATTTGAAATGCCAAATAGCTTGTAAACGCCCCTAAACGCAGTAACTTGAGTCTAGGAGCGTTTCGTGTACAAGCGTTTCCATTTAAAAAAAAAAAAAAAAAATGTTTTTCAAAAACGCTCCTAGACGCGAATGCAGCAAAAACGCAGCTAAACGTGGTTAAACGCGGCATGCAAAACGGACGTTTTAGATGCCGGTTTCTAGCCGTCAAGATAAAATGTTCAGGGGGGGTTGAAACAGCGTCCCGTGTAAATAGAGCCTTGTTTGCTCCATTTTTGTTAAATGTACCATTGCAGTTTTTTATATATCTGTGCAAAGAAAAAAAAAATGTTCATCCAGACAGAAATCTTGTGACCTGATAACTTTTGTATTCTCAGCCTCTGGACTGAGATCAGTTAGCATTGCTCCCTGCCATGTGGATTACCCTAGGATGGGAAGTGTGCAATTGGCAAGATTACCAGTTTACAAAGAAGAAAAAAATAAAAAATAAAAAAACAACACACACACGAATGCAGCCCCCACATCCTAGGACCGGTAAGCTGCAATACTAACATTTGTGTTTAGACATGCTTTAACTTGTAATCATGTTCTTAGTTTAGGTCTTTGCAAGATACATGTACCCCTGCTAGTGAAAACAGGTAAAATTAGAGCGGACAAGCACTGCTGCTTTTATTTCTGCAGGGTCTCCTTTTTGTTCCTGAGAAATGGACTTTTTTGTCTTGCCGAGCTACCTTCCCAGAAAAGCCATAAGATCATTTCTCAAAAATGATCACTTAAGTCCAGAGCAGAGGACACATCAATCCAGGGTTTGGAGTCTTCTGCTCGCCTAGTGCTTGGAAGCCATCATCACTATAGAAAACCTGTTCTGCTCGCTCTTACAAAGACTAGACACTGGAAGCGGCACACAGCGATTTCAGTAAAAGTGCCCTCCTCGCAGGGTTTGTAAAATTCGTAATCTTTACATCTGTCCATGAATGTCTGTTACGGCCATGCAGTCTTCACATCCATAATGAACATTCACAGACAGATGCAAAAATTTGGGATTTTAAAAACTGTTGGTAAAATTTACTGAAAGTTGACAGCCCTGCCTCTTGTCACATGCCAATTAGGCGGAAGACAAACTTTTCATTAGGAAACATAGTTCTAGTTAAAACATACCCAACTATAAACTTTATTTTTGACTTAACACATACTTTAGAAGTCGAATGACAAATGATAGCATTACAGAACATGCAAAGAACCTGTTCATGAATTGTTTGGAAAAGTTGTAAGTAGGTGCTTGTGGGGTATCATTGAATGTACTGCATTTCTGCTGTTGTATTTATTGCAGCTATGTAGTTAGTGCCCAGGATAGGAAGGGGTTGCAACTAGACTTTCCCAGGCTTTCTGGATCCTGCCCTGTTGCAAGTGGCATAACTACAAGAGGAGGGCTCAGAGCTACTCTCTTCCTCATAAGATTTGCAGAAGGACTGCTGCCCCATTGTCCTAAAGCAGTATGTGGCTCCATTCCGAGAGCCGCCAACGAGACTGCGTGGTAAGCAGTAAGGTCTGGATCACCATAAAGATTTAACCCTAAGCATCATCCGTGTTCCACCCCAAAAACGATCCTCCACTACTGGACTCTGCCAGTGTTGGACTTGCACATATATAGGAAAGTCTGGGCAACCACAGTAGTTTGTTAGGAAAACTAAATGTGCATTGAACCCTGTATATGTTGAAGTGTTCAGTAAAGTTCCAGAACTGTTCAAATGCCTGGTCTGAAGTTGCTAAAAAAGGGGTGCATGGTGGTACATGGCGTATCAGAAGAACAGTGCCTGTAACGCACACATGGGATATGAGAGGAAAGGGCACTACAAGAAGGTTAACTTGGCAGAACAGTAGTTGCCAATGCCATGGGTACCCATAGCACATATAATGGCGCTTGTTATAACAGGAGTCATGGGAATGAGCCCTAAAAAAGTTGTGCAGAGTCTTGAGTGCCATAGCTATTCTGAAGTACAAGTAACTTCTACAATAAAGCATTTGTTTGATAGCTGTGATGTAACACTTTTTCCTTGGCAACCCATTCTTTTGCTTAGTGTTTGGCAATTGCATTCCCTCCCCCAACATTTTTTTCTGTGTCAAACAAGTTCTCTGCCCAGAAGTACTAACAAGAAAGTTCACAGTAAAAAGTAATGCAAAAGGAATGAAAGTGATCCAGGAGACGCATAAGGTAAAGGTGACCATAAAATATTAAAATAAATATGCTCCTCGTGCCAGCAAAGATTTGTGGCTCTGTTCTTACACAATACTAAAGCAAACCTAGGAGAGTCACAGCATAAAATAAAAAAGTCAACATCGGGGAAAACTGCATGGCAGAGAAATCGCCAACTGGTTTTATATTTTTAGGTTTAAACTCTTCCCTTCCCAACTTGCTGTTAGTCCATTAACATAATGGGCAGCCCCATGAACCCAGAGGAACTATGTTGTGGCAGCAATACAAACAAGCACCTTGTGGTGCCCCAGATCATGGCACTGGTCTAGCGATAGGTTCCTATTAAAGATGCTGTAATGGAATTTAATGGTAAGGGAGAACAATAAGGTAATTGGTAACTACAAAAGGTATTCTTGAGCTCAGACTCACCCATTCTTCCACATTAGGATCTCCCTCACCCGCAAACCTTTCCTTCTTCCAGAGAATGTTCATTTTGCCACATTCGTTGATCTTTCTCCTTGTTTTCACAGCAAAGAATATGATAATGGCAAATGCCACCACTATCAGGAAACCCAGGACAATGGCAATGGCCTAGAAGGGAAAACCATGACATTAAGTAGGATTTTTTGGCATATCTTGAAACTAAAAATACAACAATGAGTACCCAGGATTTTGAGCACTTAAAATCCTAGTCAGACAGGAATGGGACAACATTCCTCTCCAAAAGCTCCAGCAACTGATCTCCTCAGTTCTCGGACATTTTACAGAATTGTTAAAAGAAGAGGGGATGCTACACTGTGGTGCACATGGCCCGGTTTCAACTTTGAGATGTGTTGCTGCCATCAATTTAAAAAAAAGTTCTCTTATTTTTTTTTCTTAAAATTGTACATTTTCTTAGTTTGAACATTTAATATATATTTCTATTGTGAATAAAATATGGGTTTATGAGATTTGTAAATGATTGCATTCTGTTTTACAGTGTCCCAACTATTTTGGAACCAGGGTTGTAAAATGTGGTCATTATTACATGAAAACATTGCATAGGACAATTGTAGGCAGCGTAAGTAACGGTTTTGCATGACAACATCGGTTCTAAAATCGACTGGTAAGATGAATTCCGGGATCTAAATTTAAGACTTCCGAGCACTTATATACCAATAGTATTACAAGTTCTAGTAACTGTAAGGGTGGACTACCTCACAATCAATGCATTTATTGGGCCTGGCAAAGGTTGGACAGAATGCATTTCTTTTAAATTAATATTTAAATATATTTTACACTGAACAGGGCTTGACAAATCCCAGTCACCAAGCGTAAGGAAACATACACAGGACCATAAAGTTACAGACAACTAGGAGATAACCCCTCCCAGTGGCGTATCATACATGTGTGCAGGGTGTTCACTGCACACTGGCCTCTGGGGGGGGGGGGGGCCCTATGACCCCACCCTGCACACATGGATGATTGTCCCTCGGGATGATCGGTGTGGCGGTAAGGACAGCTGTAAGCACCGCTTTCCCTGCATGACAGCCGCTTCTCCTCCTCTCCCTCCTATGGCTATCAGTGCTTACAGCTGTACCTCCCACCACACCAATCTTCCCGGGCGGTTCTCCATGTCCTCGTCCTCCACTCCACCCCCCCTCCCCCCAACCAGCTCCTTCCTCTCCTGCCAGCTGCGGGGGTGATGTGTCAGGATGGAGTGCGGAGGAAGGGGCCGGTAAATATATGTCTTTTACCAACCCCTTCCTTGTCTGAATTGGACAATGAGAGCGTTAGTTACCGATCGCTGTGTATTACTCTTCTTCAGTTTATGAATAGCCGCTGTCTCCTGTCCATTCATCTTCAAGGCTGAAGCGAAAGGAACGATCCCTTTCCCTCTCAAAAAGGGGGATGTCAGGGGTCTTTTTAACCCAAAACAAAAAACCACTACTACTGACAACCCCCTCCCCTGCCAACTGCCACAACCCCCCCCCCCCCCCAAAAAAAAAAATAATGAATCATATTAAATTGTAAAAAAAAAAAATAAAAAAAAAAAAATACATAAAAATAAAAAAAAAAACTGACACCATCCACTGCTCCAATTATGCCCACCTCTGCCCTTCTGACACCTAAACCCCCTTCCTCCCACTCCCTTCCTCCAGAAGCACTGTGAAAAAAAAAAAAAACCCACATACCACACAATTGTAAAAAAATAAAATCAATAAGATAATAAAAACAAAAAAACTACTGGCATTGTGAAAAAAAAAATACAGAAATGAATTTCAAAAAAATGAAAATTGTAAATTATACAAAAAAAAAAATCTGACACTGTCCATTGCCCTAGTGACACCATCCACTGGACGCCAAAAAGCATTTTGAAAAAAAAAATATATAAAGAACTACTGACACAATCCTGAACAAAATACCCACCACTGTACACTCCGCACCTGCACATTCTACCCACCTCCATACATTCTGAACTAATCCTGCACATACTACCCACCACCATACACTCCATACCTCTCTCCCTGCACATGCTACCCACCTCCATACACACCGCACTCCTCTCCTGCATATACTACCCATCGCCATATACGCCGCACTGTACATTCCCCATTTAATATTACTGCATTCTGCACTATTCAAGTCAGCTGAGATTCTATTAAACCTCACCTTCTTTAGCCAGGCCCAATATTTAGCACAATTTAAGCCACGCCCATTTTTCCGCTGCGGTGCGCTACACTTTATCCTGTACCTAGGGCTCACTTTTTATATCTTACACACGGGCCCAGTCAATTCATGATATGCACCTGCCACCTCCCCATTGCATTGATCACCCTATACCAGTTACCATTAAACTAAAGCAAAAACGTGCCCCAAGGCCACAGAGTGGACAGACAATCAATGTGCAATAGGTACATAGATATGTATATACATTTATTTTTTTTCCATCCAAAAATTTAAAAAGCCAATTTGAATTCTGCACATCACAACTCAACTAACCTTCAAGCTTCCCAATCTCACACTATCCCTCTCAACTAGTACTTTTATTTTTGCTGGGTATTAACTTTTTGAAGTTGGCACCTAGACTTGGGAAGATTTTTACAGGCTAGCACCGACAAATGAAGGGGGACTGGAGGACCTTCGTTATGAGGAAAGATTACGAGCACTGAACTTATTCTCTCCGGAGAAGAGACGCTTGAGAGGAGATATGATTTCAATGTACAAATCTAGTAATGGTGACCCCACAATAGGGATAAAACGTTTTCGCGCAAGGCAATATAAAAAGTCATGCGATCTAAAATTAGAAGAAAGGTTATTTAACCTTAGACTGCGTAGAGGGTTTTTTACGGTAAGAGCAGTGAGGATGTGGAATTCTCTCCCACAAGCAGTGGTTTCAGCGGAGAGCATAGATAATTTCAAAAAACTATTAGATGGGCACCTAAATGACCACAAAATACAGGGATTTACAAAATAATATTGACACAAAACAAACACAGGTTGAACTTGATGGACTTGTGTCTTTTTTCAATCTCACAAACTATGTAACTATAGTTTTAATGTAATAAACACTAGTTAATGACCTAATTGCACAGTCAACATAAATGCTTTCTATGTCATATCTATTAAATGCTTAGATAGGGTTAGGACAGGATGCCTACAATAAGTATATTCTATTTTTTTCCTATTTGTGCCATTTGTGTCCCATTGGGAAAAATTTCCTTTCCATTCCTGTAGACACAAGATGTGAAGAAATCACACCAAAAGGTAGTAGAAAGTCCTTTTAGACAGTTGTCACCATTGGAATACGTCTCCCTTTTTTGGAGACCACTCCAAACTTTTAGATGGTCTGTCACCTTCTATCCCAGGGACAATGGTCCCCAGGACAAATAGAGACAGACCGTCTCCATTATTACACAGGCAACCATAGAAACCGGATAGGAATTCTCAAGGCTATCAAAAGGTTTTGGCTTTAGATACACTTCAATTTGTGATTTAGTCTGACAATATTAAAGGGCCAATGGTTTATAAATCACTCCCAATCAGTTTTTGTATGTAGATTTTAAATAAGAATAAGCTTACCTCCTGCGGCTCAACTACACAGTAGTGGTAAAGGTACTGATTCACAAAAACTCCAGTTGTGACTGGTGAATAGAACTGGTTGCATAAGGACACAATCTGTGTGTAAAAAGCAGATCCAGATGCCTGTGCTACAGGATTCACTCCTATGGTGTACACGATCGTTGCAATAAAGACCAACCCTCCGATAATCGCACTGGCAACGATACAAATCAGGTAGAACCGTCTGGTAGTAGAAGTTTCGGTCCTTGTTACAAGCATCACAAAAAGCACCATACTAATAATAAAGCAAATAGCTGCCATGGCGAGGATGAATCCTTTGGCAGCTCTTGGGTCAGTATAATTTCCTCCATAAGCAAAACCCATTCCCATCTGAGATGAACCAAATCCATAGCCATTGTATCCCCCAGAGTATCCAGAATATCCTCCCATGCCGTAACCCATGGATTGTCCTGTGACATCCAAATCCCATGGTAATGTGGAAGCTACGCAAGCAAAAATGCCAACACACATGACAACAATAAGGATAGCCATAATCTTGATGATGCCAGGTGGAGAGCTCCATTTGTAGAAATGCTGAATTGTAGGAACCTCATCGTCTGGATAGTAAGAGTAAGCTGGCTGTGAGCGAATCTCTCCTCCGTACATATCCCGACTTGGGGCATAGTTAGAAGGTCGGCTACAATAAAAAATAAAAAGGGAAAAACAAACCATTACACAACAAAACAAAACAAAACAAAACAAAACAAAACGAAAAAAAAAAAAAAAAAAGGGGGGGGGGGGGGGG
>BLSH010197098.1:568225-597501 GCA_018402905.1 Glandirana rugosa | reverse complement strand
AATCAGGCTGCATTGATGGGCACTGATCAGGCTACACTGATAGGCACTGATCAGGCTGCACTGATGGGCACTGATCAGGCTGCACTGATGGGCACTTTCTGCAATGGTGAGGCTACATTGATGGGCACTGATCAGGCTGCATTGTTTGGCACTGATCAGGCTGCATTGATGGGCACTGACAAAGCTGCGCTGATGGGCACTGGTGCCTGATCAGGCTGCATTGATGGGCACAGGTAAGGCTGAGCTGATGGGATGGGCACACTGGTGAGGCTGCGTTAATGGGCACTGTCTGCACTGATCAGGCTGCATTGATGGGCACTGATCAGGCTGCGTCGATGGGCACTGATCAGGCTACACTGATGGGCACTGATCAGACTGCACTGATGGGCACTGCACTGGTTAGGCTGCATTGATGGGCACTGCCTGCACTGGTGAGGCTGCACTGATTAGGCTGCACTGATGGGCACTGCACTGGTTAGGCAGTTTATCATGTTAACGTGGTATACAGATCAGCCAAAAAGGTATATAGTGGTAGTATTTTAATGTACTAGATTTAGTAACATTTTAAGCCTCAGTTGTTGCTATTAAAATTAAATTGCCACATTGTATCATATTTGTCTTGCTTCATAACATCAATATCCGTTCTAAAACCAGGTGGGCATGGATGGTGAGCTGATTCGGTGGTTCAATGGGCCACTTGACTGGGCTTGCCCCCCAGGCCTAAGGCTGCCAGCCCTCCCCTGGGGCCCAGTTTGGAAATTTTCACTTAGGGGTGTACTCACTTTTGTTGCCAGCAGTTTAGACATTAATGGCTATGTGTGGAGTTATTTTGAGGGGACAGCAAATTTACACTGTTATACAAGCAGTACACTCACTACTTTACATTGTAGCAAAGTGTAATTTCTTCAGTGTTGTCACATGAAAAGATATAATAAAATACTTACAAAAATGTGAGGGGTGTACTCACTTTTGTGAGATACTGTATTTATTCTTTAGCCTTCTATTATCTCAGAGCAATTGAGAAATGGAATAAATATGTGATTGGGATGTGATCGGAGCCCCATTCCCCAGCCCATACACTACAATGATTTCTTTGTGTACTGTTTGTTAGAGAAAACATATTTCTTTGGCTCTTGTCTATGTTTCAGATACTGATTGACAGTGGTTTATTGTTGTTCTGGTCTTACAAAGGCTGTGAGCGAAACTCAACCTTTCAACCTTTCATGTGTTTAATTTACAGTTCACATTTTGCTTTTAACATGTGAATACGGTGTTTTATGAAGGTTTTCTTCCTGAAACTGACAACCTACAGTAGGTCTCTCTCCCACACCAAGATGTAGTAAGGTGTCTGTGGCACAGCAAGATGTCATTTAGTTGTGTTGTGAGATGTGAGGGTTGTAAGTCCCGTGAGCAGAGAAATTCAAAGGGGGTCAAGTCCCTTGAGGTCAGTCTCCTACTTCTCAGGTGTGTTTGGATTGCTTTGAATTAAAAATATTGAAGCTGGGGGCAAGGTGTAGATTATAGGCAAGTGTGGAAAAAAGGTTTGAGGTTCTCCTGTTGTAGGGTACCAGAGATCCGGGAGGGATAGCTATGTTTCTAATTGAGGCAGGAAGGGAGGGATAATCTTGGTTGAAACTAAGTACAGTTGTATGCAAAAGTTTTAGGAACCCCTGACAATTTCCATGATTGTCATTTATAAATATTTGGGTGTTTGGATCAGCAATTTAATTTTGATCTATCAAATAACTGAAGGACACAGTAATATTTCAGCAGTGAAATGAGGTTTATTGGATTAACAGAAAATGCGCAATATGCATCAAAACGAAATTAGACAGGTGCATACATTTGGGCACCCCAACAGAAAAATCACATGAATATTTAGTAGAGCCTCCTTTAGCAGAAATAACAGCCTCTAGACGCTTCCTATAGCCTGTAATGCGTGTCTGGGTTCTGGATGAATGTATTTTGGACCATTCCTCCTTACAAAACATCTCCAGTTCAGTTAGGTTTGATGGTTGCCGAGCATGGACAGCCCGCTTCATATCACCCCACAGATGTTCAATGATATTCAGGTCTGGGGACTGGGATGGCCATTCCAGAACATTGTACTTGTTCCTCTGCATAAATGCCAGAGTAGATTTTGAGCAGTGTTTTGGGTCGTTGTCTTGTTGAAATACCCAGCCCCGGCGTAACTTCAACTTTGTGACTGATTCCTCAACATTATTCTCAAGAATCTGCTGATATTGAGTGGAATCCATGCGACCCTCAACTTTAACCAGATTCCCAGTACCGGCACTGGCCACATAGCCCCACAGCATGATGGGACATCCACCAAATTTTACTGTGAGTAGTAAGAGTTTTTCTTGGAACGCGGTGTTCTTTTGCCACTATGCATAACACCCCTTGTTATGACCAAGTAACTCAATCTTTGTCCAAATGTGTGTTTGCATACCTCAAGCGACTCCGTTTGTAGCGTGTGTGCAGGAAAGGTTTCTTTCGCATCACTCTCCCATACAGCTTCTCCCTGTGCAAAGTGTGCTGAATTGTTGAACGATGCACAGTGACACCATCTGCAGCAAGTTGATGTTGGAGGTCTTTGGAGGTGGTCTGTGGGCTGTTTTTGACCGTTCTCACCATCCTTCGCCTCTCCAACATTTTATGTGGCTGCCACTTCTGGCCTTAACAAGAACTGTGCCTGCGGTCTTCCATTTCCTCACTATGTTCCTCACAGTGGACACTGACAGCTTATATCTCTGCGATAACTCTTTGTAGCCTTCCCCTAAACCATAATGTAGAACAATCTTTGTTTTCAGGTCATTTGAGAGTTGTTTTGAGGTCCCCATGTTGCCACTCTTCAGAGGAGAGTCAAAGAGAACGACAACTTGCAATTGGCCACCTTAAATACCTTTTCACTACTGAAATATTACTGTGTCCTTCAGTTATTTGATAGATCAAAATGAAATTGCTGATCCAAACATCCAAATATTTATAAATGACAATCATGGAAAATGTCAGGGGTTTCTAAACTTTTGCATACAACTGTATTTCCCATAATGGGGATAATGGGTTTGACATATGAACATATCTGTTGGTGTTTAAGAATAAAGTCTGTATTTTAACAGTGGAGGATTCTATTTGGCAATGTAGAGAGACAGAGACGAATAAGAAGTTGTACCCATTGGAAGGAGGTCAGCAGAATGTGGTTGGTTTTTGATTGCAAATCAAAGTTTATTTTTATGTTGATGTACCCAATCTAATGTGTAGGTGAATAGGGTCACTTTATAGTCTTTTTTTAAGTGAGGAAGTCTCAATCTGCTGGCTGATGTTCACCCGACTAAGATGTCATATTGCAAGCAGACAGGTGACCTGGCCCAGATGTATTTCAATAGTGTGGATTTCAGGGTGTGGATAAAAAATCTCTTTAGAATCAAGATCAGCATTATTTGGAACAAAATTCTAGGAAGGATATACATCTTGAATACAGAGATGCGACTGAACCAAGAATGTTTCTTGTGGAACCATACTTAGAGTCTGGCAAAGATAGTTTAAAACCGTGGAGAATATTTCAAGCCCAGGGGGCCACAAGGGTTACTCATGTTAATAGTCAAGAAACAGTGGCCTAAATCAGTGGTTCTCGACCTCAGTCCTTAAGTACCCCCACCAGGCCATGTTTACAGGTTTTCCTTTATCTTGCACTGGTGCTTTAAATCAGAGTCAATGGCTTGGTATTTTGGACGGCTATTTTATCTAAGAGAAATTCCCAAAACATGGCCTGTTGGGCGTACTTGAGGACCGAGGTTGAGAACCACTGGCCTAAACGATGCTACCTGCAATTAGCAGTAAATTATTGAAGGCTAAAAAACTTACAACACAATCATTTTGGCATGCTTATCTACTGTTAGAAATAAGTAAGCCTTCAATTTCTACAGCCATCATGGTACCCATAGACTGTCCTGTTCGCAGCATTTGTAAGTGGACATCACTTCTATATTTGATGTACTGGGAGAGATGGAAAGATTGCCGCTCATTTGAAACTATAGATAACATGTAACTATGTGTATATTAACTTATTCTTCATTATGCCATCTCTTGTTGGGTTCTCACCTTTGCTGGCTGACAATAGGATGGGAAAAGTATACACCTCAGCCACTAGGGGCAGGTACTCTAACCGCTTGCCAACTAGCCACCGCAGTTACACTGCGGCAGGCTGGCTCGGCTGCGTGAATCGCCGTAGGTGTATGTCGGGCACGTACACGGCCATCTGTGGGCATGCGCGGGTGCCCACTCGCTAGTGGGGGGAGCCAACCAGTGGGTCCAATGGACTCGATGTCTGCCAGCCACCTGCAATCGCTCCAGAGAGAGGCAGAACGGGGATCTGCCAGTGTAAACAAAGCAGATCCCTGCTCTGACTAGGGAGTGGAGAGAGATTGTCTGTTCCTAGTGATCAGGAACAGCGATCTCTCTCCTCCTTCAGTCAGTACACTCCCCTCACAGTTAGAAACACCTCCCAGGGAACACATTTAACCTTTTGATTGCCCCCTAGTGTTAACCCCTTCCCTGCCAGTGCTATTTATATAGTAAGCAGTGCATTTTTATAGCACTGATCGCTATATAAGTGTCACTGGTCCCAAAAAAAGTGTCAAAAGTGTCCGATTTGTGCACCGCAATGTCGCAGTCCTGCTAAAAATTGCAGATCACCACTACTACTAGTAAAAAAATAATAATAATAAAAATGCCATATATCTATCCCCTAATTTGTAGACACGATAACTTTTGTGCAAACCAATCAATGTACGATAATTGGGATTTTTTTATATATATCGGCCTAAACTGAGGAAGAAATTTGGTCTTTAACATTTTTTTTTGGATATTTAATTACAGCAAAATGTAATAAATATTGTTTTTTTCTTTCAAAATTGGTGCTCTTTTTTGTTTAAAAATAAAAACCGCAGAGGTGATTAAATACCACCAAAAGAAAGCTCTATTTGTGGGGAAAAAAAGGAGATCAATTTTATTTGGGTACAACGTCACACGACCGCACAATTGTAAGTTAAAGCGACGCAGTGCCGTATCGCAAAAAATGGCCTGGTCAGGAAGTGGGTAAATCCTTCCGGGGCAGAAGTGGTTAATGAACACATAAGAGGAAGGGTCTGTAAAGGGTTCTAATTTATCCTGGTTATGGCACAGCTTGAGGAGCTTGCCACATTCAACAGAATTTGTTCTATGACTTTGAAGATGTTTCACAGCTTATCCAAACTGCTTCTTGAGTTTCATTAGGTTCAGGATCATATCCCAGCATGTATAGCGAACACAGGTAACTCAGGCAATCACAGAGGAAGATTCTGATTGTCTAAGAACAGGATGGGAGCTGTGAAAGTCTGCGGAAACACCTTATTGTAAGGGGAGGGGGGAGCTCAGCAACAGCTCAGCGGGGGAGATCGCTGGACTAACCTTGCATGGTTAGTACAGTGGCTCCGACCGGAGCCGATAAGTTTTTTTTTTTCGCACAACCCAGCGGGTGCACGAAACTGTAGTGTGTACCAGGCTTAAAGCAGACCTTCAGTCATTTTTCATGTTTCCATTTATTAAATCCTCTGCCCTTGTTGTTTTAACTTTGGATTGTAAAACATTTTTTTTTCTGCTAGTAAATACCTTATACATCCCTCTTCTTGTTTCTTGTCTGGTCATTAGCCTAGGCTTATGACAGCATGCACAGCTCTCTCTCTCTCTCACTCTCCTGAGAGTTTGCCAGGAAGGGAGGGGGATGAGTCATAAGAGGGCCAATGGAAGCTGCAGAGCTGGAGGTGTGCCTCTGTGTGTCTGTGTAAATCCAGGAAGTGAACAGGCAGCAACTTCAGCTGCCCACAGTTAAAATGACTGCAGTCAGACTTAGTGGAGGGAGATTTCTTTAGCATATTTGGCAAGTACAGAATCAAGGTATATATTAAATAATATGCAAAGTGGTTGGACGGAAGCTTCAGAATGGCAAAGATGTTTTTATTACAAATTATGTAAGCAAACTGCAGTTCCTCTTTGAGGAGTGCAAACACACAGATGAATTGTGTTCACATGACATGAGTGAAGTGGTAAAGACTTTGTAACCTCTGTCCATGGCTTCTGCATGTATTTCAGTCAAAAAGTTTTACATTCAGCAAAAATGTCCTGGAGTTCTGTCCTCTGTAGAGGTCTTTCAGTCTCCCGTTATAAAAAATTACACACATTAGGAAAAATCATAGAGAAGGCCACCCACGTTGTACATTTGTGTTGGTTATACAGATCAGATAAACTTGTCACTTAGATAGGCTTGGAACCTGATAAAATACTTTTGTGCACAGTACTTATC
Organism: Glandirana rugosa; assembly: GCA_018402905.1. Classification (NCBI taxonomy): domain Eukaryota; kingdom Metazoa; phylum Chordata; class Amphibia; order Anura; family Ranidae; genus Glandirana; species Glandirana rugosa. The sequence continues at coordinate 591,158 of BLSH010197098.1, read as the reverse complement.
AAGAGTAAATTCTGTAACGGAGCTGATATGAAATGTTTGTTTTTCTGATAAAACAAATGCAACACCTTTAAAGTGGAGTTCCGCCCACATAATTTTTTTTTGCTGGCATCCACCTAGTTAGTATTCATTACATAAATAAAGTAATTGATAGCTTTATATCCGGGTAGTCTTCCTGTTTATTTTGTACTTACATTGCTGATTTTTTTCTTTACTGGGAGTTCCCATCTTAGCTGTGGGCATGTGAAGCCTCCTTGCACCCTCCTCAAGTCTCTTCCTGGATAAGGTGCATGCTGGGTTACCAGCATGCACCTCTCGATCTCGAGTGTATGTCTAGTTGCCATAACAATGGGCAGCGACGGAGGAAGGTCCCGTCCCGTTGTTATGACAACATAGATAACATGTCTCTCCCCTACAAAAGTGTGTCATTTCCTGTCTGGAAATAACGTGATTTTACAGCTCAGAGATGCCCACTGACTCATAGGAAATGATGACTCACATCTCCCATGAGCCCAGGCGAGGCAGGAAGTGATGCGGAGTGCCACGGATCTGGAAGTGGAAGATTACAGGGACCACATAGCAACAGGGCACTTAGGGTGCGTATAACTTTTTTTTTTTTTTTCCAAAAGGTGATTCATCATGCATAGAGGATTTGAAATATATAAAGATGTATTTGTAGGTGGAACTCCGCTTTAAGCATATAATCATATATTTACATATGAACACAGCACTAACATTAAACGTTATAACGGTAACGTGACGCTGTACATAAATTTGTATTTTGTGCTAAAGACAATAAAATGATTAGTACACATCAGTTAGGCATGCCAGCTCTGCTAGATCACATAGTTAGGCCTCATGCACACAGGACGTTTTTGGACATTTTTACAGCAGCTGTTTTTAGCTGCAGACGTTTTTTTTTCTACAGTCAATAAACAGCCCATCATGTTATCCTATGTGTTCATGCACACATAGGCTGTCATCAGCTGTTTTTGGCTGGGGCGTTTTTGGGCTGTAAAAATAAAAAAACACAAGACTAGTGGGTTCTGAGAGACGTTTTTCAGCTGTAAAAACACTCTAACGTCAAAAAACACTTATAAACGCTCAAAACCAGCGGTTAACGTTTTTGATCCCATTGAGAAAAAAAAACTCTAAAAAACGCTGCAAAAATGTTGAAAAACCCACTACAAAGCTACTGACGTTTTTATGTTTTTAAAACGTCCTGTGTGCATGTGATTGTAAATGAGTCACCTTGTAAAACAACCCATTCAGTTTCAAATAGAATTGAAAGGCAAAACATATTTGTATAACTATAAAAATACATTATAAATACCCTTTTGTCCTTTTTTATAAGTGATCACATTCTCTCTGTTCTCGCCTACATAAGAGCTGGGGGAGAAGCAGCAGTACTCTGAGCTCCCCAGTGAATGGTTTTGCAGCGGAGGCGTGTCAGGACCAGTCTAATCATTGGAGGAGAACAGGCTGAGTTCCCAGCATAGCTAGAGAACTGACTATGATGTGTTCTCCTGCTTAGTGTGGTCAGTTTTTAACAGAAAAGCAGAGGGACTGGCAGGAACACCAGTTATTTTACATAAAGGAAGCAATACAAAGAGAAAAGGATACTTTCTCATGCAAGTCCATGGTACAGGGGGCACATATCAGGAATATGAAGTGTTGGCATAACAAACGCTTTAAGTCTAGGTATGATTTTTATTGCACAAATTGTTGCAGCTTAGACCAACATAGGTACACCTATTTCATACGCAAGGGACTGCTGTGATCGGCCCTACCATAGGAATTATCACAATATTCACAGTCCTGTGCTGAGCAGCATACCATTTGCATGATCTCCACCTGGTCCAATCAGAGAATGGCTTGTACTCCTTAAAAAGAAATACAAGTCATTCTGTGAATCATGGATTACTCTTTGACAACTGTAAAGTTTTAGTTTTTCTCCTCATCTTCTACCAGTGAGAATTTTCCCCATGTGGATATGAATGCACAACTAAACCAAAAGGGTGTTTTTATATTTGGCTGGACTTTTTATTTTAACAGTGTTTAGTAACTTTAGCATCTCTTTAGCTCACAGTATTTACCATTTTGTTTTAATTATATACAGCATATATTTTTCCTCCCTGACATTTGAAGCAACTATCACTTTATATATATATTTAAAAAATCCAGCGGAGATGTCTGCACATACCTACAGCAGTTCTCATTTTTTTCCTGCATTGGCCAAAGGTGGGAAGGTTGCAGCGCCTATACACCTGTTTTATTGGCCAAATGCTGCTCCATTCTAATTTAGCTTAAACCGGTTGTATTGTCCGCCTTCTCATTTTTACCTACAGGTAAGCCTATAGGTCTTACCTGTAGAAAACATGAATACCTCCTAAACCTGCGTGGTTTTGGAGATATTCACCTTGCATGCAGCCGCTGACATCATCGGCGCATGAGCTCTGAAGGTCCAGCGGATGTTACTGGAAAATCTGAGCCCCTTGCCGAAATGGAGGACTCCCACACATGCGTGGAAGATGGGCCGGCCTGTCCATTGGACCCAGGCAGCACTTTGAGAGGGGCAGGAAATTAAACCGCGGCCGGCTCTCCTCCTCTTCTATTTACCCAGAAAATTGACGACCACAATTTTTTTTCCAGCAGTTTTGTGTGTCACGATGACAATTGCCCCACGGGCCGCTCTGCCTGCACCTATACTGCACTAGCCTGTCCATATACTACCCTAGCCTGTCTATATACTACCCTAGCCTGTCCATATACTACCCTAGCCTGTCCCTATACTGCCCGAGCCAGCCCATATTTTACCCTAGCCTGCACATATACTACCCTAGCCTGTCCCTATACTGCCCTAGCCCGCCCCTATACGGCCCTAGCCCACCCCTTGGAATTGAACATAATGGTATGTCATAATTTTGCATATCGACAAGGCATTGTTGCATGTTAATCGGACTTCCTGATAAATTTAATTTTCGTTTTAATTATCATGATATAAAATAATTGATGTAGGGGCCTTTTGGTGGATGTGAGTTTTGTTTTTCGGGGGGGGGGGGGGGCAGCTTTTCATTCTTGGACCCAAGAAGCACAATGTCTTGGGCCAGCCCTGCGCGGGAGTGACGTCATCGCGGTCCAGGCCAATCACAGGACCGGAGCCGCAAACCCGTAAGAAACGCAGAGGGGACATGTCAATTCCCTCATCGGTAACCGGGAGACGGTGTGGGCTTTTCGATCTAGGGTAAGGATTTCATAATGAGCTAGTATGCGGTGCATACTAGCTAATTATGCCTTTGCCTTGCAGGTTGTTTTTTTTTTTTTTTCACCTAGAGCATACAACTGCTTTAAAGGTAGTGATAGAGCTACCCGCTTGCTCGTGTGTATACACATTCCAATTAACCATCATGGTAGGAATGTGGGCACTGCTTTGCCTGGTGAAAATGGCCCAGAGTCTTGGTACAGCAGAGAGGAATAACTACTGAGGTCACCTGCTAGCTTGCAGTTTTTTTGCATAATAGAGCTCCAGGTTTCATAGCTCCTATGGCACAGAGAAAGACACGTGCTGTCCTCATTTTTACTTTTAAAGGGTAACTCCACCTGCGTGGAAAAAATATAGGAAATGAAAAAAAATAATATAGCATATACAATTGCAACACGAGTCATATTGTAATTGAATGTTATTAAAAATAACCTTTCCTTTTCAATCTGCAGCTCTGTAATTTTCTGTGAAATGCAATATGGTTACCTAGAGGTGTTCTGTACACAGAATGTGTACAGAACGCTGCCCAGAAACATACATTTCCTGACAGACTGCATGGCAACATATGTATGGGTTAACCCCGCCTCCACTCCTCCCCTATAGGACCCCACTCCCATAAATCTTTGCTTTGAGCCAGAGGCCGCGTTACTTTTTTGTCCTCCTCCTAAGGACCGGTTTGGTTATTCGATTACCTGAAGTTTTTCCTCTCCGTGATCAAGACCGGCCAACGGTGACCCCTGGGAAGACAGGTCACGATAGCCTTAGCTAATAGCAGGGTATAGAGTGGGTACATGGAAGAGGCACTGGAAGAGCTAGAAGCCTAGCCATTGGCAGGCAAGCGGCGCAATAGCCAGATAGCCCAGCTATTAACGGGTGGCCCTATCTGCCCCAAGTACGGCGTGATCAGCCTACCTGGTCCAGTTTCCAGATCTGTGTTCATGCCATGTGCGGTAATGTATACCTTTATATTACATATTCCATGGCAGCAGTTTGTGGTTGTCTGTTTTCTTCCCTGACTCTAGTGTCTTCCAATCTATGGCAGCTGGAGCGCATTGGCATTCCAAGCCGCTGCTTTCTCTTCCAGCTCGGCGTCCCCAGGTTACTCCTGACCAGGGACTCAGTGCATGCGCACTGTGGGTGGCGGTGGCATCGTTTCAGTGGAGAAATTCAATCAGCGGTCAGTACTGTTGATATTGGGGTTTCTCTGTGGGCAGCTTGCAGCAGTTTTCTCTAAATGCTGTGTGCAATCATCACAGGTATATGTTCTGCATTAACTTCCTGGTAGGCTGCCTGTGGGATTCTGCTATGATTTGATCAGCTGGGCAGATTGTCTGGCTGTGCAGTTTTACACTGTGGATGTTTCACTGCCCCCCCCTTGTGGCCAGCCCTTGTGTAGCAAGTATGAGAGGGGGAGGGGGGTTTAACCCCTTCCTTTCCTTGCTGACCTGGGTACTCTTTTTGAGTTTAACCATTTCCTTTCTATCCTATTATTGTTTTCTTTATTTTGAGTCCTTCTAGGTTGAGGTGACAAGACACGGCACAAGATGATAAAGACCTCATTAGGTCACAACATTCCTCTTCCAAATGTATTTGGCATAGGGCACTGTCAAGGCCCAGCCTTCATAGAAGAAGCTATTAATTTGCCTTCATGCACACCCACCGCTATGTCAGCTGCTCCAAGAAGGGAACCTACTGGGGATGCGGGACTCTGATCTCAGAGAGCAAGTCTCTGTGTGAGCTACGCTAAAGCCCAGGTGGTTGGAGAAGGGGATAGTGATTTCCAACAAATGCAATCTCTGATGAGGCACATGGTGCAAGAATCCCTTAAAGAGTACAATACAAGCTGCACACAGGAGTAGGAGCTATGAATTCTCCTTCACGCACCCACCGCAATGTCAGCCACCCCAAAGAGGGAGCCTGCTGGGGATGCGGGACTACGGTCCCAGAGGACAAGTCTCTGTATGAGCTATGCTAAGCCCAGGCAGTTGGAAAAGGAGATAGTGACCTCCAACAATTGGAATCTCTGGTGAGGCACTTGGTGCAAGAATCCCTTAAAGAGTGGAATGTAAGCCACATTAAAAGTTCAACAGTCATTGCGGCATGTTCTCCCGCTAGGATGACCAGGAAGAACGGGAACTGTCCCATCAAAGCCATCCATGTATGAAGACCTCCGACAGTGGGGCAGAGGGAGAGGAGTCTCTTTATCCTGGTAACATAGGTGTGCGCACATAGGGTAGCAGGTGTGCCTGGGCACACCTTAATCACCCTGTACTGTGCAGATTCCCCCTGCTGCCTGGCTGCAGAGAAAGGGACGGGGGAATCTCTGTCCTCAGTCCCTTTCTCTGTCTCAAAAGTGAGACATTAGGGGTCTGTTTAGACCCCTGATATTTCACCAAAGCCCCCCAAGCATGGCTCCTAAATAAAATTGGGAAAAAAAATAAAATATAATATTGTAAAAAATAATAAGAAAAAAAACAAAAAAACAAAATTGTAAATAACTAAAATCAATAAAATAAAATAAAAACAAGCTACTGACACCGATCTCTGCCCTTCTGACGTATATATCACACACACTCATGTTTGTTTGCGCTTTGTGGTGCACAGCCTTATGCAATAGGCTGTGCACACCTATGCCTGGTAATGCCTTTTGATTAAGGCAATGAGGGGTGCATTTACATGAATAGAATCTGTAGAGTCTCCTGCAAAGCAAGAGGAAGTTCAGTAAGCACCTTGGGCTCCGTTTTTCTCAAGTGCGACTTGTCATGCATTCCAATCTATGCGACTTAAAATTGCAGTGACTCTGGTAAGGTTCCTGAACTACTTAGGTGCGACTTTTGATGCAGCTCTGATCCAGAGACTGTAAAGTTGGATCGGGCGCTGCACTTAGTCGCATTAAAGTCACACTACAGAGTCACGTGACTTTGGGGTCGCAATAGTGGAGACGTAGCCTCAGAGAGAGTGTTCTATTCTCCCCATTCCTAATGGAACTAGGGGACATAATTTTGGATGAGCACGGTCACGAGATATACCTCCATTCTGAGCAAATATGTCGCTTTTTCTTAGAAGATGCAGTGAATGGCCCGAAAGTTGGCCTGGGTTCTTGTGACCATGTTGAAAAAAGATGAAAATGTGGATGGAGAATGTGGACCCAGTATTCAGGAGCGTTTTTAGAAACACTATACTTCAGGACCCGGAGCTGGTGTTGGTTTCCATGGTGAGGCTCCAACTGACATCATCCGCATAGTGGTGCGGGTTATGAGCTCATCAGTTACGGCAAGTGAGTGCTATGGCTAGGGCCTGCTGATCCAGCCTCTATCAGGCGTAATATAGCATTCCCTTTCAGGGAACTTCATCTTTTGTAAGCCGATTAGCACTGCAACCCGGGCCACAGTTGGCAAGTTAGGGACCTCCCTCAGGACCGGCGCCCGATAGGCCGGAAGATGACAGTCTAGAGAACAAAGTTCGGAGCAGACCAGGTCTGGATTTTAGGAAGAGCTGGTGTGGAGACCAGACTTCCCCTCAGAAGCATGCTAGAAGCTTGAACTCGGGTATCAAGAAGCTACTGGGTTTGGGCCTCAAACTATTGGGACGTCAAAATGGTCTCTTGGGGACATGCATGGTCCATCAGAAGTCCGCCTCATCTTGGATTCATTTCAATGGATTTACCTCACTCTGAGATAAAGGAAACATATACTCATGCTTTACGGAAGTCACTGGTGTTGGAAAGTGCTGTTGTGCCAGTCTCCGAATGCGAGACATTTCAGGGCAGGTACTCGCCCCTCTTTATGGTCATGAAGGGGCACAGCTTGCGGAGGCCGGGTTTGGACCTTGCACACCTGAGACAAATTTCAGCAAGCAGATGTTAAAGGTGGAAACATTGTCCCTGATTCATAGGGGGTCCAGCCAGGTGACTGGCTTGTTTCCAATAGACCTAAGATGCTTACTTTTATGTGCCCATTGTAGAAGACTTCCGCAAGTTCCTTCGGTTCACTGTAGGTCAAGACCATCTCCAGCTCCAGCCATTCGGGCTTAGAACATCACCCCGTGTATTTTCAGGGTTTTATTGGTTGTTATGGTCTTTATAAAAACAACAAGGAGCATATGCCTGCATAATTACGTGGATGTCCTTCTCCTAGTGTCCCAAAACAAAGGGCAGCTGCTGGAGCCCAGAGCTGAAGTCTTTTCAATGCTCCTAAAATTCGTATGGCAGCTGAATCTGGAAAGAGTCACCTGGAGCCCACTTAGTCTCCTGTATGCATGGGGGCTCAGTGCAATATAATCAAGAGGACTATTGCCTTGACTCTAGATCCTGAGGTGCTGGAACAGAATACTCTTGGCCCTGTCTTCTTCCCACCTGCACACCTTTCAGTGTCTAAAACGATTGGCACTGTGGTGTCTACGGTTTCGAGGGTCAAGTGGAAGCTGGAGAAGACGACCCTTCCGGAAGGGGTTTCTCCAGGAGTGGGAGCCAGGAAGCAGAAATCAGGTCATCTACATAACCTCAATCATGAGAGCGAGTCCACTGGTGGCTGCAATGGAGGAACTGGCTTATTTGCCATTCCATTGCCCCATTTCCTGGTTCACAATCACGTCCAATGCTAGCAAAACGGAATGCCTTCTGCACCCTACAGGCCTTTCACCATATGAGGAAGGGAGCGTCGGTGCTCTTAGGTTAGTCAACACTATGGTGGTCTCCTATGTTAAAAGACAGAGGGACTGACAGCCTGTTCTCTGTTAAGGGAAGCGGAGCCAATTATGTTTTGGGCTCAGAAGATTCAAGCCTACAACTCAGCGGCTTATGTCCCCAGAGTCCAAAATATTCTAGCAGACTTTCTTTCCAGAGTCCAATTGGATAACAATGAATGGTCTCTACATGTGGTTTTCAGGTACAAATGCCCTGATCCTTGTAAATGCAGTAGGACTGGTGCATTTCTTCCAGTTATGGTCAACCTCGGGTTTCTATGAAGATTTCAAGCAGAGGTTGTGGAGGTAGTGCTAGGGATGCCTTATTGGCCAATTAGGCCATAGTTCCCCTTGCTAGCACAGTTTAGCTTCCGGAACCCAGTGCACCTTCTCCTCAGGCCAGACCTTGTGTCACTGGGTGCAATTCTACTTCCATGTCCAGTACGGTTGCGTCTGACGGCCAGGTTCTCGAGATTGGAAGTCTTCGGCTTCTCCTCCAGAGTCATCTCTGCTCTCTTGAATACAAGAAGAATGAATGCAAACAAAGTTTATGGAAGAATCTGGTCAAAGTTTGCTCAAATACATGTCTGCTGCTGACAGATCATGTAGCGATCTAGAAGTTCTAAATATTCTAGGCTTCCTCCAGTCAGATTTAGATCTGGCTCTATCGGTCAGCTTCCTTGGAATTCAAGTGTCAGCTTTATCAGCCTTCACAGGTGTATCCAGGTCTAAGCATCTTTTTCTGTCCAACAATTCTCCAAGGGAGCAGCTAGGCTCAGACCTCAAAGTAAGCGGAGGTTTTCCAAATTGAGTCTCCCTCTTGTTCTCAACTCCTTCTCGAGAATTGGAGCAGTGTTCTAGGGCTGTCTCCGTTAAAGGCCTCTCTGTCAAGTTCGCCTTTTTCCTGGCCATCACCTCGGCATAAAAAGCTCAGAGATTGGTTCATTGGTAACAGAGCACTTTTATTAATGTTCTTTCCAGCTTGAGTGTTGCTGTTATCTATGCTTGACTCAGTTCCTAAGGGTGAATGAGTCTCATATCAACAAAGTTTCCTTCACGCTTCAGAATGCCTGTTCATTCTATTGCCAGAAAGGACAGAGGAACGTGCCTCATCTAGGATGATTGTGGCATGGATTGCCTAGGCCATCCAACAGGCTCAGAGAGCCAGGGGCTTGGCTCCTTTGGTGGTAGTGTCCGCTCATTCGACCAGGCGTGGGTTTACATCTTGGGCAGCTTCGCAGCATGTGGTTCCCAAAGTAGTCTGTAGGGCGACCTTGTGGTCCTCAATCAATACGTTTATGGCTCATTATTGTGTAGAGTCTGCTTCCTTATCCTCTGTTTATTTTGGCTTGCAGGTCCTGTCTGTTGATGATACAAATTAAAGTCTTTGGGATAGCATTGCCCGCCCATTGGGTGTAGGGCGAGTTAATCTCCATACGTATGCTACCATGAAGTCTGTCAGGAAAACAGATTGAAATGTGGGGATGAAGGTGATGCCTGAAATGTGACTTGTATCTTAGTCAGACTTCTGGGAATAATCGGTGAGCCAATCACACAAGCAGGAAAACTGAAAATTTACTATCAAATACCGTAATTTTCCTTTCCTGATGGACTCCATGGTAGCAGGAGTACCCCCACCAATTGTCTTGAGGAGGCTAGTTACAGAACACGGCCTCTGGCTCAGAGCAAAGATTTATGGGAGTGGGGTCCTATAGGAGGAGTGGAGGTGGGGTTAACCCATACATATGCTGCCATGGAGTCCATTAGGAAAGAAAAATTACGGTAAGTATTTGATTTTCAGTTTTCCTGCTTGTGTGATTGGCTCACGATTTTCCCAGAAGTCTGACTAAGATACAAGTCACATTTCAGGCATCCCCTTCAACAGAAATGTAATTTATGGTGATATACTCCCAATAGGAAATCACATGTAAAGGGATGCAGACCCTGCAATTTTCCTCAGAGTTCTGCAGGTGCAGCAGCTGGTTGATAATTAAGAAACCACTCCCATTAGATTCTCTTCTGCACATGGGCAAAAACAGTGATTTCTACAGAATAACAAAAGGCAGGAATCTGCTAAGTTTGTCAAAATCTTTGCAATGTACATAGATCACCCAGAGGGGAATGTTTTTTTCTCAACAAAAACAGAGTTACTCTTTAAATAGGGGACAAGATTAAATAAAATGCAAAAACAAAATGTAGTAAGAAACAAATAGATTTATTTTTTTGGTAATGCAACTCTAAACACTATATATACAATCTCTCTTGGTACTAGAAAAATATTATTTGCTAAGAGTATCGGGCCAATTTATTATAACACTGAGGTTGATTTACTAAAACTGGAGAGTGCAAAATCTGGTGCAGCTGTGCATGGTAGCGAATCAGCTTTCAGTTTTTTTTTTTTTGTCAAAGCTTAACCACTTCCGGACCGCCCGCCGTCGTTATACTTTCACGTGGAATACCGTTGTTATGGCACTAGATAGAAAACAAAAAAAAAGTGGTTTCTGTGGCGGATTCGCCACAAGATCACTTTTATTGGCGACGGGAGAGGTGCCCCCCCTCCCGCCGCGCACCGGTTGTCTCCGCCGCTTACCGGGGCCGTCGGTAGCAGTGGAGCTGATACGATCCTCCTCCCTCACAGGCCTGGAGTCGAGTGAGGGAAAGAGGGCCCCCACCCGACTCCATACCATTGGATAATGGAAGCAAAGTCAAACGTCACTTCCGTCTAATGGTCTTAAAGGGAAAAAAAATGTTATTGAAAAAAAATGAATACATTTATTTATTTTTTTAGATCTGAGGTGTTTTTGACCCAAGATCTCACATTAAAGAGGTCCTGTCATGCTTTTTTTTCTATTAGGGATGTTTACATTCCTTGTAATAGGAATAAAAGTGACCCCAAATTTTTTTTTAAATATATATAATGTTTGGGGGGTTCTATGTAATTTTCTATCAAAAAATTATTTTAACTTGTAAACAACAAATCTCAAAAAGAGGCGCTGTCCTTAAGTGGTAAAATTGCTCATCCACAACCCCCCCCCCCCCCCCCAGTGCCTACAGCCTATAAATCTTATTTTTACATTTAAGTACTGCCACTATATACCTTTTTGGCTGATCTGTATACCAGTCATGTAATAAACTGCAGGGTCTGCCTGAATGCTGAGTGTTCAGGTAGGAGGAGATTTCCACTACAGCCTGTGTCCTCATGCTGTTATGGGAGGTGGATCATCCATCAATAAAGATGCGACATCCCACCCACTGTGCTCTTTTTCAGTTACTGGGCATGGAGGAGGGAGGGAGGGAGGTAGGGACTGGGCTGTGATTTAGGATCTGTATACATGCCCAAATGTGTGATGTCAATACCATGTGACCTGAAAAGCTCAGCTCAAACAAGAAAATGTTCTCTCCAGCAAGAGACCAAACTCAGCATGTGCAGCCTGACTCCACTCACCGTGTATTATCTGGCCTTGTCAAGAGAGACCCTGCAAGATGAAGAGGATCTGTCCATACAGGATCAAAGAGCCTTTTTACATAATGCAGAGGATTAACCTCTTAAGTTCCACAGTGAGTATAACAAGCATGCTATTTTGCATATACAGACTGATTTTACAGTTGTGGGTTTAGTAACACTTTAATTGAACAAGTTGAAGTCAGAAGCCAATTGGATACCATGCACAGCTGTGCCAAATTTTACACTCTCCAGTTTTAGTAAATCCACTCCTGTGTGTTTCCCTTAGCAAGTGCTGGAAGGAAACTAAAATTAGAAATGTTATTGGCTGCTGTGCACAAGAGACGCGATTCTTTATTTTTTTTTTTTTTTTAACATCCGCCCTACTGTCCATGTAACGGGCAGTACATCCTAATGGCGACCGCATCTCCTTCACGTAGAACTAGCAAACTACTTAGGAGGGTAGCAACAATCATATTGTTACACACAGGATATCCAATATTTATCATTAGAGAGTATAGTATTTACAATGAAAAATGTTCAATATAAAAACAGGCTGCAATATTTAAAAGGTATGGAGGGAATCAGGGTTCAAAGAGTTTTAAGGCACTCACAAAAAAAAAAAAAAAGCTAATCTGTACAAGTTAATTAAAGCCATCATTCCAATTCATAACTTTATCATATTCCTGAATTCTCTGCTTGATGTGTGACAGCTTGTTCTTCAGGTACTCACATCGCTCCTTCTTCTCTAGAAATGTTGGGTCCTGTCACAAAAAACATGATGTCATTTATACTTGTAAAACCATCGCTCGTTCTCCACAACAAAACAAGTATATTCCAATTTAAAGAGAAGCTATCAACAGTATTTTCTAATGATGGATAAACAAAAGTTACAGCGATTTCAGAGGACACGGAGCATGGAAAATCCTTCGGAATTTCTGCAGAACGTTAATGCAAGGGACATTATTGTTACATCAACCTTTAATCAAAAGCTTTCTACCTCTTATATTCTGTGCTAGATTTAAAGGGTAACTATACTGGGAAACTTTCTGTGGAGGAGTTGGCCGCATGTAAATATTAGTGGAACATTAAGCCTGGGTTCATACTATAGCGATGCGTGAACCAGCGAGATTCCCGCAGAGCATCTCTCCCGTAGGCAGTTCACACGGCCTTCTGCGAACCGCTGTTGGTGTTCACAGATCGCAGTGCGAACTGTGGATTCAGACAGGAATCGGATCGCATGGGTGAGAACATTGCACAGACATCGCATGTGATCAGCAGCTGCGTTGTGGGTGAGAATCATGCAATGTCTGTGTTCGCTACAGTGTGAACCCGGGCTTAGGGCTGCATCTTTAAACACCCAATGTGAGAAATGAAAAAGACAAAGCAGGGGTTCTTGGCTTGCTGTGCCAATATTAAAAAAATATAGGTGAGCACCAGGACATCTATAGATAAAAATTGACAGGCCAAGCAGCCATATATGCCCACATACGCATCTAAGTTGAATGCTTGCAGTGGCAGACAGGGCTACTGTAAGAAATCATGGGGCCCCATGCAGCCTACCTAACAGGGTCATTAACTGAGGCTTCATGGAAGGTGGGTGATGCAACAGGACAATGACCCTAAGCATCAAAGAAGTAAATCCACCACAGGCTGGCTTCAGAAAAAGAAAATGCACCTTCTGGGAGTAGCCCAGTCAGAGCCCAGACCTTAAAGTGAGAGTAAATTTCCATGCAAAGTTTTTACCTATAGGTACTGTAAATATCTCCTCAATGTCCACCATTTAGGAAATATTTACTGTAGATGCAGCCGGTGAGGTCACCGAAGCATGCACTCTGAAGGATTGGCCAGCCGGGCCATTCCTTCAGAGTCCTGTGCCGTAAACGAACCCGGAAAGGAAGACCGGGTGAAGATGGAAATGCCTTCAGCAGTGACAGAGCGTCACTGGATGGGCTTTGTTCTAAGGTAAGTTTCACATAATGTGCTAGTATGCAATGCATACTAGCACATTATGACATTGCCTTGAAGGTTGCAAAAAATCCCCAAAAAAACAGTGGTTTACTACTGCTTTAACCTTGCTTTGGAATTACCTTTAGAGCCATTCACACCAGACATCCTATAAATGTGTCTGAGCTGAAGCAGTTTTGTATAGAGGAATGGTCAAAAATTCCTCCTGAACATTTTGCAGGTCTGATCCAGAGTTACCAAAAGTGAATGCTTAAAAGTCATTGCTGCCACAGGAGGTCCGATCCACTATTAACGCAGAGGGTTCACCTTACTATTTCCTCCAGCACTGTTTACGTTTAACCACTTGCCGACCGCATTGGCTTGATATCACAAACTGGCGTCACCTGGCGGCAGTTGCGAGATCATGGACCGTGGGCATGCTCACTGTGTTCTGGGGGAGCCAGGGAGAGGGTAGGGCAGACTCGATGTCCGCCGGATACCTGCAATCACTCCCTGCAGCGACAGAACGGAGGTCCGTGTATGTAACATATGGATCCCCGTTCTGACAAAGGGAAGGAATGTGATCACAGGCTCCAAGCCCCCACACAGTTAGAAACACACACTGGGAACACAGTTAACCTTTAGAGCGCCCCCTGCAGGTTAACCCCTTCCCTGACAGTGACATTTACACAGTAATCAGTGCATTTTCATAGCACTGATCGCTGTATAAATGCCAATGGTCCCAAAAAAGTGTCAAAATGGTCTGACTTGTGCGCCGCAATATCGCAGTCCCGCTAAAAATCGCAGATCGCCGCCATTACTAGTAAAAAAAAAAAAATAAAAACCCCATAAAGGAATTCTCATCATTCGTAAACACGGCAACTTTTGCGCAAACCAGTCAATATACGCAGATTATGATTTTTTTTTACCAAAAATATCAGGAAGCATATAAATCAGCCAAAACCGATGAAAAACTTTTTTTTTATATTTTTTTGGATATGTATTATGGCAAAAAGAAAGAAATATTTTTTTTTTGCAAAATTGTCGCTCTTTGTTTATACCGCAAAAAATAAAAATCGCAAAGGTGATCAAAAATAAGCTCTATTTGTGGGAAAAAAAGGAAGCAAATTTCATTTGGGTACAATGTTGCACAATTGTCAGTTAAAGCGACGCAGTGCAGAATCACAAAAAGTGCTCTGGTCCTAAGGTCCCTTTCACACTTGTGCGCCACGATTTTACCTTGATTTTTTGCTGCGATTTTGAATCAGTACGACTTTGGTCCGACTTTGTCACGATGAAAGCATATTACAAATTCGTACAGAAAACGCATCTATATTATTCAGGTGCGATTTGCATGCCACTTTGAGGGTTTAACATTGAAGTCTATGGTCCTCAAGTTGCATCAAAGTTGGGCCAAAGTAATGCAGGGACTACTTCAAAGTCATACAGATATGAATGGTACTCATTGGAAATAATGGATGAACGACTTGTCATGCAACTTTGCAGTCCCAAATCGCAGGTCAACTCGCACAAGTGTGAAAGGGGTCTTAAGGGGAAAATCCTTCTGGGGCTGAAGTGGTTAAAGTGTAAGTAAACCCTCCTATTGTTTTCAGCCAAGGAAGCTGCCATGTTGGCCTCGGTTTAATCTGCAACTGCCATGATGCTGCACATGTGATCTGTTATGACACCACCCATTGGATGGTTTGACAGTTTGATTGAGAGCACAACCAATGTGACACCTAGCATTTCAGACATGCCGGGAATGTTAACTGTTTTTTGAAAAGATTAAATTGATGGGTTTCCGCTTTAATGGGTGTGTTCAATAATGACACAGGAAATTACAATGGTTTGTGTGTTATAAGCTTAACAGCATTGTGTTTGTCTACTGTTGTAAGTGAGATGAGGATCAGATCACATTTTATGGAAAATTACTGCAGTTATCGCCTTACAGAATTCTTCCCATTGTATCTACATCCTCATTTGAGGTTTACTCGTTCAACCCATGGTTTGTAATGGATTGTTCCCTTATCGGTGAAATTATTGTATTGTCCTCTCACGGTTTTTATGGATTTGACGTATGCTCTATACAAATAAAAAAGCCTTTAAAGAATTATTGAAAGGAAAAAGGGCATATGTGTGCTTTTAATTGTTCACCTGTGCAGGAACCAGTTTGTTCCTACTTTGTGTTACTGCAAAACATGTACTATATTTAACCTATACTAAATAAAACCGCTATAATATTTGTGCAATACAAATTAATATACTCACATTCTTTTTCTTTTGATATTCTTGCAAAACCTTTGCAATCCGCTGGTATTCCTGAAAAATACAGCAACATTTTCAAATTAGTGTCATATTTTACTTACTAGTAAGCAGCAGATGTAATACAAAGTGGTATTTATTAATACCGCAGTACAGGCTAATCAACCTTTATGTATCCTGTATTTATATGTATTAAAACAACACACACACACACGATAAACAAGCTGAGGCTGGTATGGAAAACTCTAAGTTAGCACTGCATATCTCATGTTTAGTGCGGCGTGAATGAGAATCTGACTAATGCTGGGCATACACTAAACCAAACTCAATCAGTGGGTGGCCATGTTGGCACAACTCATCCTTCTATTGAAAGATTGAAGGAGCCAGACAGAAAATTGATCCAATTAGATGCAGGCACTGCTTGGGTATTTTGAAAGCTGGTGGTACTGGCGAATGCAATAGCCACACTGGGAGATTTGTCCGTCTGTGCTGTTTAGCGTGGATGGAGAAATATGTATCTGTGTATGGTCAACTTAAAAGTCCCCATAGATTACTCAAATTCAAGCCAATTTCTACTGAATCAGGCAAAATTTGAACCATAGGTGGTCCTGCAAGCACCACTTCAAAAATCGACTGAGCCATGGGCGTGTCCGGATGAAAGTGGCGGCGGACGTCTAAGAGAGGAGCTCCGGGAATCCTGATTAAAATCCTACGCCATCCGACCCACATCCTGCCCGGTACAAGTAGCCACTCACCTGGGGTGCTTCGCCTGAGGCTCCTCCATCGCTAGTGCCCGGAATTGGAAACCTATCTGTAGCCGGGCGAAGGTAATTCGGCCTGCCATACACCACCATCCCCAAGCGTGGCAGCCATCTTGCCCGCGCCGGAGGAGACGGCGCCCATCATCCTGAGACACGGTCAGTCTGGGGGACATTCCGACCTCCTACTGCATCCCTCCATTCCATGTTTTTGCAGCTGCTGGGCTCACTGGCAGGCCGGGTGCCGGCAGAGGCGGCCACGGCCTGTTGCGGCCTACACACAATATCTTCCGGACCTCTCCTCTAAAGGGACATGATCCTCATCATCCGGACAAGGTATAGTCCTGGGAGATTACATAATCCCCATTCCTTGCTGCATACAGGCTGGGGGGCATGGTGGTTGCTGGGCTGGGCTGGCTCCTGGGTCCTGTTTCTGTAGTCACCTCCACTGCCTGCTCTGGCAGTCATCTTGAGGCCTATCCTCCCCTGGGGCATAACACGGAGCACATACACCCTCTCCACCTTTCTCTCCTCATCTGGGGGGGAGCGGGAGCCGAGCTCTGACAGACTACCTTGCCTATGATCCTCCGGGGACTAGCTGTTGTGTCTGCCAAGCTAGTATGACTTTGCCATACTGCCTAGGGACCAGAACACTACCTGCTCCAGAGTCCTTCCACTGCAGCCCCCAGTGCTAATGTCCTCCCGGGAAAAGAATACAAAATCAGCCAAATCTTCTCCAGCACACAGCCAGCCACCATCTCCCTCTCCACGACAGGACTCACTATGGGTTGGGAGGCGTCAGGCCTTGCTGGCTGAGTTAGAGATGGAGCCCAGGGATAACCCTCCCAAGGCAGCGTCACCCCCACTATCTCAAGACAGTACTGCCACAATACTTGCTGCCACAGAACAGAGCAGAACCTCGGTGCTGTAACGCATAGATCACCTTGCCAAGGAATGTAACCTCATTCGAAATGACCTAGACAAAATAAGGGGGGGGGGTATGACTGAATCCAGAATATCCGCCACTGAAGACCTCATGGCTACCCATGTTACATCGAATGCTGAACTGTAACACACGGTGCAGACCTTAGTTGCGAAATCCGATGACTCAGAGCCGGCTCTGGAGGAATAATGTTAGAGTCTTGGGTCTGCCTGAGGGGGAAGAGGGGGACTGCCCAGCAGTATTCACAAAGAACTTCTTCAAGGACTTGCTTGGTCTAACTGATGTCTCTCCCACCTATGTGGTTGAATAAGCCCACCGGGTGCCCACAGGCAGGGCGATTCCTGGGAACCTTCATCACCCTTTCCTTGTTCGCTTCCTTAACTATCGGGACAGAGACAGGATCCTATCCGAAGCCCGTAAACAACCTGCTCTCGAATATGGCAATGTTTTACTTTTTCGTGATTTTCGGCGGAACTACAGAGGAAGAGGTAGACCTTTATTGATGTCCGCAAAAGGCTTTGGGACAAAAACATAAAATATAGTATGCTTTATCCAAGCCGTCTTCAAGTGTCACATGACGGTGTGGTCCGTTTCTTTGATGCCCCAGCTGACGCGGATAATTGACTACACACTCTATGATGAAGCATCCTTTGTTTTTGCCATACTGAATGTGTAAATTACCCACATATATATCCGGTCTTACTTATATATCCTGTTGACAGTATCGGAGCTACCTCAAGGGTTAACCTGTACTTACTGCATGTACTACTTACTGAGCAACCTTACAGTTTAGTTTCTGTAGTTAAAGTTGCTCGGCAGCTATTCTCCACCATCTGGAGAGTCTTGTAATAGCAAACTTTTTGTTTAGTTTAGGGGAATAAAACTGCCTGGACTGTTGTTGGGGGTTCCCAGTCGGTAGTGTTTATTTTTTTTTTGTCTCTCTCTCGCTGCTCACTGTTGAGAGGTTCAGTGGTGACCTTACAGCATGTTGCTGTTGCTTTGTGTCTCTAAGATGTTCTCTGTTGTTTGGTGCCCTCTGCATCCATGTCCTGCTAGGGTTTTATATTATGCTATATTGGCACATGTTTTTTCCACCATCGCTTTATCCTGTCCTCCCTCCTGGCTCCTCCGGGTCCAGTGGATCCATAGCAATAGGCTACCCAGCTGACTCCATTTACACACACCATGGCAATGGAGCTGAAACTCATCTCCTGGAATATACTAGGTTTAAATGACAAATTCAAGAGAGCTTTGATGTTTAAATATCTGCAGCGACATAAACCTCACATTTTATTCCTACAGGAAACCCATCTCATGGGGAATAAGATTCTTGCACTATGGAGAACCTGGGTGCAACAATATTTTCATGCCACCTACTCAAGTTACACCAGGGGAATTGCCATTCTCTTAAGCAAGTCTCTTACATACAAGGTGATACAGGTAATAATAGATCCAGGTGGCGGTTATCTCATCCTTCTCCTAGAAATAAAGGGAACTGTGTATGCTTTCACTAATGGATATGTCCCTCTTCCCTTCAACCACAACCATACTATATGCGAATATTTGGCCAAATTACAAATTTCCAGACTATATATAGCGGGTGAATTCAACTCCATCCTAGAATCTATCATTGGATTCGTCTGATCCCAAAAGAATATATGATTTACTTCATTGGGCACAAACGGTTAATTATACAGAAATCTGGAGATGGAAACACAAAAACACTAGAGCCTTCTCCTTTCGTTCTGCGACTCACAGATCGGGCTCTAGAATCAATATGGTGTTCGGCAATACTGCCACCTTGGTATCTGCCTGCAGGTTTACCTAATCATGACCCAATAGAAGTGGTTCTGGTGGTGTCCGGGAACAAGGGAGCAAATTGTTGGAGTTTGGCATCAAAATGGATACAGGATTCTAAGGTTGAAGGAATGGTCTCTCCTAAGTTGCAGCAATACTGGGAGTTGAATGAGGGCTCGGCCTCGGCCTCGACTCAGATGATGTGGGAGGCTTTCAAAGCCAATACCAGGGGCGAGTACATTTCAGCCATCAAAGCAGTGTGTACTGAGATGTCCTCCCAGGTTCAACAGCTTGAGTGCAGTGAGGTGGAGGCTGCTGCAGCCTTCTCTGACTCCCCGACTCCTGATTACTTCAGTCAACTAGCGGATGCACGAAGAGACTTGTGTCTCCACTTTGCCTCAGTGACGCATCTGGCTTTGAGCACATTGGCTGGAAGGATATTTGAGTCTGGGGACAAGAATGGCAAACTCTTGGCAAATTTAACTGCAGATCCCAGAACGCAAACGGTGGTACCCGAAATTAGTAGTGTAGATGGCAACCTGCTCTCAGACCCGGACCAAATATTACAGGAAATTAGGATCTTTTATGAACGTCAATATGCAGAAGTTCCTGGGTGGCCGGCAGGAAAGCTTAGAGAATTTTTACAATCCTTGAATCTTCCCACTCTTTCACAGCAAGATTTAGAGTTCTTAGATAAAGAGTTTCCCACTGAAGAAATAATAGTGGCAATCTGTTCTTTTCCTAGTGGTAAGACGCTGGGACCAGAGGGCCTTCCAGGTGAATGGTATAGAACATATGCAACCCTACTAGCGCCTAAACTTTTACAGATTTATACCGACTGTAAGCAATGTCCTGACCCCCTCCATGTACCAGGCACACATGGTACTTATTCCTAAACCGGGCAAGGATAGGACCTAGTGCACCTCATACAGGCCGATATCCTTGTTAAATTATGACATCAAGATATTGACCAAGATCCGGCCACTAGGTTACAGACGGTTCTTCCGTCCTTGGTCAACATTGATCAAACAGGCTTTATGACAGGGAAATCCACAAGTATTAATCTGCGCAGGGTTTTCATACACACCCAGTTGTCTCCCTCTGAGTCCTCTACCAGGGTGCTCGTCGCCCTGGACATTGAGAAGGCCTTTGATTCTGTGGCCTTACATGTCTATGGCCCAGAGGTTATGGGATTTGGAATTGAGTTCCATAAGTGGCATTCAGGTCAGCTCCATACATGAAAAACTAGCTATGTATGCAGATGACCTCATCCTATTTTTAAATGATCCTGGCACTTCTCTTCGAGAATCCCTGGACATCCTCTCTAGGTTCACTGCCTTCTCGGGTCTCAAGGTAAACTGGGATAAGTCTCAGATTCTGCCAATTGATGCGGCAGCAAAATCCCTGGTGGATCCCACCCTTCCCTCGGAGTGGACAACCAGGATCAAGTATCTTAGCATTCATATTTCCATCCTCCCGTTAGACTACTACATGTTGAACTTAGCACCACTGATACAAACCATGAAGGAAAGGTTACAGTCAAGGGGCAAATTTCCAGCTCTCGCTGACTGGCCGGATTAACTTATTTAAAATTAAGTTGTTGCCTGCTTTCCTGTATGTCCTGAGACACTCCCCTGTGTGGATACCCAAAAAGGTGTTTTGTCTCATTCATTCCAACCTGCTTTCGTTTCTCTGGGGCACAAGTGTTTTCAGCTGGCTGTGCTACAGAGGGGGGAAGGGGGTCTTGCCTGTCCTGATTTACGCAAATACTATTGGGCTGCTCAGCTGACCCATGCACTCAACTGGTTGATATCGGATGATTCAAATGCAGTGGTAGGACTGGAAGCAGCTTGCTTGGGTTCATATAAGATGCTGAGGAATCTTCTTTACCATGGACCCCGGGCACCCTTCCAGTTGCGATTGGCTTATGAGGTCTGTCCTGTGGGCATAGGCTGAGGCCTTGTCCTTGCGCCCTATGCCCTGTGGGCATTCCTCTCCATATACCCCCCTTTGGCTTAAGCCGAACGTGCCGGAATTTCAGACTATACCTGACCCAAATACATGGGCGAGTAGAGATGTCAGGTGTTTGGAGCAATTGTGCTCGGGAGGTAAACTCCAAACTTTTGATGATCTGAAAAACGGTTATATGACTTGCCGAATTCATATTTGTTTAGGTTTTTGCAACTTAGACATGCCTTTAACTATTCGAAAACTCGCCAGTGGCATTTTATTTTCGGAGGATATGGGCCCTGTCAGGTAAGCTGTATGGGCCCCCGTGATTTCTATCAGCAGCCCTGTCCTTCCTTATACTTGATCATCATATCCGTTTGCATACAGGATGAAATTTGAAGTCAGGTTCACAACTGGAAGTGCCTGCAATGGCCGAATAAAGGATATGTTCACCTATAGTAACAGGTTACCCCCATACTTAGGGTGTAAAATGTAATAGGTTACTAAATCACCTGCAGCCATCTCAATCCTCCATTGTGACAGCAGGTAAAGGATCTTCTTCCCGCACCCGCTGTAACATTTCAAATACGGCTTTGTCGCGTAGGCTCCATGATATAAACAGAGGTAGAGACTCAGTATGATACTCACATGCTCATTCTCTGGGTTCCTAGGTAATTTGCTCATAACAGCATCCAGTTCACTAAATTTCTTTAAGACAGCCTGGACTTCAGCCGACAGCTCTTTGTACTCAGAGTACTGGTCATTAAAAACTGCCTTATAGCGATCTCGCTCATCATCTGAGTTTATTGCCTGGTATTTTCTGTAATGAAAAGATTTTTTTTTCTATAAGATAAGTTGTAGGATATTTTAAATAATATAAATAATTATAGATCATTATATTAGGTATGCATGGCAACACATCAATGCAAGCATTTTCAAATGCACAAGGCTTGAAAAGGGCCTTACTTTACATCAATATCTGAAAATACAGATTTTTAATACAGCTTACCTGTAAAAACCATAGGTAAATCTAGGAAGATACCCCCCATTTAGCGTTTAATGGCAGTAAAAAAAAGAAAAAAAGATATATAATTGTCCAAACAAGTTGATATGAAAAATTCTTTACAGATTCTTTTTATTTTACAACAAAGACTTAACATGAAAAAAGTTGTAATAATTAAAAAAGAAAGCTCTGGTTGTACATAGATGGGACATGTGTTACATACAGTCAATTGCAAACAGAAAAAAGGGAAAGTAGCATACTGTGCAGCCCAAAGGCCGCATGCAGGGGACTGTATATAACATGTCCCATCTATGTACAACCAAAGCTTTCTTTTTTAATTATTACAACTTTTTTCATGTTAAGTCTTTGTTGTAAAATAAAAAGAATCTGTAAAGAATTTTTCATATCAACTTGTTTGGACAATTATATTTCTTTTTTTCTTTTTTTACTGCCATTAAACCCTAAATTGGGGGTATCTTCCTAGATTTACCTACGATATAAAGGGGAAGGCAGAAATTACTTTGGTCTCTCCATTAGCACCAATTTTTTCCAAAATTTTCACCTGTAAAAATCATTTTCTTAGAGCTTTTAAAACCTTTTTTAACCACGATTACCTCTCTGGTTTCATTAAAGACGGAAGGGGAAATATAGCATCCATTTAGATCCTTCTATGGGGGTTAAATCCCAAATTACCGTCATTTTTTTCTTTTTTTCTTTATATTAACAGGTTTGTTCAACTATACTTTTTAAGAAATGTCTAAGAAAAATAAAATGTTGTTTCTGAATTGTACTTTTTTCAACATTATTAATTTTTTCTTTCGAAACCAACATGTATCTACCCTGTACAATATATGTCAGGGGACGTACGCCGGAAACCCGACGTGTCATA
>BLSH010197098.1:500488-535833 GCA_018402905.1 Glandirana rugosa | reverse complement strand
GGCAGTAGCAGTAAATTGGCGCTAGTTTAATTGGCGATTGACCGCTGTTATAGCAGCGCTATGCAGCAGGGAGCGCGACGCTTTTAACCCTTAACAAGGGGTTAAGAAGGGGTTAAAAGTGCTGGCGCGCCGCACTTCCGAGGCAGTGTACAGCTTCTTTGGGATGCGCTGCCCATTGATTTCAATGGGCAGGGGCGGTAGAGGAGCAGTATATCACCGCACCGCCCCAAAGATGCGGCTTGCAGAACTTTTTGTAACGTCTGGCAAGCGCACCGCCCCACTCAGGGCTTTCACATTGGGGGGGGGGGGATTTTTGAGGCGCTTTACAGGTGCTATTTTTATCTAAAATAGCGCCTCAGTGTGAAAGAGGTCTTAGTGACACTTTTTGGGGACCAATGACACCAATACAGTGATCAGTGCTAAAAAAAATGCACCGTCACTGTATAAATGACACTGCCAGGGAAGGGGTTAACATCAGGGGCGAACAAAGGGTTAAATGTGCTCCTAGGGAGTGCTTGCTAACTGTGTGCGGGGGGGGGGGGTTGACTGATTAGATGAAACACAGGATCTTTGTCTCCCCTACTAGCAGAACAGCAATCTGCTTTAATTACAGACCGTTGTTCTGCCTCTCTCATCAACGATCAGCCGCGAAGCATCGGCCGGGCACCCACACCTGCTATGTCTGCGCCGCAGAGGGGAGGGGGAGAGGAGCGATGCATCGGGCGGCTGCATCGCTGGAGCCAGGGACAGGTGAGTAGCCATTTATTAAAAGTCAGCAGATACACTTTTTGTAGCTACTAACTTTTCAATGGGTGGAACTCCCGCCTTAATGACTTGGCATTTTTTGCGATACAGCACTGCGTTACTTTAACCGACAATTTTACGGTCATGCGACGTTGTACCCAAACAAAATTGATGTCCTTTTTTTGGTGGTATTTGATCACCTCTGCGGTTTTTATTTTTTGCACTATAAACAAAAAAAGAGCAACAATTTTGAAAAAAAATTACTTTCTGCTATAATAAATATCCAAAAAAAAACTTTTTTTTTCATCAGTTTAGGCCAATGTGTATTCTTCTATACATTTTTAGTAAAAAAAATAATCGCAATAAGCATATATTGATTGGTTTGCTCAAACGTTATAGCTTCTACAAAATAGGGGATAGATTTATGACATTTTTCTTTTTTTTAATTTTTTTACTAGTAATGGCGGTGATCAGTGATTTTTAGCGGGACTGCGGCGGACAGATCGGACACCTAACTGGCATTTTTTACACTTTTTTTGGGAATCAGACATTATTACAGTAATCAGTGCTAAAAATATGCACTGTTATTGTACTAATGACATTGGCAGGGAAGGGGTTAACATCAGGGGTGATCAAGGGGTTAAATGTGTTCCCTTTTTGTGATTACTAACTGTATGGGGGACTGTGACTGGGGAAACACACAGATCCGTCTTTCTGCTTAGCAGGAAGACAGATCTGTGTGTCATCCCCTGACAGAACGTGGATCTGCCTTGTTTACTTCGGCAGATCCCCATTTTGTCACTGTGGGGAACCATCGCGGGCAGCCGGCGGACATCGAGTCCTCTGGACCAGCTGATTGGCTCCCCCGCTGGTCAATCGTAGCATGCGCACGCTGGCTGCGGCGCACGCGCGCCCACAATCCTAGTGCACGAATCACTGTCCCGGTACGGTGATTTGCGCAGCCAAGCCACCTGCGGCGGGTGGTCGGCAAGTGGTTAAAAGGTAACTCCCACTTTCGGTGGGAAAAAGTAGCAAATAAAAAATTATATAGCATATACAATTGCGACAAAAGTCATATTGTAATTGGATGTTATTAAAAAATTACCTTTCCTTTTCAATCTGCAGCTCTTTAATTTTCTGTAAAGTAAAATGCCATATGGCTACCTGAAGGAGTTCTCTACACAGAAAGTGTACAGAACGCCCCCCAGAGGCATCATTTCCTGCTTGTGTGATTGGCTCACTGATTTTCCCCGAAGTCTGCCCTAAGATACAAGTCAGATTTCAGGCATCCCCTGCAACAAACATGTAATTTTTGGTGTGATACTCCCAAAAAGGAAATCACATCTAAAGGGCAGCAGGCCCAGCAGATTTCCTCATTAGAGCCCTGCAGGTGCTGCAGCTGATTTATAATTATGAAATCACTCCCATTAGCCTCACTTTTCCACATGGACACAGATAAACACACAGGGGTTTCTTCAGAATAACAAAAGCAGGAATCTGCAACAAAGTTTGTAAAAATCTTTGTAATGTTCATAGATCACCCAGAGGAGAATGTTTTTTTTCAACAAAAGTGGAGTTAAGTCTGAAACTAGACATGACGAAAAAATCAGTTTCCTTTCCTTTAGATCTAGTTATTTAGCTTAGTTAAATTTGGTTGATTCATTCAATTCGTATTCAGGATCCCTATTCGGAATTTGTTTTATGTCTTTTTCAAATTTACCGTTTTTTTTTTCGATTCGAATGTGCCAAAGTGAACAAAAAAAAGGAAAAAAAAATTGAAACGCCATTGGGTAACGTGACACGTGATACGTCACTTCCGCTCGTTGGAAGGCAGGTGGAGCGCGACGGCATCCCCTGCTTCCTTGTTTTATTTTTGCCTGAAATTTTAAGAGATTTTTATTAAACATAATAACGATTCTTCACTATTGGAAGCCTCCTATCTCTTCTTTAAATGTTGGCCATTTGGAGTCTCCTTAGTGGTGTGGATCTCGTCCCTTGATGATCGCTGGAAAGCCACATATCCATATGCGTTTATAATCTCTGTAACGGAGCTCATGGAGGTCTGGTGAGTAGGGTGTTTGACTAAAACCTTTTGGTGGAGGATCTTCATAGTCACCCCATATTGCTCTGGATTTGCTACTGTTGGCACGGATATTTATCCATGGATATATGTACTAATAAGGAACTCTATTGCACCTAAGTTGGTTGAAATATTGGCCTTTATTGAATCACAGCACTTTATTCATTCATTTTTTGATGAACTACACATATTTAGATTATTTATTTGTTTCATTCATTTTGCACATTGGGACTATTTTAACCCCTAGTAGTCAAACCATATGTATTTATATTTATCGTCATACACCTATGCACTTTCTGATTGAGTTTTTGGAGCGTGGTTTAAATTAAATTTTATTTGAAAGAAGAAAAATGTTCATCAAATGATTACAATGACTTTTTAAATCACCTTTGGCTTAACTAAAACAGCATTATTTAAAAATGGTACTCTAATAACACACACAGTCTTTGATCTCAGAAACATGTCTACAGTTCGAATTCGACTGGAGCTAGATATGAAATTCCATTCAAATTTCAATTAGAATTTCGGAAATTTGGACAAATTTAATTTCGTTATTCGGAGCATTCAGTAAACTTTGTTTATACTGTAATTGGGGTATTCAGATATATACGAATGTCCAAATAATGAAAAATTTGTCAGAATATTTATTCAGAACGAAATGAATCGCACATGTCTATCTGAGACCAAGAGCCACTGGTGATTGCTCAGTCTCAGTGTGATGGGGTGTGCAATTGAGTGCATTTCCAGCACAAACTAAGGTTTGTATGTTTGGAACATATATGTATGTGTGCAGCCGCATGAAGTGGTTAAGGCAGAATGGGGCAACATAGGCAAGGTAGTAACTTTGACCCCCAGTATGTCTGCTTGACTTTGAAGAATATCTAAAGCCATATTCTAGTAGAATTAGCAATGGTTAAAAATCCCTGTTAGATCCCATTGTAGAGATTCCCCTTCACTTCCTGTCTCGTAGACACAAGGGGAAGTAAGAGGAACTCTACTCTTATGCTAGGTACACATTATCAGTTTTGTTTTTCGTTCAACCCATCGCTCTGAACGAAAAAAAAAGCTGGGCTAACTATCCAATGTTAGTGTAGCCATCTCCCCGCTGATCTTTTGTGTTCTGACAGGGGGACTGCTCCCCCATCAGAATACACCTGTCAGTGCTCGCAGCCATTGGCTTACAGCGCTGATCGGATGGCGATCGGCAGATGTTATTCAGGCATGCCCCTTGGACAAAAACTGGACAGGCTGCTGTACACATGGGCCAAATGTCAGCTGGTTTCTGTTGAACCAGCCGATACCGACCAATATTTGGCCCGTGTGTACAAGGCTTTGTCACCAGGTAAAATATCTAAATTGCAAGATTTCCAGAAACTTCCTAGAAAGCCTCAAATAATCAGACTAATAAAAATATTGCGCTAGCACACCACAGGATTATGTCAATATCTGCATTTTATTTCAACAGTTATATACACAACAAAGGTGTGCACAGACTATTGCGTTAGGGTGTGCACCCCAAAGCTCAAACACACACGTGTATGTACATACAGTATAATAGACATCAAATAGAGAAAAAAAACAATAGACAGTGTCAGAAGAGCAGCAGATGGTGTCGGTGGAACAGTAGATGGTGTCAGTCAGTAGAGCAGTGGACGGTGTCAGAAGGGGAGTGGACTTTGTCAGTAGAGCAGTGGACAATGGCAGTAGGGCAGAGATTGGTGTTAGTAGGGCAGTGGACAGTGTCAGTAGTTTTTTATTAAATTTTTTATTGTTTTTTTACAATTTTTTATATTTTTTTGCAATATTACTTTTTTATTCTTTTTTGCAATATTACTTTTTATTTATTTTTTTAAATTTTTGCAGGAGCCCCATTGGGGGGTTTTGGTGTGATATCAGGGGTCTAAACAGACCCCTGATGTCTCACTTTTGAGACAAAGAAAGGGATTGAGGACAGAGATTCCCCAGTTCCTTTCCCTGCAGCCTCAGCTGCACTGGACAATGAATGAATAGGAAGTGCTCTGTGCTGAGCGGCTTCCAGTTCATTTAGAAATGGAAGCACAGTTTATTATGGTTCAGTTATAAATGGACACTGTGAGTGATGGGTACCCATCACTCACGGTGTTCATTCAGAAAAGAAAGGGTCCAGTAAATGGCATATTTACTGGTCTCTTCCCCCGCTCTCAATCCTGAAACTTCCCCCACAGTAGCTGGGGGCTTGGGGGGGGGCTTGGATGCAGGGGGAATCTACACCGCATGGAGCAATTAGGGTGTGCCCAGGCCTACTTGGCACACTCCCTGCGCACGCCTATCATACACAGTGTGGCAGAGTGGCTCAAAGGAAGCTTGGTAAGGTCCTGTTCAGGTTTTATATATCTCCCAGGTTCCTGTTCTACATTTTTCGGGACATCTCCCTTGTAGGTCATGTAGGATCTCCTGGAGCTCAGAGTCAGTACTCTGCAGCCTGTTAGAAATAAAAGGAAAGATTGGTGATAGCTAAAAAAATGTGTTTGTGGAGGCTGACAAGTGGTAGGCTTGGACTCCTCGAAAGTTAGAATTGCCTTTTGTGCAGTAGGAGCCGAGACACAGCTAGGTTTTTGTTTCATTTATTCAATTATTTATTTGTTGTTATTTTCCTCTGAGCACGGTATAGCACAAATAAAACCCACCACTGTTTGGCAGCACATCACTAGACTGGTACATTTGGCTGAGAAGGTTGCTCACCTCAGGGAGCATTACACCTGCTACCCATTCCCAGCACAGATATACTGTACATGAGGAGGAAGCTACAGCAAACCCTTGTCATCTTGGAGAAAACTTACAGCAGAGTTGCCAACCGCCAGTAAATTTACTGAC
Source organism: Glandirana rugosa (assembly GCA_018402905.1). NCBI lineage: Eukaryota > Metazoa > Chordata > Amphibia > Anura > Ranidae > Glandirana > Glandirana rugosa. The sequence goes on along the minus strand of BLSH010197098.1, from coordinate 530,156 downwards.
AGTTTGTAAAAATCAGTGATTTTTGAATGAATATCAGGGTCTGATAATTTGTCGTGCTGTGCTGATTTTTTAAGTGTAAACCAATCAAATTACATGATATGGGTATTGCCAGTGTTTCCATGTTGTGTTTGAATATCAATTGTCTTAGTTGTTAATGGGAGTTCTGTTATTTTTCAGGCTGCCAGTAAAAAATATGCTCCGCCAGTAAATTTTCCATGGTTTGCCAGTAAAAAATGCTGCGGGAGGTTGGCAACACTGACTTACAGTACAGCCAGGCAAGAGCTTTCAGAAGTGACAGAGGCTCATTCAGCTAGGTCCATTTTTAAGTTTTTAAATTTAGGCAGTACATGCAAAATGCCTATGGAGACATCTGCAAAGCGGCAGGCTGGTTGATGCAGTGCACCTGCCTCAGGTGCTACAGGGAAGATCCAGGGGCTCGTATATCAATGGACTTCAATGGAATTACGGTCCAGGCTTCCATGCCCATTGTAATAAAGTTTGATTATACATTTTATCCCTCCCTGTTTAGCTCATTATTTATCATATGTATGCTGCCATGCGGGCATCAGGAAAACAGAAAATTGTATCAAATATTTACCGTAATTTTCCTTTCCTGACGCCAATCCATGGCAGCATACAAACCCTCCCTTTTTTTAGCTTGTTATTTTTTGTAAGAATGGGGAGGTTGCTCTAACTTTACTTTTGTAGATTTAAATAGGTCCTGTGGGTGGATACAGGGGCGGAGCTACATCACAAGTATGCTGCCATGGACTGGCGCCAGGAAAGGAAAATTACGGTAAGTATTTGATACAATTTTCCGTTATCAAGTCAAGAAGACAGGTGTGGAAAAGGTAACAACGTTACATGGTTAAACCTCTTTATCAAGTCAAGTTCAACCTCATGGAGATAGGTATGAAAAAGGAGACAATGTTTCAAGGTAAAAATCTTATTATCAAGTAAAATTCCATCATGTTGACTTGGAAAAGGTGATAATATTTCTGAATAAAAACCCCTCTGTGAAGTCAAGTTTTATCTCACGGAGACAGGTGTGTGATAAGCAACAATGTTTTAAGGTAAAAACCTCTTTATCAAGCCAGGTTCCATCTCGTGAAGATAGGTGTGGAAAAGGTGGTGACATTTCAGGGTAAAAACCCCTTTATCAAGTCAAGAGATAGAACTTAAATTGATAAAGAGGATTTTGAAACATTGTTTCCTTTTCCGCATCCATCTGTACAGGGTGCTCTCTGTTTGTGATTGGTATCTATTTGATGTGGTCCTTGGTCACACAGATGGAACCAATGTTTTTATTTTTTGGTGGTTTAATTTCACAATGTCAGTGCAATTGCCTGTATATATAATTTGTTGTAGAGATGGTTGTTTTGAAATATGATTGTATCTGTTACTTTATATGCTCATAGATTGATTCACCTGTAATATCCTGAAAAAGTGGACGTCCATGCCCACAAAAAGCATCAAAGTTAGCCCCGTCTCCAGACAATACTAAGAAAGTTTGAATTAGCGTTGTTGTTTTAAGCCCGTACACACGGTTCGACGATCGCATACAACAGGTCGTACTCACAGTCGAACATAGGATGGTTGTACAAGGGAGTTGTATGAGCAGACTAGAAAACTTGGTCGTACCAACAAGCTCGCATACGACCGCTGTATCGTGTGTACAGAGCAGTTGGTACAACAAAGTTTTATTGTGCAAAACACGCATGCCCAAAGTCAGGAATGGCCGGATGCTAATTACAATCACCTGAACGTTCTTTCCCCGGCCGTACGATCGTGTAGTGCAGTCAGTATGCTGCATACAACAGCCAACATACGATTCGACGCGATGGTACGTGCGATTGTCGAACCGTGTGTACGGGGCTTAAGAGTGTAAACTCTAACAAGCAGGTCCCTCCTGATTCCTCCTGTATTGAATAGTATTGTAACTGTAGTCTGCCCTTGTGTTGTAAAGAGCTGCGCAAACTGTTCGCGCGATGTAAATCCTGTATAATAATAATATAGTGTGCTGTTGATGGGGTGATGTTGATGGGGCCATGGACAAACAGCATCATAAAGACCAATGAACACACCAGATTGAGATTTTGGTGAATTTTTGACGCTTTATGCAGTACTTGTGAAAACCCATGGAATTATCCATCTTTATGTGTAGATTCAAGTAGAAGGCGTGTGCTTACATCCATTATTAGCAGTAGAAACCTAACAAGAGTTTCAACTCCTCATCACTGCATCCAAAAAATGACTTTATATTTTATAAGAATTGTAATTGCCACTCCATTTTCATGAATGGCCTGCCCCATCAGACACCCACCGCTTCCTCTACTGGTTCATCCTACGGTGTGAAGTGGTTTTGATCGATTGTGCTATGCTTCTGGGCTGGGGCCCCTGAGAATCCATTGGGCCCTAGGCTCCTGCCTAGGTTGCCTGGTAAATGATCTGACACTGGTCAGGCTGGATACCTAAATATCAAGCTAATATAAAAACAGTGATAGGTCCTTAAATCAATGATAAAGTCTACTCAATTATTGTAATACAGATTCATCCGTTAGGACGGGGTACCTCTGCAACTGGGGACAGCCTGCTGAACAAAACCTGGAAGTACTTTAGAGGTGAATTGTAGTATGCATGTAGGAGTGGGAGGGGCCCTGCTGTGCTGATTGTGAGTGACAACGTTGTCCACTCTTTTTAACCTTTTGGTGCTTGCCGAATGTGCCTACAATATTTTAACAACTGTAAATTTTTTCAATAAATCATTTATATTTTTAATTTGGATATACCTACACTGTGGTTGGTCCTCTTTATGCAACTCCTTTCCTGCGGAAAAGTTACTTTAGCTTCCCCATGATTCTTGTTTTGTTCAGCTGGATACCTAATTACTCTGCACAAGGACTCTATGCAATTTAGGGGCCCACATATATGAGCTGTGCGTTGGTTGGGTGATGAGGCCCCCTCTTATTGTGATGTAGATCTGGGCTTTCTTCACATCAATGGCAGACAAGGAATAAGAGACATACAGTATCTTCATGATGCCCTTACTGTCCTCTGGGTTTGTAATATTTGTGAGGTTGGGCAACAAGCCTCCTTCAGTTCCTGCCTGACAGATACTGAGACATGCAGAAAGCTTCTCCCATTTCATCCTGATATTATTTGGGTTGAAAAGAAAGATATCTGGCTCTTGTTGCACACTATTGACCATGAGAGAGTTTTGGGTATCACCAATGTTACTATTTAAATGCATGCATTCATACATGTTTACTTCTGAATTGATAGGGGGGGCCCAAGCATTGCTCTTGCACAAGAGCTCCCCAATGTCATCTACTTCCTATACAGGAGACTATTCAGTGGCCTGATCTGCAGCAGATCTAATTATCTTTTGTGATACACAAATGTGACAAATAATGGCAATCCAGGCAGGTACCAATGTCATGTAGGTGATAATAAAAAATGGTTATCAGAGAGCAGCAGATACACTACAGTACCAAAAGTATTGGGACACCTACCTTTACACTCACATGAACTTTAATGGCATCCCAGTCTTAGTACGTAGGGTTCAATACCGAATTGGCCCACCCTTTGCAGCTATAATAGCTTCAACTTAGGATGGATTAAAGCGGAGACTGTCTCATCCAACATCAGTGCATGACCTCACAAAGTCACAAATGCATTTCTGGAAGAATGGTCAAACATTCCCATAGACACACTCCTAAACCTTGTGGACAGCCTTCCCAGAAGAGTTGAAGCTGTTATATCTGCAAAGCATGGGCCACCTCAATACTGAACCCTTCGGACTAAGACTGGGATGCCAAGCTTCTTACATCTCCTTTATATGCATCAATAAACACTGTTATCAAGGATTTTTGGAGTGCCGGCTGTTCATATTGCATTCCGGTGTTTGGTGTGGAGAGGACACCTCATCCAGAGCACCCATTGGGTTGGACCGTCTTCTGACTTTACTTCTGGGATGTTTCCTGTGTAGAGCGCTGCACATTTCTATGTATTCGTTATTAAAGTGGTTGTCAACTCGTGACAATCACTTTAACCTACAGTTAAGCCTATAATAAGGCTTACCTGTAGTTGCCCAGCATATCTCCCAAACCTGTACGGTTCAGGAGATATGCAGGGTAGTAAATGTGCCGACGTCATTTCGGCACATGCACGGTGAAGAAACGGCCTCTGTGCCGTTTCTGCACTATGATCGTGCTGTGACTGGCGGCTCCTGCGCCGGAAGGAAGAGGGGCTGAAGATGGATGCCACCAGCACAGGGGACAGCGCTGGACATCGCAGGCTTCGTTTGCAGGTAAGTGGCACATAATGGGCTACTATGCATAGTAGCCCATTATGCTTCTAGTTTACAGGGGAATGTAGAGGAAGTAAACCCGATCTTTAAGACTGGGATGCCATTAAAGTTCATGTGCGTGTAAAGGTAGGTGTCCCAATACTTTTGACATTATAGTGTATGTGCTAATGAAGCTCTCAAACAAAAACCTCTTCTGCCTAACTTAAAAGATATTTGACAAGTTTAGGGCAGAAAAGACAAAGGTGACCTACAGTTGCTTGAAAAAGGTATCCATACTCATTGAAACATGTGACAACCGAAATCGTAAATGTATTTCATTGGGATTTTATGAGAAAGATCAACACAAAGTGGCACAGAATTGTGAAGTGAAAGGAAAATGATAAATGGTTTTCAAAATTTTTTACAAATAAATATCTGAAAAGTGTGGCGTGCATTTGTATTCAGCTTCCTTTAAGCTACTTTCACACTGAGGCGCTGGCAAAACAGTGCTAAAGTGCTGGTCATTTTAACTGCGCTTTTGTGCCGCTTTTTGGGCGCTAGCGGGCTGGTTTTTAAAGGTCTTGTGACAACAGGACCTTTAAAAAAACACAAAAAAAGACTAATGTTGTGGCGCTTCCGAATCGCTTTTCAGGCCCTTTGGAAGTGCTGCCCATTCATTGCAATGGGCAGGGGCATTTTGGCAGCGCTCCCAACACACCCCAAAGATGCTGCTTGCAGGACATTTTTTTCCTGTCCCGCAAGCACACCACCTGAGTGTGAAAGAACTAATTTCAATGAATGGGAGGCAGTTTTCAGGCACTATTTCTAGTGCTAAAATGCCTGAAAACTGCCTCAGCTGCCTAAACTAAAATCTAGTGTTGCCTTCATAAGTGTCCAGAGTCCACCTGTGTGTAATTTATTCTCAGTATAAATACAGCTCTTTTGTGAAGCCCTCAGAGTTTTGTTAGAGAACCTTAATGAACAAACAGCATCATGAAGGCCAAGGAACACACCAGACAGGTCAGGGATAAAGTTGTGGAGGAGTTTAAACAGGGTTAGGTTATAGAAAAATATCCAAAGCTTTGAACATCTCACGGCGCACGGTTCAATCCATCATCCAAAAATGGAAAGAGTATGGCAGGACTGCAAACCTACCAAGACATGGCTATCCACCTAAACTGACAGGCCGGGCAAGGAGAGCATTAATCAGAGAAGCAGCCAAGAGGCCCATGGTAACTCTGGAGGAGCTGCAGAGATCCACAGCTCAGGTGGGAGAATCTGTCCACAGGATAACTATTAGTTGTGCACTCCACACATCTGGCCCTTATGGAAGAGTAGCAAGAAGAAAGCCATAAGAAGTCCATTTTGCAGTTTGCCAGAAGCCATAGGAAACAGCAAACATGTGAAAGGTGCTCTGGTCAGATGAGACCAAAATTGAACTTTTTGGCCTAAAAGCAAAACGCTATGTGTGGCGGAAAACTAACACTACACATCACCCTGAACACACCATGCCCACTGTGAAACATGGTGGTGGCAGCATCATGTTGTGGGGATGCTTTTCTTCAGCAGGGACAGGGCAATCTTAGAAGAAAACCTGTTGAGTCTGCACAAGGCTCTACCCAACTGCATTCCACGCTTTTCAGATATTTATTTGTAAAAAAATATTTAGAAACCATTTATTATTTTCCTTCCACTTCACAATTCTGTGCCACTTTGTGTCGGTCTATCACATAAAATCCCGATAAAATACATTTATGTTTTTGGCTGTAACATGACAAAATGTGGAAAATTTCGAGGGGTATGAATACTTTTGCAAGGCACTGTATATGTGTATTGATTCATAATACAAAAGGTTTAATACAAGCATTATTTGTTGATAATATCCATATGTATAAACAAGTTTCATTGCTTTCCCTAGTCCAAATGGAATATAAAGCTTTTAAATTCAATGGTTGCTAATACAGATGACCACTAGATGGAGCATTTCTAAAAATGATTACAGTATATAGGTCTGTTAAAGAAAGCTCTGAAATATAAAGTAGCACACAGGTATATGTGAGATTCTGAATGGCACCTCAATGCACATTTACAGTAAACACACCTGTGCTATAGTGCACCACAATTCAAAGAGGAAAACACTCTGAAAGTTGTGGTGAATTTGTTTGTAAAAAAGTTAGGCATTTGTTTTGTGCATTTAGGCACATTGAGGTCCAATTCAGACTGAATCGATTGTGTTAATACAACACACCTCATTATATGAACGTGCATACGCTAACGCACTATACAAGGACACCGGGGATGGGTTCTGGAAAGCAGGTATGTTTCCCTGTTAACTAGGTTTAAGGGGGGTGATTTGAATGCAGTTTTGAAGTACTCAGGGCTTCTCACCTATGAAAGGGGTAAACTGACTTAGTTTGCCCAAGATTGCTAAATCCTTATATGGCAGTGGTTCTCAACTCCGGTCCTCAGGACCCACCAACAGGCCAGATTTTAAGTATTACCTTGGGGAGATGCAGACTAGAATACTGCAATCACTGAGCAGCAAATTATATCACCTGTGATGTATTTCAGTTATCCTGCAAACCTGACCTGTTGGGGGGTCCCGAGGACCGGAGTTGAGAACCACTGTTATATGGGACCTGAAATTTGGAGGGTGAGTGACTATGGGTGGGAAGAAGCCTCCAACTCTGATTACAAGGACTTTGGTCCAAAAATGGTTAAACAACCTTAAAAAAGGAAGAGGAAACAGCCAGCAGGGGTCTGTGCAGTGGAGTGTGAAGCAGGGCACATTTGGGAGACAGAGTGGTGGAATACTCTGACTGAGAAGCTGGTGACCTGGCTTTATTGATTTATATTTTGAATCCGATAATATTTATAAATGTTACTGTTTTTTGCAAAAAATAACAAAACAGAGAAAATACTCCACAGTAGAGGAGAACAACTAAGTTATAGCAGCATTACGTACACCAACATGGAAGCATTGTGGCAATACACAATGAGGATTTAAAGCACCCATGTGGCTTAGCATACAACGGATAAAAGATACCTTGTACAGTCATCTAACAGTAGGTGACCTGGCTTTTCGACCCCCGAAGAAGGCAACCCTGTTACAGGACAAGTTTTACAGGTGGTGAGCTGAAAGTTTGATTTTTGTACCAGGATTTGAACGGTTTCATTTACTGTTGTACTGGAAGCAAGCTGTTTTGTGTTCCCCTTTGAGAGACCAATAAAGAAATTACTTTTATAAGTTGCTAACTGGTGATCCTGAGCGCTTCATATTACAGTACACAAAGGTGTGAGTGGGTTCTCAAAGAAGAACTCTCATGAACATTAAATACAGGTCCATACATTCATGTATTAAACACCTTTCTTTGCCTTTCCAGTGAAATGCTGATGGATTGTGAAAAAAAAAATCCCACCTTCGATTTTTGCATTTCTTCCTGTCAGCTCCAGCTCCTCCCTTGCCAAAAGCCCAATTTGTGGAAGTCACTATTATTGAGTTCAGACAGAGCCAAGTAGCCACCATGCCCTGTTCATGGAGTTCACCTGTCAGGAACCTGGCTTCATTTTTAATACCCTAGACCAGTGGTGGCAAAACTTGGCACCCAAGATGTTTTGGAACTACATTTCCCATGATGCTCATGCACATTGCAGTGAAGGTGAGCATCATGGGGAATGTAGTTCCAAAACATCTGGGGTGCCAAGGTTCACCATCACTGTCCTAGACAAACAGGCAAGGCTTGCACTCCGTTCTCCTGTTTGTCTCTTCAAGCATGTAAACAGGCTTAGCTGGATCTACCACCAAGCAATCTGCTTTAATTCGTTCCTAGGAAGCAGGCGGGCAAGCATGCACAGCACCATGTTTTGTTTTTTGTTTTTGGAGTGGTGGATTCATCTGGGCCTTTTACATGCTATGGCCTTTGTGTCCAGGGACCCACATGGTAAGGATGCTGTGACTATGCTGCAGAGACGGCGGAGAGCCTGGTCTCCGTTATCTGATTTTTTTTTTCCCCTGGTAGTCTAGCTGACACCTCCTTTTCCTGCATGCCTACTCACAGCGCTTGTTTCATGCAAAAGCCTAGTGCTGAAACAAGACTTGTCAATAAAAACAAGTAAAATATCTGTCTTCTTAAAGCAGCATGGTCAAACAGCAGGAGGGCCACGCTGTTGATCATGCTATCTTCTAAGTGTTCTCTTAGCTATAAACATTAAAGTACTTGGGAGACTGGAGGTGATTAAAAAAAAAAACCTGACATGCCACACATGTAACACTAGGGCACCAGCCATTTGAGGGCTTGAATGTTCACTTGAGAGCTGGCATATACAAAACTACATATACAGTATGTACACTGCAAAGTGCATAGGAAAGCTCCAAATTTGTCAATAACAGCAAGTATCTTTTTTTTTTTTTTGCACTTTTTGAATAGAAACTCTTTCAATTATATATTTAACAGACCAAAATGAGGCAAATTAGATTTCATTGTTTACATACACTTTAATATGTCAGGAAAGTGACGTGACTACAGCACACATTCAGATGTACTCGGCGAACTGAAATGCAGGAGTACAAAAATCAGCTTTTCACTGACAACTGTAAGGCCCCGGGAGATCGCTCTGTTGATCTCTACTGAGCCGGCAGATGACAGGTCCGTCTCTGCTCTCTGTGCAGGGATGGATCTGTCAAGAGTCCCGCTGTTTCCTATGGGAAGATCAGATGAAAACGGACTGCCTGTCCATTTTCATCTGATCCCATCAGCTGGACGGATGGTGAACACATCACCCATACGTCTATTTTTGCGGATCTTGATGGATCGGATGGCAGACGGATGTCAGCAGACACATCTACGCTGACATCCGCCTGCTCGTGGAGGTCTATGGGTGGCCCGATCAGTTCTGCCGGAAAATGGACAGGCGGATCCGAGTGGTCCGATCGTGTGAAAGGGGCCGAAACTGAAATCTGGCTGAAGGGATTTACTGCACTTTGCAGATCATTACTCTCGGTACTGTAACCATCTATGGTGTATGATTCCATGAGACCACAACATCAGTAAATACTAGCAAATCATAGGTTGCATACATTAATTACATAAATTCTGAAGAAGCAGCTCCACAAGTAAAGCTATCCATGAAACATTGCTGTGTGAGTAGTCTCAACTTGAAATAGCATTTTCCCCTTTTTACCTGTTCTGCATAATAGAACCAGTAGGACAGTAAAACTACAATAATAATTTCATATTCTCTTCCCCAGTGTCAGAAAAGGCCACCTGACAGGTCATTTGTTTTGTAACCCACATGTGGAGAACAGATCAATAACAGTATGTTGAATAGCAAACACAAGGAATTTCTACACTGACTCATTACATGTGATGATCACATATAATTATTAAGTCACTCTGACAGGAGAGGAGAGCAGTGTGCGAGCATCACTGTGCTAGATGGCGGATGATCTGAAGTCTGCCGATCTGAGAAGGGATGCCTTATAATATGCCATTTCTATACATTTGCAAGTGTGTGTAAGGCACACTTGAACAAAAAGATTACACAGTAGTATTTCTGCACTCATCTCTGCTTGGCATTGTAATTGTGCTTATTCTGAATTTATAACTAATGTATAGTGTCATTTATCTTGCTCTGTATGCTGGTTTTAATTCCCTGTACGGATGCAATATGACATGATTTTGTTCACTATGCTAGGTGTAAATCTGTCCTCTAGTTTCCACTGCACAATGTAATGTTGAAATATCAAAGCTGCCATTTCTGCAGGCTCCAGCATTGTCATTTCACCTTAATTTTAATGGCACTTTCAAAATGTATATGCTTGCTTTAACATATTTTCATTGTATATTAGAGGGTGATCTGAACATAAGGATAAGTGCAATTTTTTTTAAAAAATATGCATTTTTTGGGAGCCTGTAAGACATTGCACCAGCAATCAGTAAATCGCTGATGCCATGCAGGGCTCCTGCAGACCTGTCAGTGTATCTGTGTGCCATACATCCCGTACGAGCAAGCAGATACACTGACAGGAAGAATCAGTGAACTGGTGCTCCACAGTGCCTTGGTACTTCATCAAGAACTACAAACAGACATCTGCAAAGGATGTTGGGACTTGTAGGTCATTCATACACCGAGCCCTGTGTATGAATGACGTGGTTCTGTGGGTGCACTGATTTCAAAAACTGACAGCTAGTACAGGGAACTTCTCCCTGTACTGCTGTCACAGGGAGAAGGGGGGAAACCGGGAGGTATCTGCAGCATTGGGAGAATGTTACATGTTCCACTTTAAAAACAGGTGGAATATGTAAGGCCCCTTTCACACAGGTGCTCCGATCTGGTCTGCCTGTCAGTTTTTCACTCTGACCTAATCGGAGCCTTCATTCATTTCTATGGAGCGACGGATGTCAGGTCCGCTGACATCTGCTGATATCCAAACCGATCCGGTCCATGAAGTCCAGACGGATGGAAACCTTATTTTCCATCCGTCTGGAGAAAAAGATTGACTGAAAACGGACAGACGGTCCGTTTTCAGTCCAATCTCCCATAGAGGACAGCGGGATTTTGACAGGTCCGTCTTAGCACAGTGAGCGGAGACAGACCTGTCATCCGCCTGCTCAGCAGGGATCAGCGGATCTATCCCCTGCTGAGCAAAACTGAGTCAGGCGGAAAGCCTTGGTGAAAGGACCCCAAAGTATTCCCAAAGGTGAACTTGTCCTTTAACAACTCTTCAAACAAGATATTGGTCACACATTGTTCTTAAAGAGTTGGCTAACTGAGACTTGCACTATGAGAAAGAACAATAAAGCACAGCCACTGTGTATCAGTGCAAAGCGGGAAGGAGAGCGTGTCATGATCTAAGATGTAGACCCTACTCCTTAATGCGACTGGTATTCCACAAGCGATGCCTACATGTAAGTTTGGACTTAGGTCACTAAACAAGTACTTAGAAATAGAGGAGAGTTGGTGGCAACTAAAAACAGACTGGAATGTGCAAAATGCATGGGACACCATGCAGCTGGAAGCAAGGCAAGTCTGGAAGTAGTGAATGCAGGGATGGTCCAGCAGAGGAGTAGTTGCAACAGAAAGAGTGTGGCTGCCTGGGTGATGCAGTGGAGGCCCAAGCTCTGAAAGCAAAGCTGCAATGATGGTTGTGTTTGAATCATAGTATGTAGTTCAGATTAAGCCAGGTAGCAATTGTTATACTTTAACTCTGAGCTGGAATAATGACAGTGCATCCCACTCAAACGTAAAAAGAAGTTACATTCATGTGACGTGGCTCTAACAGTCCAGGTAGAACCTGTAAGTGGCTGTGGGATGCTGAGGAGGGACAAGAACGCATTAGGTAACCAATTATGCAGTGAGCAAATATGGTGGATCTTTTGTACTTCTATAATTAAAAACTGTACAAAGAAACATTTTTCAAACTATTAGTGGAATGAAGTAAATTGATTTTACATTTACTGTATATAAAAAATGAATAGAAAAATGATACATGCCCTTATTTAACTCAGATCAAGAAAAACACTGTAAACAGGTTAACACTGGTACACACATATTAAATAGCATATCATTTGATACAGTAAATTAATTAGAGGAGTCTTGTTTCCATGTGATCTCCACAGCACCACAAAATGTTACCTGCGTCATTCACACGTTCTATAAGGTCTAAGCAGCAGATTTCTGTGGCTGGAATCACAGGTGATTACAGGAATTTGTGGCCAGGAAGCCTGTAAAAAACACTGACATGCTGACAGGCGCAGATTTCTGCACATCCAGTGATGACCCAAAGCTGAGGACAGATGACCCGCTGGACTGATAGAATGCCATCTACACAAGCTTTCAAAAAATATTCACAACCTATATTAAGTTCAACATTAGATTGTTAATTAACCTCATTAAAGGCTGGACATATTTTTTACCTTAATGCATTCTCTGCATTAACCACTTCAGCCCCTGAAGGATTTACCCCCTTCCTGACCAGAGCACTTTTTGCGATTCGGCACTGCGCAATCGTACGGCGTTGTACCCAAACAAATTGACATTCTTTTTTCCCATAAATATAGCTTTCTTTTTGTGGTATTTGATCACCTCTGCGGTTTTTATATTTTGCGCTATAAACAAATAAAGAGCAACAATTTTGGAAAAAATGTTTTACTTTTTGCTATAATACATGTCAAAAAAAAAAATAAATAAAAAAAAATAATATATATATATATAAACTGAATGTATTCATCAGTTTAGGTTGATATATATTCTCTACAAATTATTGGAGAGAAAAAAAAAAAAAAAATCACAGTAGGCATATATTGCTTGGTTTGCGCAAAAGTTGCCGCATTTACAAACCATGAGAATTAATTTATGGAGTTTTTACTATTTTGTTTTTTTTTTACTAGTAACGGTGGCGATCTGCGATTCTTATCAGGACTGTGACATTGCGGCGCACAGATCGGACATTTTTGACACTTTTTTGGGACCATTGACATTTATACAGCAATCAGAGCTAAAAATAGCCACTGATTACTGTATAAATGTCCCTGGCAGGGAAGGGGTTAACCTGTAGGGGGCAATCAAGGGGTGAAGTGTGTTCCCTAGGCGTGTTCTAACTGTGTGGGGGGTTGGGCTGACAGAGCTAACTGATCCCGATGACAGGGATGAGTAGATCACTGTCATGCCGCCTGGTACAGCAGAAAAGCGGGGAACCACACAGCAGTTCCCCGCTTTTCTGTTGTCCCAGGCGATCGCGGACGGACTTGATGTCAGCCCGACCTGCGGCCACACTCAGGGAGCGTGTGGCTGGCACGAGAGTGCGCCGCCGCCGGGCTCCCGCCCGTTAGCCACACATGCGAGCATCGCCGTTTATAAACGGTGATTCACGCTATGCTGCCACATTGCAGCAGTAAATAGAAGTGAGCCAGTGGGGAACCGGTTAAGGTAAAAAAAATGTCCCATTACTTGCATCATTCCCTCACCCCCCTTTATACTTACTTGAGCCCAATCTGGATCCAGAGCAGTGGTTGTCTCCTTTCTCTCTGCTCATAGGAGGCAGCAGTGGGAGCCATTGGCTTCTGCTATAAATCCCTGGAGCAGAGAGTGGGGGCAGGTTTGAGCCTTGTGTGTGTGTGTGTCAATAGATGCACACAACCTGGCTCAGGAGTGCGCTCGCAGGTGCTCCCCCCAAAAGGAAGAGGCTTCCTATGGTGGCACACATAGAAGAGGAATAGTCCAGAGCGCCACCAGGTGACCCCAGAAGAGGAGGTTCGCGGCTGCTCTGTATAGAGCAGGTGATATAACATGTTTGTTATTTTAATTAAAAAAATAAGCTTGTCAAATGCTAGATCCCATTACACATTCAGTATTCTCTTAAAGCCCTAGGTAACTTAAAGTGTTACTAAACCCACAACAGTAAAATCAGTCTGTATATGCAGTAAAGCATGCGTGTTATACTCACTGTGGAAACTAAGAGGTTAATCCTCTGCATTGTGTAAAAAGGTTGCTTGATCCTGTATTCACAGATCTCCCCCTGCACTGTCTCCCTGGACAAGTCCAGGTAAGACAAAGCCTTTGAAATCAGGCTGCACATGCTCAGTTTGGTGTGTATTGCTAGAGAAATTTTTTTTTTTTTCTTGGGAGAGTGCATGTGATCAGCACAGGGCCATTCAGCAGTGTCCAGACAGAGGGTCAAGAGCTCTGGAGTCTGATAGGACAGCTCAGGGCAGTATGAAAACTCCTCCTACAAGCTTCACCAGGAACTGATAGAAATCATTACACTATATATATGTATATAATGCGGATGAGAAAAGGTATTTAGCAGTTTATATTTACTAAAATAACTGCATTTCCATGTTCTGTGTATTGTGGGAGACCAGATATAGTGAATGCAGTGTCCTGGGTTTAGTAACAGCTCATGCAGTAATAAATAAAAAAAACAAACATTTATTATGTTACAGTTCACCAATCTATAAATATGGTGGCTTATTAGTTTTTTTCCCCATTTATTTTGACCTTGTGAACTGACCAGTACCACACTCATTGTCTTATGGTGTCTCCATTCTGGATGGAGGAGTAATAGAGACACCTGGTCTGTTAAAGGAAGCAAAGATGAAAAAAAAGCAGACTTAAGCCTTGTACACACGATCAGATTTTCAGACGACCGTTCGTCCGGTTTTTTTTTTTGGTTGCATGCTAATCTCATGTCGAAAGTGAAGAGGTTACTCACCGCACGGAAATTCTCATACGACAGAATACAACTTCAGAAGTGACGTAATGTGCTGAATAGTTTTGGATGTATTTTTTAGTTTCTGAGCATGCGTAGTCTTGCTCTTGCGTTATTTTTCGGACGAAACCCGTACTAATTACACTAAATCGAACGTTGAGTTCATGTCTGACAAAAATGTTATAGTTTGCACATCAGGGTTTTTTTTTCGTCTGAAACGTCAGAATCGACTGTTGAAAGGACTACACTAAGGGTAAGCTTTTCGGACGATCTGTTTTCTAACGAAAATTACTGTACGAATTTTGCATCGTGGGTACGGGCCTTTACTGGTCAGATCAGCAGGTGAAAATAAAGGAATAACACACACACACACACACACACACACACACACACACACACACACACACACACAAAAAGTCTCACATCTAAGAACCATTTTTTTTTTTCTGGGGGAGGGGATTTGCTGAATCTCTACACTCCCTCTTAACCCTTATGATCAATAATAAAGACAGCTCTGTCATTTTAAACCAACTTTTTGGGACTTATTAGCCACACATATTTATCACAAGTCATCAGTCCTTGATGTACTGAAAGCATTACACACATTTCAGACAATAACCTTTATCTTCTAACCAGAAATGGACATTTAATACTAACTGCTTCTTCGAGTCCTAAGCTAGCTGAAAAATAGTCTAAGTCATCTAAGCTCCAAGCTTTCTGCATTAATCTATGGCTAACACAGCAAAAGTCCCCACTACAGACCTCTAGAAGAAAGTTGCCATATAACTGTACAGTTGTTGTACACACTGGCTGTTCCTCGGGCACTCGGTTAGCGTTGCATTGAGTGTTTCATCACCATTTGCAGTAAGTCATATGGCATAGCAATAGTTAAAGACCCAGCTGTAAACTCACATGCTGTTCGGTGGCAAATCAGTCTAAAGCACACCATGCAGTATTATTTTGCCCTTGGAAAGCAGATGATTTACCATATTACCATTCTTGCAATAGTTGCAGGCCAATTAGCTACTCTGAACTTAATAGTGACAGCATAATTGTGGAATAAACAATTTTACATACCCTATCCTCTGTAGAATACAAATCCATCAGAATTCACCATATCGAATTTTCGCACAGTGTCAGTTTTTCCATCCGAAACACACAGTATAATAAAGATTGATGTGACATGCTTACAGGATGGCAGAGCAACACATTATATACCACACTCCTAACATCCTGCATCTGACATACAGTCCCAGCTCCACTCTGCCCATGAATAAATGATATGGAGAAACCGTAGCCAACAGGGCCCTCTCCTGACTGTTGGGGTGTCTGTCTTAGCCAACACCGGTTCACAGTCTACCGCGAGGTTTGTATGCACATGGGTAACCACAAGACTTTAAAGGGCCGTTTATCAATAGCAAAATTTATATAAATGGGAATGATCTACAGTAAAAGTCCTATTACTGTATTTATAGTGAGATCATCAAGAAGCTCGGCCTCCTCCTACTGGCTACGCTTAAGTAGGTACATATTTAATAATTTCACTACTTTACAATATGTACATCATATCTGTTCTAAAGAAATAAATGCTCTGTAAAAATCAGTGAAACACACTTTAACGTATGTTATTCCACGCCAAGCATCACTCATGTTATGAGAACCAGAGTCTGTGTCCAGAATTTAGTTATCGCCATCCTTCCACTGCTGAGTTTAGTTATTGTCATTCCTCCACTGCTGAATCCATTGTGTGATCTGGTCCAGGTTGCTCTCCAGGTCTTCTGGTGTGTTACTAGGCAGCTGATGAACGATTTCTGATCGGTATGACTCTGCTGCCTCTTCATAGATAGTCTGGAAGATCTCACACTGGATGTTGTCTTGAAGTTTTTTTTCCTTGTATCCCCTGTAACAAAAATATGAAGCCAATTTACCAATTTGTGTTCATCAGGGCTATCTGCGTGCAAGAAAAGACAAACTTAAAGCAGAGTTCCACTGTTTTGTAAGTTTATTAAAAGTAAGCAGCTACAAAAAGTGTATTTGCTGACTTTAATAAACACACTCACCTGTACCACGGTCCAGTGATGCGGCCGCCTGAAGCCCGCTCCTCTCCCCCTCCTCCAGGGGTGCTGTCATTACTATTGTGGGCACCCAGCTGTGATGCATACGCGAGTCGCGCTGCGCTCTCTTAGTAGCCAGGCAATCTTCTGGGACCTGTGACGTGTCCCAGAAGAATGCAGAGAGGGAGGGGCCGCCTAGAGGGAGAGGAGGAGCCGCCTAGGCGCCCAAGCGATGGAAGGAGGAAGTGGGACAGGAAGTACATGTCAAAACTAGGTACCCCCCCAAACAAAAATGACATGCCAAATGTGGCAAGCAGGGGGGCAAGGAGTGCTTAAAGTGAAAGTTCTACTTTTGGGTGGAACTCCGCTTTAAGAAAGATTGAATGACATGCAGGCATCTGCATGATGCTGTCTAGTGTTCAATAATTCTCTGGCAGGGTTCCTCAGGGTCCCCGCATTTAAATTCAGTGCGGCTGTGCACAGCTCAACCTGCACAGCCATGTTAATCATTGACAGAGATCTATGAATGAATTAACTCATATTTGCAGTCCACTGACACTTCCTCCAGCTGAGCACTGAAAACCCATACAGAGGTACGAGCAGAGAGATGGATGAAGTGTCTGCAGTAACCTAGCCTTGCACCCACAACCCACTGATCCCAAGTGCAATGCTATGCAGGGTCCTGTGGAAAAACAATAAATGCATTTAATATCTCTTTTCTGAAAAGAGAACTTGGCCTTTAAATTCTGTAGTGTAACATATCCCTAAAGGTGAACTTAGCCTAGAGGCAGTAAAGTTTTCCTCTTTAATTGAACCTACAGGTGAGACGATAGTAAGGGCTCTTTAAACCTCAACGGTAAAGATACAATGAACACTGCATCTGTAATATTCATCAGCCAATAAAAAACAGCCCTTTTACTACTTCAGCCCTGATATTTGTGCACCCAAAATGGAACAAAGCAATTTTTTAACTTCTGCTATGAACCTGTTTATTGGGCAAAAACTTTGTCATCATAGATAAAAATTACATATTTTATTCTCCAATTTGCCATGTTTAAAATTACACTAAACTTATTATTCTGGCACAAAGCATTGCAAAGGTATTTAAAAATGAACAAAAGGATTTATATTCTCAAATTTTGTGTCCATTTTAATGTGACACAAAAAAAAAAAAAGTTTAAATATTAAAGGTTAACCACTTGACCTCCAGAAGATTTAGCCCCCTTCATGACTAGGCCATTTTTTGCAATACGGCACTGCATTACTATAACTGACAATTGTGCGGTCATGTCCTTTTTTACCCACAAACAGAGCTTTCTTTTGGTGGCATTTGATCACCACTGTTTATTTATTTTTGCCGCTATAAACAAAAAAAGTCTATTTTGAAAAAAAAAAAAAAAATTATTTTATTTTCTGCTATAAAACCTATACAATAAAAAATTTGAAAAAAAATTAATTTCTTCATCAATTTAGGCCAATGTGTATTCTGCCACATATTTTTGTTAAAAGAAAATCACAATAAGCGTATATTGATTGGTTTGCGCAAAAGTTATAGCATCTGCAAACTATAAAATACTTTTATTTTTTACTACTATTGGCAGCGAGCAGGGACTTATAGCGGCACTGCAATATTGCGGCGGACAGTCGTGACACTGACACTTTTTAGGAACCAGTGCTAAAAATATGCACCGTCACTGTACTAATGACACTGGCATGAAAGGGGTTAAACATCAGGGGCGATCAAAGGGTTAACTGCGTGCCTAGCCAGAGATTGTGCACTGTGTGGAAGGTGCTATTTTACTAGGGGAAGGCATGGATCCATGTTCCTGCTTTACATGAACACAGGATCCATGCCTTCTGTACCTTTAGAATAGCAATCTGCCCTATTTCCATAGGCAGATCGCTGTTCTGGCTCTCTGCCTAAGCTGAACTGCGAGTACCATGGATTCCATGTCATCAGCTCCCGCTGTGTCTAATCACAGCAGGGGTGGGTCGCCAGCGGCACGCATGTGCGCCCTAGACCCGGAAGTGTTGGATTACATACCCAGTATGTGATCTGGCACAGCAGTGCCACCTGATGGTGCTCCCTACATGTTTGTGGCCAGGCTGTCAAAAAGTCACACATGTGGTATCGCCATACTCAGGAGAAGTAGCAGAATATATTTTGGGGTGTAATTAGAAGTATACATATGCTGTGTGTGAGAAAAAACTTATTATGACAATTTTGTGAAAGAAAAAAAAAATAATAATTTCTTTATTTTCCCAAGAATTGTGGGAAAAAAATGAAAACTTCAAAAGACTCGCCATGCCTCTTACTAAATAGCTTGGACTGTCTACTTACCAAAAAGGGGTAATTTGGGGGGTATTTGTACTTTCCTGACATTTCAGGGCCTGAAGAAATGAGATAGGCCATCAGTACACAGGTGTGATCAATTTTCAATGATTTGCACCATAGCTTGCAGACTCTAAGCCTGCATTCCCACAAGGGCGACCCGACTTCGGCGCGACCTCAGGCGACTTTACAACACGACTTTTGCCAGGCAACTTTGCCTTGACCAATCAGAGAAAGGAGGGAGGGGGCTGCCTAAAAATAAATTCTATTCTTTCAACTGTAAAGTCGCTTCCATGTAGATGGGGGATCCGACGTGGAGGCAACTTCTATTGAATCCTATGGGCATGAGTCGGATAGAAGTCGCCTAGAAGTAGTACAGGAACCTTTTCAGAAGTCGCCTTGAAGTCGGAGCGACTTCAGTCGTGTATATTAAGACGGCTCCCATTCATTTCAATGGGATTTCAGATATCAAGCGACTTGGGGCGACTTGAGGCAACTCAAGTCGGATCGCAAGTCGCCCCTATGTGAACGGGCACTTAGGCTGCATTCACACCTGAGTGTTTTCTAGCTTGAAGCCTGAAGCTACAAAACGCTGGAGGGAAAAAAATCAATGATTCTCTATGGAGATGGTTCACATCTCCACTCAAAAATGCCTGAAGCCAAAAGCCTGAAAACGCCTGAAGCTCAAACAAGTTCTGGAAGTATTTTTGTAGCTTGATTTGGGCGTTTTTCACCTTTTACATTGGTGACCTTTTGACCTGTACAAAATCGCAGTAAAAAGCGTGGCAAAAAACGTGTATTTCTGCCTGAAAACGCTACGCCCAGGTGTGAATGCAGCCTTACTTTCACACAGACCAAAATAATATCCACTAATTTTAGTTATTTTTACCAAAGATATGTAGCAGTATACATTTTGGCCCAAATGTATAAACAAAAATTACTTATTTGCAAAACTTTATAATAGAAACTAAAAAAAGTGTTTTTTCCCCAAAATTTTTGTTCTTATTTTACAAATATTGCAAAAAATAAAAAAAACAGTGGTGATTAAATACCACCAAAAGAAAGCTCTATTTGTGTGAAAAAAATTATAAAAATTTTGTTTAGGTACAGTGTTGCATGACTGAGTAATTGTAATTCTAAGTGTGAGAGTGCTGAAAGCTGGTCTGGGCAGGAAGGGGGTATAAGTGCCCTGTACTGAAATGGTTAAATGTAATCATATTGCTACACTTCGAGGCACCTCTCTTCTCTTTTATACTCAGTTGTGACGTGACGCTACTTGTATATCAAAACATCGCTGGTTTATCAAGTTAAAATTTATTTTTTTTAAAATGTTGCTGGTCTTGCAAAACACTCTCAGACCACTTGGTCTGAGAGTGTTTTGCAAGACCAGCTAACATTTTTTTTTGTACTCAACTGCAGATGAATAAAGCAGAGTAGATACAAAAATAACAATGTTACTCTGTATCCCTCTTTTTCCCCTTCAGAACAACCGAGTCAGTCAGTCTTTTGCAGAAAGCAGCAGCCTTATTTTATTTTTTTTAAGAGTTGGGAAATGCTGGCAAGTGGGGGTGGGGTGGGGGGGCTTTAGCTGGACAGAAGGACTGGACATGCTACAAATGTCCTGCTGATGTTTTTTTGGGTGTGTATAACATGTCTAGTGTCCTCAACTAGTTCATGAGCAGTTTCTGGATTGTTACCTGCTTTCCAGCCTTTCATACAACAGGGAATTGTCTGTTCTCAGCACAAACACAATGTGGAACCATCTCTCCGGGAAAAAGTCACAGCCATGATAATCTACAATGACTCCACCTTCACTCATTTTCTCCTCCAGCTCATCAATCACCTGGAAAGAAACAGCACATGAAAAAGATACAAAATTAGGAAATACAAAACAAAATAGTCCAAGCAGGCAGCAAAGAAAAAAAAAAATGTAACAATTCTCTTTCATAAATGTAAATTTCTCAGAAGAGAAATATGTCTGCCATTTGTGTAAAAGCATATCACATCACAAAGGTCTTTCCTTTAAAAGTAGTGGCTCTTTCACTTCATTGCTTCTTTCTCACATAGCCATGTTAATTAGTTACAGACTTTGGACGTGCTACACGCGCCCAAAAAAAAAAAAAGAATTCTTCATTGTACACAAGGAGTGTAGCATGTCCAGTGTCTCTGCCCTGCTTCTGGGGACCACTCCCCTTCCCAGTGTACTGTCCGTATCTGTCGGCTATGAATAATCAGAGCTGGCACTGCTGTAGCTGTCACAAAAAGTAGTCTGAATTAGTGTGTATAAACAACACTGCTCAGACAATGATTATACAAAGATACAATATAGCATATAGTTACATTTGTATCTTTCTGTTCATTCATCTGCAGATCAAAGGGGAGGATGCGAGTTAAAGCAACCTGACAAGTACATCTTTTTTTTTTTTATTATTTAAATAAAATGTTCTTCTGTTCAACTTATTAATCCTTAGTTTACTCTAATCGGCTCCAATTAAAACAGAGGTTTGGGGAATCAAACAAAAAATGATACTTGCTTAGGTGAATGCAGCCTCTGTGCTCCGCCATCTTTAAGACCAAGAACCGAGCGATCAAAGACTGCTGATCACTCAGTTTTCGGTCTTCAGGGAGCAGAGAGCCAGCGACCCAGTCATTAGCTCTGTGCTCTGACCCTCCAGTGCTCACTGGAGTGCTGGGCTGTGGAAGGGGTGGAAGGGGCTGAGCAAGCTGCCGGTCAGGGATCTGGATGCATCCAGACATTAAAGTCAGGATCTCTGAATAGACTGGTCTGGCTAAGTTTCATCAACCAACAGCAGATATTCACCCCGTCGGCTGAAAACAGATCACAGGAGTGCAAATGAACTAGGGCCAAAACTTCTCTTTTAAAGGAGTTGTAAAGGCAGAAGTTTTTTTTTTATCTTAATGCATTAACCAGTTCCAAACTGCCCACCGCATATATACTGTGGCAGGGTGGCCCAGCTGCGCAAAATCACATACAGGTAGGTGATTTTGTGCACAAGATCCAGGGGGCGCTCGCGCACTGCCACTCCCGATGTGATTGGACACAGCGGGAGACAATCGGAGGGTCCGGGGGCCACAATGGCTGCTGGGACCTGCCGATCATTCAGAAGAAAGAAAGAACAGCGGTCTGCCTATGTAAACAAGGCAGATCACTGTTCTGTCAGAGTGTAAAAGAGAGATCTTGTGTTTCAGCTAAGCAGAAACACTGATCTCTCTTTTCCTCAAGTGCATCCGTCCGCCACACAGTTAAAAATCACTCATAGGGAACACACTTAACCCCTTGATCGCCCATGGTGTTAACCCCTTCCCTGCCAGTGTCATATATATACATGGACAGTGCTTTTTTTTTTTATTATTAGCACTGGTCACTGTATTCGTGTCACTGGTTCCCAAACAGCGTCAATTAGTATCATATTTGTCCACCAAAATGTCGCAGTCCCGCTATAAGTTGCTGATCGCCGCCATTACTAATAAAAATAATAAACTATGGGATATTTTATGGAATTTTTATCAAAGCTATAACTTTTGTGCAAACCAATCAATATACGCCTATTGGGATTTTTTTTACCAAAAATATGTAGCAGAATACATATTGGCCTAAATTGATAAAGAAATTAGATTTTTTACATGTTTTTATTGGGAATGTTTTATAGCAGAAAGTAAAAAATATATATTTTTTTTTTTCAAAATTGTCAGCCTTTTTTGTTTATAGCGCAACACATAAAAACCGCAGAGGTGATCAAATACCACCAAAAAAAAGCTCTATTTGTGGGAAAAAAAGAACATAAATTGTATTTGCGCACAGCGTTTCATGACTGCGCAATTGTCAGCTAAAGCAACGCAGTGCTGTATCGCAAAAAATGGCCTGGTCAGGATGGGGGTAAAACCTTCTGTAGCTGAAGTGGTTAAGATAAAAAACCTTCTGTGTGTAGCAGCCCCCCCCCCCCCCCCCCCCCCCTAATTACGTACCTGAGCCCCTTCTCTCTGCAGCAATGTCCAAGAGTGTCTTAGGCGTCTGGGACTCTCCTCCCGATTGGCTGAGTCACAACAGCAGTCCCATTGGCTCCCGCAGCTGTCAAAGTCAGTTAGCCAATCAGGGCAGGGAGGGGGCGGGCCGTGGCTCCGTGTCTGAATGGACACACAGCGCTATGACTCTGCTTGGGTGCCCCCATAGAATCTGCTTGCTGTGGGGGCACTCGACAGGAGGGAGGGGCCAGGAGCAGCAAAGAGGGACCCGAGAAGTGGAGAATCTGGGCTGCTCTGTGCAAAACCAACTGCAAGACTTTACAATCACTTTAACTACTTAGTTTGTGGGGTTTTTTTTTGCAAAATTGTCGCTCTTCTTTTTTTTATAGCGGTGATCAGAAATGACGCAGAGGTGATCAAATACCACCAAAAGAAAGCTCTATTTGTGGGGAAAAAAGGATGCAAATTCCATCCACGTCACACGTCCGCGCAATTGTCAGTGTGCCGAATCACAAAAAGTGCTCTGGTTCTAAAGTGGGAAATCCTTCCGGGGCTGAAGTGGTTAAAGTAGAACTATAGGCAAAAATTCCCCCCCCCCCCCATTTTGGGCAGAGCAAGGGAGCGTTATAAACCCTTGTCAGATTTTTTTTTTCGCCATCTGTGTCCAATTGCAGAGATTTCCCTTTACTTCCTGTCCCATAGCCAAACAGGAAGCGAGAGGAAATCCCTGCAAATTAGGGAATTCATTAGGGACCCCCCAGGGTCACCAGAATTGGTGTTTCCATTGGAAGATTTCCCCTCTATTACTTTTCTGGGGACAACCCAAAATTTGGGGTTTTCTTTTACTTTTAATGATAAACAGGACAGATTGGGAGGGTGAATCTTCTTAATGGAGACACAGAAAGCATTAAAAACTGACAGGTGTTCTAATCCCTTTCCAATCTATCCAAAACTAAAAAAAAGGTTTTGCCTCGAGTTTCACTTTAAAGCTGAACTCTGGGCAAAAAAAAAAAAGTTTTCCCTTGCAGTGGGGAAAGGTGAAAGGAGATATAATTACCCGTTCCTCCCTGCACAAGACTGGTCCCTGCAGCTACTGCATCTCCATGCTCTAGCAGTCTTGAATGGTGGACGGTTACTGATGTCATCAAGCCCATAAAGGGTTTCCCAGACCTGCTCTGAATGTGATGTGAGGATGCCAGGAACAATCCACCACGGGATGCTGGTGGAGACGAGGATCAGGTGAATAGAAGGATCTCTCCTCTTCCCTGGACAAAACAATCACTTAACCCTTGCAGTGGGGCTGTGCCTACAAAGAAAACTTTTTTTGCCCTGAGTTGGACCTTGACTTTGTTAGAAAAAAAAAACCTCTGGTCTCCTACGAGGTCTGTATAAATCTCAAAAACAAAAATATAAGATCGTCCTCTCCGCTCTTCCCAGGACCTCCTGCTCTCTAGCTTCCTAGTTACCTCCTCCCATGCTCACCTCCAGGACTTCTCCAGAGCATCTCCCATCCTCTGGAACTCCCTGCCTCAGTATGTCCGGTCAGCTTCTACCCTGTCCGCATTTAGGCGATCAGTGAAAAATCACTTATTTAGGGAAGCCTATCCCACCTCAAACCTAAGAACTGTACCAGAGTCATCTCCATCAGATCATCCCCCGCAGCTATTACCTTTTGTACCACCTACTGAAGTCATGAGCTTTCAGTGGTTATATATCAATGATGCTGGCACCTGCAGGCATCATTGAGATATCGTTTTTCTCTGCAGGCAATTCCCGTCACCGTGAGAATGATCATAGCGGCAGCTCAGCCGCTTGATGGTTCTTACAGGCGACGGGAGGGGATGCCCCCTGCCCTCCGATGCTTCTCCCGACTCACCTGAGCAATCGGTGAATGGGAGGAGGAATCGCCTGCCGCTGGAAGTACCATAGATTTCCGAGGGACAGATGGTTCAAGGTCATCTCTATGGCTCTCGGAGGCCCGGGCACATGTCAATGGATGTAAACAATGCAGGTGAACTCAGCTGGAAAGGCTGGGATTGTCCATTTTTTTTCTGATCTCAGCCTTTCCAGCCTGGAGGAGAGATGTTGGGTCTTCTAGACCCCGTATCTCCATAAAGAGTACCTGTCACACACTTTTCCTTTTACAAGGGATGTTTACATTCCTTGTAATAGGAATAAAAGTGATCAAAAAAATCAAATTAAAGAGAAAGTGTAAAAAAAAAAAAAAAAAATTTAAAACCACCGCATCCCCACGAGCTCGCGCACAGAAGCGAACGTATATGTAAGTCGCGCCAGCATATGTAAACGGCGTTCAAACCACACATGTGAGATATCGCCACGTGCGTTAGAGTGAGAGCAATAATTATAGCCCAAGACCTCCTCTGTAACTCTAAACATATAACCTGTAAAAATGTTTAAAGCATTGCATGTGGAGATTTTTACGTACCAAAGTTCGGCGCCATTCCACGAGTGTGCGCAATTTTAAAACGTGACATGTTGGGTATCTATTTACTTGGCGTAACATCATCTTTCACATTATGAAAAAAAGTTGGGCTAACTTTACTGTTTTGTTGTTTTTTTTAATTAATGCAACGGTTCCTAGGATCTCTGCTAAAAAAAAACATATATAATGTTTGGGGTTCTGAGTAATTTTCTAGCAAAAAAATGATGATTTGTACATGTAGGAGAGGAGTGCCAGAAATGGCCAGGATATGAACTGGTTAAGCTCCATGAGCAGGGCCTTCCTATTCCTTCTGTGTTGAACTGTACTGTAATTGTACTGTCCCACCCTCTACATTGCAAAGCACTGCGTAAACTGTTGGCAATATATAAATCCTGTATATTAGGAATACAAATGCTTAGGTAGGTAAAACAGCAAAAATAAAAAATAAAACAAATAATGGAGCATAGAACTGCCGAATTGTTCATCCACAAATCTGCACATGCACACTGTATGCACTCTATTCCAGTCACAGCAGTGCGCAGGTCAGTTATATGCAAAATAAAACTTGCATATATCTTCAGCGGCTATATAGCTCCGGATTCACTGATATTTTCACATACGTTAACCTCGGTTTATAATTTTTATTATCATACTTATAACAATTTCCCAGATTTGCGATAGGTTCACACTGGAAGTATTGACCATCAGCTGTCATTCTTTGCAGGCCTGTCTTTAACACAGGGCAAAAGGGGTAGCTGCCCCGGGCCCAGTCACTGTTGTGGGGCCCAAAGCACCTGTCCCTTAAGCCCGCACTGTGCACAAATAGTTGATAAGTGGATAAGGGAGGGCCCAAGAAAAATTTGCCCAGGGTCCAATGAATATTAAAATGGCCCTGATTCTTTGACAAGATAACCACATACATGAATAAATAAATAACTAGTATACAGAACTCACTCGGTCTTCATCAAGAATAGGACAGTCATATTCTTCATCATAACCTTCATACAAATTGCCTATGACAAAAACGAAATATCATTATCATAACAGTTTGCATGTCACTGCTTCAAAATTCTTCAATAGAAATCTTACTTATATTACATAACACCCCATGTTCATAAATACTAAGCACCTTATGTGTTATTGTGTTCTTTTAAAAAAAACAATTAAGGCTCTGTACACATCTAGCGTCCCATTTTCTTCACAATTTTGTGTTTTTGGATCAGCACCCTTTACGTGAATGGGCTGGGTTGCCCTCTGCTTCAAAAAGGCGCCAAAATAGCTCCTGCACCGCTTTGTGGAGGGGACTTTGGTGTGTTTTTAAACCACAAATTTGCTGGGTGACAAAATCCCTGCTTACTTAGGGAGTTTGGGGTGCCATTAAAAATGAATGGCACCAAAATGTGCATTGTGCGTTTTAGGTGCATTTCAGAAATGCGCATTTCCAACACACTCAGATGTAAATTAGGCCTCATTTTATTACTAATAGCATTAACCACTTCTGCCCTGGAAGGATTTACCCCCTTAATGACCAGGCCATTTTTTGCAATATGGCACAGCGCAACTGACGTGACTGATTGTGCAGTCGTGCAACGTTGTACCCAAATAAAATTTATGTCCTTTTTTCCCCACAAATACAACTTTCTTTTGGTGGTATTTGATCACCTCTGCGGGTTTTATTTTTATGCGTTATAAACAAAAAAAAAAAACGTAAATTTTGAAAAAAAAAATTTTTTTTACCTTCTGCTATAAAACACACCCAATAAAATATTTTTAAAAAATCGAATTTCTTCATCAGTTTAGGCCAATTTGTATTCTGCTACATATTTTTGGTAAAACAATCCCCCAATAAGCGTATATTGATTGGTTTGCGCAAAAGTTATAGCCTCTACAAAATAGGGGATAGATTTATGGCATTTTTATTATTTATTTTTGTGACACTAGATGTTCTCAGTCTAATGGCCAGCATCATTCAACCCACTTCCTCTGAGCCCAGGTCATCCTAGATACGCAACAGGTTGTTACTAGACGGTGAAAGGAGAAGCATAAAAAATGCAGGTGTAACCAAACCCATCAGCTTGCATACACCAGCATCTAACATCACGCAGCTCAACTCATGCCTATACACTGCATACACTAGTATCAAGCATCATGCAGCTCTACCCGGACCCATGCCCCTGCATACTCCGGCATCCAACATGCAGCTCTACCTGTACCCATGTCCCTGCATACACCAGCATCCAACAAAAAGCACTACTTGTACCCATCACCTTGCA
The DNA here is from genome assembly GCA_018402905.1 of Glandirana rugosa. Lineage (NCBI taxonomy): Eukaryota > Metazoa > Chordata > Amphibia > Anura > Ranidae > Glandirana > Glandirana rugosa. Next base: position 502,572 of record BLSH010197098.1, on the reverse strand, counting down.
TACACCAGCATCTAACATACAGCTCTACCTGTACCCATGTCCCTGCATACACCAGCATCCAACATACAGCTATACCTGTACCTATGTCACTGCAAACACCAGCATCCAACATACAGCTCTACTCGTACCCATCACCTTGCATACACCGGCATCCAACATACAGCTCTACCTGTACCCATGTCCCTGCATACACCAGCATCCAACATACAGCTCTACCTTTACCCATGTCCCTGCATACACCAGCATCCAACATACAGCTCTACCTTTACCCATGTCCCTGCATACACCAGCATCCAACATACAGCTATACCTGTACCTATGTCACTGCAAACACCAGCATCCAACATACAGCTCTACTCGTACCCATCACCTTGCATACACCGGCATCCAACATACAGCTCTACCTGTACCCATGTCCCTGCATACACCAGCATCCAACATACAGCTCTACCTATACCCATGTCCCTGCATACACCAGCATCCAACATACAGCTCTACCTATACCCATGTTCCTGCATACGCCAGCATCTAACATACAGCTCTACCTATACCCATGTCCCTGCATACGCCAGCATCTAACATACAGCTCTACCTGTACCCATGTTCCTGCATACACCAGCATCCAACATAGAGCTCTACCTGTACCCATTTCCCTGCATACACCAGCATCTAAAACCATGCAGCTCTACTCGTACCCATCTCCACGCATGCACCAGCGTCTAACAACATACAGCTCTACCTGTACCCATAGCCCTGCATACACCAGCATCTAACATACAGCTCTACATATTCACATCTCTATGAGTATGCAGATAAATGCAATATATTTCAGATGTTCTATTACTTAAGGTTTTTTTGTTGCCTAAATGGATCAATTCGCCATCATTCATGACAGACTGGTGAATAGTTATATATGAGACTAAAGTAATTTATTTAGTTACCCAGTGATCACATGCAATAGACAGAGCAAATGTGCATTTTATATGTAGCTGCTTATTTGATTCAGAAAAGAAAATGAACAAATGGATGCTGCAAGACTTATACGTTCTTACCTTCTTTTGCCAGATCTCCCACATTTACATATGCCAGGCCACATCTCTCTGCAAGCTCTTTGCCAAGAGTTGTCTTTCCAACACCAGGGGTCCCTGCAAATTAAACATGATTAACAATATAAACGTCACAGAAATGCCTGCAGGTAGACACTGGAGGGATAGCAAATCAAATATGAATCAAAATGTTGTATTTGGGACAGTCATGTTTCCTTTTGGTATGCTCTTCTGTAGATACATTATGAATGAATCACCCAGTAATGGTGTATATTAGCAATATGTCTGGTTTATTGGGTGCATGTGAACTGGGGAGATCAGGGATTGTAACTCCCCCTACCAAACCAATCACCCCCTGACTGTCCAGTGTCCTCCTCCAGTCCCCCTTCATGCTCCTCCGAGCTTCTCGGTCCCCCTCCGTGGTCCTCTGTCCCCTCTGTCCTCGATCTGCCAGGATGGGGAACAGAAGAAGGATCAGTAAATCTGTCATTTACCGGCTCCTTCCTTTTCCGAATGAACAGTCACTGATCACTGACACTGTTCATTCACAATTGTCACTAAGCATCGTAAACTGTGTTTACAATGCTTCAGTTTACGAATGAACATGTATCTTCAGTGCAGCTGAGGCTGCTGAGAAATAGACTGGGGAATCTGTGTTTTCAGTCCCTTTCCCTGTCTCAAAAGGGAGATGTCAGGGGTCAACAGACCCCTGATATCTCACCAAAGTCACCCCACAACAGGACTGATAAAAAAAAAAATTGTAAAAAATAAATATTTAAAAGGATAAATTGTAAAAATAGTAAACAATAAAATAAAAAACACACTAACACTTGTAGCCGGGGTGTTGATGTACAGGGGGTGTCAGCTGTCACCTGTGGACAGTATGTTGGGGTACAGGTGGTGTTAGCAGTCTCCTATGGGCAGGGTGTTAGGGTACAGGGGGTGTCAGCAGTCTCCTGTGGGCAGGGTGTCGGGGTACAGGCTGTCAAATGCTACGAATCACTGTTAACACTTACTTGTCACAGTCACTAGTCACTG
>BLSH010197098.1:479601-496566 GCA_018402905.1 Glandirana rugosa | reverse complement strand
CCCCCCCCCCCCCCCCCCCCAAATCCCGTTTACTTACCTGAGCCCAATCTTACCCGCTCCAGCCGGTGTCTCTGGTCCTCATTGGATAGATCGATAACAGCGCAGCCATTGGCTCCTGCTGCTGTCAATGAAATTCAATGACACGGGAGCTGGGGGCGGAGTCGAGTCCTGCTGTCTGTGTCAGTGGATGCAGCAGTAGGACTCGGGAGCGCGCCCGCACCAGTGACCCCAGGGAGGTTGCTTCTCCAACAGGGCACTCGAGAACAGTAGGAGCCGGAAGCGCCGCTGAGGGACCCCAGAAGAAGATTGGTGCCACTCTGTGCAAAACCCTTGCACAGAGGAGGTAAGTATAACATGTTGGTTATTTTAGGAGAAAAAAGCAAATGTGTAATATTAGGATTTCCTCTCACTTCCTGTTTGGCTATGGGACAGGAAGAGAAGGGAAAATCTCTCCAATGGGACACAGATGGCAAATGAAAACCTGACCAACCCTCCCTCACTCTATACACAAGGAAAAAATAATTACTTGATTTTAGGCTACTTTCACACTGGGGCGCCAGGGCGGTAGCAGTAAAGCGCAGCTAGTTTCAGTGGTGCCACTTCGGAAGCACTGCCCATTCAATTCAATGGGCAGGGGTGGTGGAGGAGCGGTGTATACAGCGCTTCCTCACTGCCCCAAAGATGCTGCTTGCAGGACTTTTTTTCCCGTCCTGCAAGTGCACCGCACCAGTGTGAAAGCAGTCAGGCTTTCACACTGGGGTGAATTGGGAGGAGTTTTTCAGGCGTTTTACAGGTGCTATTCTTAGCGCTAAAGCGCCTGAAAAGCATCCCAGTGTGAAAGGAGTCTTAGTTCTACTTTAAGGCTCCATTTACATGGGATGCTTTTCAATCTCCCCTGAACGTTTTATCTTGACAGTTGGAAACCGGCATCTAAAATGTCAGTTTTGCTGCATTTTGCATGCCGCGTTTAGCCACGTTTGTGTCCAGGAGCATTTTTGGAAGAAAATTTTTTGATTTTTTTAAAATGGAAATGCCTGTAAACGAAACGCTCCTAGATTCGAGTTACCACGTTTAGGAGCGTTTACAAGCTGTTTGGCGGTTTAAATGCCTCTGAACCCATTTTTTTGGGTTCCAAAAAAGCCTCTAAACTCAACTGCCTGGAAACGACCTTAAACGACCCTGTGTACATGTACTGATAAGATAACATTAGATGAGTTCAGGGGCAGCTGGAAAAAACGCCTAAATGCTGCTAAATGTACATTTACCAGCAGCAGTGTAAATGAGGCCTATAACCGCTTGCTGACCTCATCACTTAGATGGAAGGCAGCTCTCATGCACTGGATAACATACCTACTTCCACGTAGGGGGCATGGTTAGACACAGCACAAGCCGATCAGAGGGTGCCGGCCAATGGATGACCGCTGGCATCTGCTGATCAGCAAGGAGAGAAACAGAACAGAGCTTCCGCTATGTAAACAAGTTCTGTCCTGACAACAGGGATGTGATGGATTTTCTTTCTCTGCAATGCAGGGAATAAAATCCATCACATCCCTTAATAAAAGCACCACACAAAAACACAGGCTAGGCACACAGTTAACCCTTTGATCGCCCCTGATGTTAACCCCTTCCCAACCAGTGTCAGTACAGTGACAGTGTATATTTTAGGCACTGACCATTGTATTCATGTCACTGATCCCCAAAAAGTGTCAGTTAGTGTCTGACTGTCCATTGCAATATCGCAGTCCCACAATAAGTTGCTGATCGCCACCATTACTACTTTAACCACTTGCCGATCAGCCCCCGTTGTTATACGACGGCAGGTCGGCTCTCCTGCGCGATGCTCCGTAGCCGTACGGTGATCCGTGCACAAGCTTTGTGCTGCGTGAGCATACCTGCGGGTCCCGCAGACTCGATGTCTGCCAGCAACCCAAGATCGCCTTGTACAGAGGCAGAACGGGGAACTGCCTATGTAGACAAGGTGGATCCCCTTTCTGACAGATGACATGGCAGAGCTCTTCTGCTCCCCGTCATCGGGAACAGTGATCTCTATCATGTCCCTGCCTGCCCATCCCCTCTACAGTTAGAACAAGCTGAGAGAACACACTTAACCCCTTCTCTGCCAGTGTCATTTATACATTGATCAATGCATTTTTATAGCACTGATCAATGTGATAATGTCACTGGTCCCCAAAAAGTGTCACTTGGGGTCAGATTTGACCTCTACTATGTCCCAGTCCCGCTAAAAATCGCAGATCGCCGCCATTACCAGTAATGAATAAAAGTCCCTAAATCTATCCCGTAGTTTGTAGATGCGATAACTTTTGCGCAAACCAATCAAAATACGCCTATTGCGGTTTATTTATTTTTTTTAACAAAAATATGTTGAGGAATACAGATCGGCCTAAACTGATGAATACATGTTTTTTTTTTTTTTGGATATTTATTATAGCAAAAAGTAAAATAAAAAATGTTTTGTTTTTTTTAGTTTATAGTGCAAACAATAAAACCCGCAGAGGTATTCAAATACCACCAAAAGAAAGCACTATTTGGGGGGGGGGGACAACGTTTTGTTGTACAACGTCGCACGACTGCGCTATTGTCAGTTAAAGCGACGCAGTGCCGAATCACAAAAAATGGCCTGGTCAGGAACGGGGTAAATCCTTTTGAGTTTGTAAACGCTATAACTTTTGCACAAACCAATCAATATACGCTTATTGGAATTTTTTTTTACCAAGAGTATGTAGCAGAATACATATTGGCCTAAACTGATGAAAAAAATAGATTTTTTTTATTTTTTTTTATTGGATATGTTTTATAGCAGAAAGTATAAAAAAAATCAAAATTGTTGTTCTTTATTTGTTTATAGAGCAAAAAATAAAAACCACAGAGGTGATCAAATACCACCAAAAGGACATAAATTTTGTTTGGGTACAATGCCGCACCACCATACAAATGTCAGTTAACCACTTCAGCTCTTCAAGGTTTACCCCCCTTCCTGAATAGAGCATTTTATGGCACTGTGTCTCTTTAGCTGACAATTGTGCGGTCATGCGATGCTGTACTCAAACAAAATTTTTGTCCGTTTTTGTCCCCCCAAATAGAGCTTTTTTTTAGTGGTATTTGATCACCTCTGCGGTTTTTATTTTTTTACTTTCTGCTGTAAAACACATTTAATAAAAAATGTAAACAAAATCTCATTTCTTCATCAATTTATGCCAGTATGTATTCTGCTACATATTTTTGGTAAAAAAAAATCCCAATTGGCGTATATTGATTGGTTTGCGCAAAAGTTATAGCATGTAGAAACTATGGGATATTTTTATTGACTTATTTTTTTTTTTTTTTTTACTAGTAATGGTGGCGATCAGTGTTGAATAGAAAAACGTGCCCCGATGAAGGGGGTAAATTCTTCCGGAGGGCAAATGAATATGGTTTGCTTTTATTCCCTGGTTAGCCACTATAAATATACCTTATTGTTATTTTTTTATTTGATTTATAATGAAGCATTTTTTTCTCTTTTGGTGCAGAAAAGTCTCTGAATGGTATACATGATGCAGCATTGAGCTGATGGGAATTTTACAACTTTATAATGTCAAAGACATCTTGCAGAAGAAAAGTAACTTCTGCTAAGGTAAGGTGGATGAAATAAAAATGTTTTTTCATCATAAATATTGCTTTAGCCCCCATTCACACAGCATTTTTTCCTGCTTGTTTCCCTACCCTGACTACGCAGCATTTCATTCTGTCCTTGTTCACACACTCATTCCTGCTTTGTCAGGCAGTTTTAGCTCTATAGACTTCAATGGGAATGCCTGCTACACACATTTTGGCACACATTGTTATGTCTGAAGAATTCCTTTCCCCTATAGAACTGTTCTCCTCCAGCCCAGGAAACAAACTCCTGAAGCTTGATACTCGTGCAAAAACCCCTATAATATGCCTGGAAAAGCGCCTGAAAAAAATGCTTCAAAGTCACCAGGAATATGCTCTGCTCTTGTGTGAATGCAGGCTTACCTTTATTAACACATTCAGTGGTATTAAAGCGGAGTTCCACCCTATTAAAAGTCAGCAGCTACAAAAAGTGTAGCTGCTGACTTTTAATAGTTAGACACTCACCTGTCCCAGGCTCCAGCGAAGCAGCCATCCGCAGAATTGCTCTTCTCCCCTCCCTTCAGTGGCGCCAGCATCACAAGTGTGGGCACCCGGCTTTGGCTTCAAAGCCGGGCACGCACTGTGCATGCACGAGTCACGCTGTGCACTGTGAACGGCTGGCGCATCTTCTGGGACCTGTGACGTGTCACAGAAGATCGCCGGGGGGAGGTGCCAAAAAAAAATGACATGCCAGTTATGGCATGTCGGGGGGTCGCCTTCCCTTAAAGCGAAAGTTCCACTTTTGGGTGGAACTCCACTTTAATTAACAGAGAACTTTTTTTAACACCTTAGTGACAGAGGGTAAAACAAATATTAATGCCCAAACACAATTGTGCAACTTTGACCTGCTGGTAAAATCGTACATATCCTCACAACTACTTTGTGTATCCAGATGGATTATACCATGTTTTTCTTTCAGGACAAATTGGGCTTTCATTTGGTGGTAAATGATAGTGGATATCTCCTGATATATTTTTTTTTTCTGTATCAAATGAAAACTGGACCAGAATAGTAAAAAAAAAAAAACACAAAGGGCTGCATGGAGCATCTGTTCAAGTCCGCTTGAAAAACGGACAGGCGGACCTGAACAGAATGCCTGTGTGAAAGGGGCCTAACTGTCGTCGGGAAGTGGTAAAATACTTTATACATGTGAAAGTGGTCTGCGTAATGTAAGTAACTTTATAGTTTTGTGTTTAAACTTTAATTGAACTTTGAACTTTAATCAGATAATTACATTCCAGGAGCATCACAGCAAAGGGTTTGCAAAGTCTTACAGTTTGTTTTCTTTAGAAACCAGCTACAGCCTATGTGGAAAAGCCTTTTGTTCTGTGTTGGAAGCAGTGGTCTCTTTCCCTAGAACCAGAGCTTTTCAGTGAGCAGGGAGGAAGAGTTTTGCTGATTACAGAGCAATAGACCTAACTCAGTAAGGGAGTATTGGACCTCTGCTGAGAGACCGCTGCTTCCACACAGAGAGCAAGGATACTTATTTGCAGTTACTGGCAGGCTGACCAGCTTCTCTACTCAGGCTGTGGCTGCTTAGAAAGAAAACAAACTGTATAGCTGGTTATATACTGGTAGATGTTCAAGCTTGTATGCACACAAATATTCATACAAACATTTGAAGGAAAACTCTTTGTACATTCGATAACTGGACGAATGTTATTCAAAACTACTTCAGGTTTTTGTTTGCTTTTAACATTCGTCTTTGGAATGAATATACTTTCCCATACAAAAACCGCCATTCGTAATTAATTTAGTTGAGAAAATTTTTTTATCCTGCTTCCTTGAAAATCCACATTGAGCTTGGGTTCACACTGATGCGTGCGGGACATCGCGAGTAATTCGCACATTCCTGTGTGAATTACATACAGTGTCTCTGGGGTGCGATTTGAGCCATACAAATCCATGGCGCAAATTGCACCAAACTCGTGCAGGACCCTTTTTTTTGTCCGCACCAGAATCTGATTGCATGATTTTCACACCCATGCAATCCGAACCTACAAATGGCACTAGTTTTGCAAACCGAGTTTGGAGTGTTGTTAACTTAACATACATTCTGCAGTCGGCGTGCATAAATGGGTTGCGATTTTAATGCAGTAGGGAATCCACAGTGAATTCGCTTTAAATTCACACCATATCTAGTGTGAACCGAGGCTGATTTGACCCAAATAATGATTAGAAAATTGAACAAATGTTCTTCAAAACAAAATTTCACTAGTGTATGGCCAGCTTAAGAGTCAATTCACACAGGGGGGATCTAACTTCAGGCACGACTTTGTAGGTGATTTGAATGCGACTTTGCGTGACTTTGAGCGACTTACAACGCGACTCAAAGCAATCTCCATGCCAGACGACTTTGCCTGTGGTCAATCAGAAAATAAATCTCTTCTGACATCATTCCTTTTACCTGGGTAAATTCTATTTGTTCCTGTGAAATTGCTTCAATATGGATGGGGGATCCGACTTGGAGGCGTCTTACATTGAATTCTATGGGCACAAGTCGGATAGAAGTCGCCTTGAAGTAGTACAGGAACCTTTTCTGAAGTCGGAGCTATAAACACCAATGTGATCCGATTCCAGTGCGACAAAAAAAAAAGCACCTGCACCTTTTTCGTGTGGATGACCCATTACAAAGTGTGAACCTAGCCTTAACTTGTTCGATGCTAGGCCATGCGCTAAAATGTTGACCTCAGTTGGCCAAACCATTTTGTATTTTTCATGGTAAAAGACCCCAAAAACTGCATATTTCCTGTAAGAATTTTTGAAGAACATTTCAATATGTATTTCAGCGGCTAGTGTTGTTCACATAGTCACATTGGTATTGCTTTGTGTTGCTTCCTTATCTCCAAAATTGATCCGATGTGTTGTTTGGCTGGCTTTACTGCTCCCTAAATGCTTACGTTGATGTCGTCGTAAATGTGAACGCTCCACATACACCCCTATAGTGTTTACAGCACGTTTGAGATGCTTTTAGAAAGCATTACTAACCAAGATAATCGTACACAATCCGTACAATAGAAAACCAACACAGAGGAGGTACCTGGAAAGTGTTATTTAACGCAACACAAATGCATTAAAAGCTCATTTATAAATGCATCAAAATTGCTTCTTAAAGCGGAGGTCCGGGCTAAAAAAAAAAATTAAAAGTCAGCAGCTACACATACAGTAGCTGCTGACTTTTAATATTAGGACACTTACCTGTCCTGGACTCCAGCGATGTTGGCACCCGCCGCCGATCTTCGGATCGGGGGACGGGTGCAGCCGCTTCCATCGCGGGTAAGGGAACCCGGACGTGTAAGCAGTACAGCTTCACGCCGGGCACCTTACCGCGCATGCGCGAGCTCTGCCACGCTCTGCTACTGGCCAGGCGGCCAGTAGCAGAGCGAGCAGGGAGGAGGGAGCCGGCTTCTGACGTCATCTGCCGCGTCCGCCGGCCAGAACTCCCGGAAGTGTGGAAAAGGACACCTGTCTAAAGAGAGGTGTCCTCTTCCCCCTCCCCCCCCGAAAGGTGCCAAATGTGACACCTGAGGGGGGGAGGAATCCAACCAGCGGGAGTTCCACTTTAGGGTGGAACTCCGCTTTAACCACTTACCCACCGGAGCCCTTTTTTACACTTGTTGTTTACAGTTTTTTTTTGCTAGAAAATTACTTAGAACCCCCAAAAATTCTATATATTTTTTTCAAACACCCTAGAGAATAAAATGACGATCGTTGTAATACTTTTTGTCACACAGTATTTGCACAGCGGTCTTTCAAACGCTATTTATTTATTTATTTTTTTTTGTTTTAAATTTCATTTTTTGAGTTAAAAAATAAGACAACAGTAAAGTTAGTCCAATTTTTTGTATATTGTGAAAGAGGATGTTACGCCGAGTAAATAGATACCATACATGTTACGGTTGAAAATTGCGCACACTCGCGGAATGGCGATAAACTCGCTCGTATTTAAAAATCTCTATAGGTGATGCTTTAAAAATTTTTAGCGGTTACCAGGTTAGAGGTGTGAGGAGGTCTTTTGCTAGAATTATTACTCACACTCTGGCGATCACGGCGATACCTCACATGTGTGGTTTGAACACTGTTTTCATATGCGGGCGCGACTTACGTATGCGGTTTCTTTGCTACGCAAGCTCGTGGGGACGGTGGCGCTTTTTTTTTATTTTTTTATCACTGTTCCTTTTTAAAAAAAATTCTAATCGCTTTTATTGCTATCACAAGGAATGTAAACATCCCTTGTGATAGTAATATATGGTGAAAGGTACCCTTTATGGAGGGCTGGGGGGACCCCCCATCCCTCCATTGCACTTCACAGTATTCAGATCGCCAAAAATGGCGAATCTGAATACTGTCATTTCTTTTAAAAACTGGCGCCATTAGCCGCTGAGTAAATGGAATTTGAAGGAGACCCTATTGGAGCTGATTCCGGCTTCCTTCAGGTCTCCTCCTAGCTGGTGGATGTGCCGGATCAGAGCTCCGGTCTCCCAGTGGGACGGGAGGCCAGAGAAGAGCGGCGGGAGGGGGGGGGGTGTCCCCTCCCGCAACCTGGGATAACGACCGAGCAGCTCCCGAGCCGGATCAGCCATTATTGCCGGATAGCTGATCGCCCTTTCTAAAAAATGGTACCGGGATATAGCCTGTAGCTGCAGGCTATATCCCGATACCTCCACTTAAAGCAGCCGCCGTTTATAAACGGCGATTCGCATTAAGTGGTTAAAGTGATTGTAAAGTCTCGTTTTTTTTTTTGTTTTTGTTTTTCTATAAAAATAACAAACATGTTATACTTACCTATTTACCTGCTCTGTTGCAGTGATTTTGCACAGAGCAGCCCAGATCCTCCTCTTCTCGGGTGCCTCTTCGATGCTCCTGGCCCCTTCCTCCTGTTCAGTGTCCCCACAGCAAGCCGCTTTCTGTGGGGGCACACAAGCCGAGCTGCAGCTCCGCGTGTCCATTCAGACACGAAGCTGCAGTTTGGCCCCGCCCCTCTCTCTCCTGATTGGCTAACTGAATTTGAATTTGACAACAGCAGGAGCCAATGACACTGCTGCTATGTCTCAGCCAATCAGGAGAGAGAGTTCCAGATGGCCGAGGGACTCGTTTACATCGCTGGACAGAGATGGGGCTCAGGTAAGTATTAGAGGGGCTGAGGGGGGCTGCTGCACACAGAAGGCTTTTTATCATCTTTGCATCAAGATGAAAAAAACCTTCTGACTTTATAACCCCTTTAATGCAATAGGCGCATTAATAGGTGTACAAATTTCAAAGCGCGTCTAAATGAGGATTATAACTAAAGGCAAAACATATATATATTTTTTTTTTTTAGAAAATTACTTGGGACACCTGGTTTTTAGTGCTACCTCTGCCCCGTTAGGGAGATTCACTCTCTCTATTGGTCCTGTTTACCTTTTTATCATCGAAAGTAAAAGAAAAACCTAATTTTTGGTTGTCCCCAAAAAAGTAATGGAGGAGAAATTTTCCAATAGGGACGCTACAGATTTACATAAAATTAAAAAGAATCACTGCGCTACTCAATACAATAAGACCAGCTGCAAACACTACAATTAGACAAATTGTGTAAAAATTGGAAAGATATTTAAGTGCAGCGCTAATCTATAATTGAATGTGAAAATACCAGAAAATGTGAAAATAAGCAAACAGTATGAATTGTATATATTTATAACACCTTAACTGTGCAAATAAATCGTCTAATGATAAAGGGCTAATTGCAAAAAACCAATATAGAAGTCCATATATAGTTCATATAGGTGAAGGCCGTATATTAATCCAAAAACATGAATAATGCTTAAAAATAATAACCCATGAAAAAAATTGTCCAAAAAATAGATCCCAAAAAGCTGAATAGAGTTTGATGATACAGTTGGAGATATACTCGACATTCAAAGGAGGTTAGCCACCATCAAATAGGGAAACATTATAGACTGCATATCCACCACCATTAGAGGGATTGAGTACTCTTACCGGACAGTGTGGACCCAATGGCAGGGGCAAGGAGTCAAACAGGCGTGAAATTGAGAATGTAGTCACTCGTGGGAGACAGTATCTGGGGTCACCTCCAGCTCCACCACCTCAACAGATCCGACCCTGAATGGACTGTGTGGACCAGATCTCAGCAGCAAGGAGTCAAACAAGCATGGAATTGGGAATGTAGTCACTCACAAGAGACAGCATATGGGGTCACCTTGCGCTCTACTTCGTCAACAGATTATACCTTGGGCTCCACCATTCATAAAAGAAAAAAGCCGCCACATAGTGTAAAACCATAAGCTGCAAATTTATCGTAAAAGTGGAACACTTAGGCATCATGCACACAGGACGTTTTAAAAACATCAGCGCTACAGCATCGCTAAAAACGCGGCATTTTGACGTTAGTGTTTAGCTGCGTTCGCGTTTTTTGATGTTTTTACATTCTGAACACTCTATATAATGTAAAAACACCTATGAACGTCAAACGCAGCTAAACAGTAGAATAAAAACGACAGCCTGTGCTTAAAGGAACTGTAAAAATGAGCTGTAAAAACGAAAAGCCGCATTTTCTCCTTTTTTTTTTGTTTTTACAGCTCCTGGTAGCACAGGCTGCCATTTTTTTCTACTGCCCCTAAACGCTTATGCCTCCAAACACCTCTGACAGTTTATGTGCATGGACACATAGGCTAACATGGAAGGGCTTTTAGGGGCATTTGATGTTTTTTTTTTTAACGAGGCTTTAAATCAATGATATAAACAGGCAGGAAACAGTATGTGATCACAGATGAATCCAAAAAGCGCAATAACATGGAGCAAGCGCAATCCAACCCGTTTTTTTGCACTTAGAACTTTACCAATAGATGCTAGAGATTTACAAGGATTTTGTCTCACTTCCTGATTTGGATATAGGACAGGAAATTAAGGTAAATATCCCCAATGGGACACAGATGGCAAAAAATAAACTGACAGGGGGTATAACCCTCCATTACTCGAAAAATAAAGCAAAAGTTTTGCCTATAGTTCTACTTCAAATAATTAGTAACGCATGCAAACACAACATCATTTACAAAATTTCAAATAACTCTAAGCTCCCTTTCACACTGATACGTTTTTCCTGTGTTTTTACCTTGCAAGAAGAATGTTTCTCTTTAAATCCCATGGGAGTTTTCACACCACTGCGATGCGGCACTGCGTCCCTTTAACTGACAATTGCGCGGTCGTGCAACGCTGTACCAAAACAAAATGTATGTCCTTGTTTTCCCACAAATAGAGCTTTTGGTAGTATTTGATCTCCTCTGCGTTTTTATTTTTTTTTGCGCTTTAAACAAAAAAGAGTGATAATTAAAATAATAAAAAAAAAACAATATTATTGCTATAAGTATCCCAAAAAATATATAAAAAAACAAATGTCTTCCTCAGTTTAGGCCAATATGTATTCTACATATTTTTGGTAAAAAAATTGCAATAAGCATGTATTGATTTGGTTTGCGCAAAAGTTATAGCGTCTACAAACTAGGAGATAGATTTATGGCATTATAGATTTAGTGGGACTGCGATATCGCGGCAGGCAGATCCGACTCTGACACTTTTTTGAGACCAGTGACATTTATACAAGTGATCAGTGCTATAAAAATGCACTGATTACTGTATACATGACACTTGCAGGGAAGGGGTTAAATGTGTTCCCTGGGAGGTGTTTCTAACTGTGGGGGGAGTGTACTGACTGGGGGAGGAGAGAGAACGCTGTTCACAGATGATCTCTCTCTACTCCCCAGTCAGAACAGGGATCTGTTTGTTTACATTGACAGATCCCCGTTCTGGCTCTCTGTGGAGCGATCACGGGTGGCCGTGTGGACATTGTGGCCACCCGTCACGCGCATCAGCTGTATCTATTTCACAAACCAACATACAGCTATGGCGATTCGCACAATAGAGCCAACCTGCTGCAGTATAACTGAGGCGGCAGTTCCTTAAGTGGTTAAATGGTAACTCCACTTTCGTGGGGAAAATAAATAGAAAATAAAGAAAAAATAATATAGCGTATACAATTGCGATACAAGTCCTATTGTAATTGAATGTTATTATAAATGACCTTTCCTTTTCTATCTGCAGCCACTGTAATTTTCTGTAAATGGCATGCAGTGCACAATGGCTACCTGGAGTTGTACTGTACACAGAGTGTGTATTGACCACTCCCCAGAAAAATAATTTCCTGCTTGTGTGATTGGCTCACCAATTTTCCCAGAAGCCTGCCTAAGATACAAGTCAGATTTCAGGCATCACCTGCAACAAAAATGTCATTTTTGGTGAGATACTCCCTGTAGGAACACGTCTAAAGGGATGCAGGCCCAGCAGATTCCCTCATTAGTGCTGTGCAGGTGCACACCTGATAAATAATTATGAAGCCACTCCCATTAGACCCACTCATAACAGAGGAACATACAGGGATTTCTTCAGAATATCAAAAGGTAGGAATATACAACAAAGTTTGTTATAATCTTTGCAATGTACATAGATCACCCAGAGGGGAATGTTTTTTTTCTCAACAAAAGTTGAGTTACGCTTTAAGGGACAAGGAGTTGGCCACCTGCAAGCAGTCCCGTTTTGCCACATCCCTTATGGCTGTTGCAGGGAAAAGGGTTAAAGTAATTATCTCATAAGAAATATGTAGGGGCTGCCATTACTAAAATTCATCTGAGCCTAGGTTCACATTGGAGCGATTTGGCATGCCAAATCGCATGCCAAATCGGGGGGCAATTGCTGGCAATGGAACCGTCCGAACCGGAAACGCATTTGCGGCTCTGCACTGATTCCCAAAAGGATGGATGTAAACCCGAAAAAAAACATTTCAAGCTGCTTAACTGTTATGCTAATTATCTGGTTTCAGGGCTTTGTGTCAGTAATCGAAAACAGGTTTGCATATCATAAAAATCACAGTAAAGTCAGACATTTTTAATGGCAAACGTATTCTGGGTCGTTGTTTTACTTCTTCTACAATTGCATGCTCAAAGCCTGTGTCGACTATCGGCCTTAAGCTGCATCCACACCTGTGCGTAGCATTTTCAGGCAGAAATACACGCGTTTTTACCGCGATTTTTGCAGCAATTTTGTACAGGTCGAAAGGTCACCAATGAAAAAAGCAGAAAAACGCCCAAATCAAGCTACAAAAAATACTTCCAGAACTTGTTTGAGCTTCAGGAGTTTTCAGGCTTTTGGCTTCAGGCGTTTTTGAGTGGAGATGTGAACCATTTCCATAGAGAATCATTGATTTTTTTTTTTCCCCTCCAGCGTTTTCTAGCTTTCAGGCTTTAAGCTACAAAACACCCGGGTGTGAATGAAGCCTTAGAGAGCCAGATCATTTCTAACATTGCTGTGACCCTTTCAAACTGTAACCACATGTTTACAATCTGTTGTTTTGTGCGTCCCTTGCAAAGGCCACTTGGTTTATCATCCACAACCATTGTATGTTGTTCTGTATTTTGTGTTCTTAAATCTAATAAACAGATTTGACAAAAAAAAGTATATCTTGGGTTTAGATTTACCTGAAACTGGCCATGCACATGGTGAGTGTCATCTAATTTCCACCATTTATTGGAAATCCCACATTTAATCGCAAGTAACCTACAGAAACTAAGCATTTTTACCCCCTATGAGTTTGACTGACCACCAGAATTTGGTTGATTGTAAAGTATTTAGTTGCACAATATATAGTGTTTAATAAATTGACATGGCCAATGCAGTTAATTGAAAGCTGAAAAAATCTACAACAGTTTCATTGAAGCAGACAGATATTCATTTTCTTTGGGGGAAATTTTGATCAGATTTCCTTGTAGATGATCAAAGCCACCATTTTATGTCTTTGATTCCTTTCATTGTTCACAAAAAAGAATTGGACATTCTGCTAACAGATGGATTTTTCTGACTGAAAACCATAAACTCACTTAAATGTAACATTTGAAGGAAAAGAGGCCAATCGTGTTGTTCATAACTACTAGTTAAATACCAGGATGAGTTCTTTATTTGCACTGGAGACATGACAAGTGGACATCAATTTGCAGTGAAGAGCAGGTTATAATGAGGTGGTGTGGATTTATCTCTTCAGATCACAGATTGGGTAGAGCCATCATTTGAAAACCTTTTTGGAAGCTCACGTGGAGTCTCGGTTCAGACGTCTGAAACTGCTAAAAGAGGGGCCAAGAAGAAAGATGACTCTGTAGAAACCAAGCCTCAGGGCACAAAGAGAGCAAACCCCTTTTCTTCACATCAGTCAAATGATCGAATTAAACCATCCTCCAGTCAGGTTCAGAATGAGCCATGGATTGATAAATACAGACCTAAACTTCAGGTAAGCGTTATTCTACGTTATTTAATTCTAGATCATTGTTTAAAGTAGTATTGAACCTTCCTGTTTGGTAAAATAAATAATTATATTTGGGTCCATGCTGTATACATATGCCAGAATGTTTGTCCCCAGTCACTTACTTTTTTAAATGCTGACAAGCTGCATCCTACTCCTCTTCCAATGTTGCTTGCCAAAATTTTGATTAAAGCGCACACTGTGAAAATCCATTAAAAAAAATCACCAAAAAGTCGCATAATTGCCCACAGAAAAACTTCAGGGTTGATTTACTAAAACTGCAGAGTGCAAAATCTGATGCAGCTCTGCATAGAAACCAATCAGCTTCTAGGATTTTTGTCAAAGCTTAATTGAAGAAGCTGATTGGCTACCATGCACAGCTGCACCAGATTTTGCACTCTCCAGTCTTAGTAAATCAACCCAGACATGTCCCAATGCCATTTATTCCGGCACATGCATGGACCAGAATTCCATTTACAAGCGTCAGCAGTAACATAAATTGGCAATGTAACTCAGGATATGGATAGCAAGCACTTGCGCCAGGAAGAATTATATATGTGGGCTGCTGCTGTGTAAGTGATTCCTTGTGCTGGGACAAAAGTGAAAAACATAAAAAAGGACATGGTACCTGTATATACAAAAAGACTCAGAGTTGACTAGGTCTGAACGGAGTTCAATAACAATGGCTAGACCACCAGGTACAGGATGCATCTGATATTATGTAACCACCAATGCATGGATACATTTTAAATAAGAAGTATGGGTTTGGGCTTTTTTGCAGTTTTATACCTACGTAGGTGGATGCAGCATTGCTCTGATGCTGCATCTTTCCCCCGGCGCTTCTGCACTGAAAATCGAGCGATCGAACACCGCTGATCGCTCGGTTCTGACAGCTCTGTGAGCAGAGAGCTGCAGACTGTCAGTCGCAGCTCTCTGCTCTTCCCCCTCCTCCTTCATTGGAGCGCTGGGCTGTGGAGGGGGTGGCTCTCAGCGGCTTCCTGATAGGCTAAGCCAAGTGTCGGCCCCGACTTCTGTGACATCAGCGGAGAGCAGATTTCAGCCGCTGTCTGCTGAAAACGGGTCACAGGAGTGCAAAGCTAATTGCACTCCTATGATCCATAGGAGAAGTACAGCCAAACTAGCTTTGGCTATACCTCTCCTTTAAAATGTCAGGGGAATGTGAAAGAGAAGAATACAATTGGGGTGGGAGAGGGAGAAAGTCAAAAGGATGCCAGAGAGAAGGGGGGGGGGGGGTAGCACCCTCCTTTGTCCCAGTACCCCCAGCTCCATCCTCTTAGGTGTATTAGGCATCTCAGTGTGGAGAACTAGTGCAGAAAAGAAACTCATACTCTGAAGTGGTTAAGAACTCAGTCCAGAAAAAAGAGGTTCACCAAACCCTAACAAATACATCTCTACTTGAGGCAACTCACTCTTCTGTGTGTTTAAAGTAAAACTAAAAGAAAAACTGCTGTCTGTGCCCCGAATAGGGAGCTCCACCCTCTCCATTTGTCCTGTTTACCACCATTATTGAAAGTAAAATTAAAACAATTAAACATTTTGGGTTGTCACCAGAAAAGTAATAGGGGGGAAATCTTCCAATGAGGACACAAGTTCTGGTGACCTGAGAGTCCTCAAGGAGTTCCCTTAATTTTCAGGGATTTCCTCACACTTCTTGTTTGGCTATGGGACAGGAAGTGAAGGGAAATCTCCACAATGGGACAAAGATGGTTAAAACAACCCTGACAGAGGTTTTAACCCTCCCTTACTCTATCCAAAATGAAAAATAAAGTTTGGTCTATAGTTCTACTACTTTAATTTCATTGACTTTGGCTAACCACTGCTACTAGTTTAATTTCATTGACTTTGGCTAACCACTGCTAAAGTGGGGGCATGCATTTTTCTTCACAGGTCCAGGATACAGCTCCTGGTGGCAATGATCAGATGAGAGAGGACAGACCTCTTGTAGATACTCTTAGTAATATTATTATGGGAACTCAAGAAAAACGCATGGGTCGTACAGCAGTGAGAAGTCTGTGGGAGATAGAGTGGACCTCTGCCCAAAGGAGCTGTAGGGAAATGCATGACCAGAATACAGGCAGAAGGTCACCCAACTAAACCAGCATTGAATTTTAGTTGGCCTCATTAGAGGGGCTTCAGGGACTGAGCCACCCTGAAAATGGAATAAGAGACTAGAGAAATTTTAAATGCATATAACGAGATGATACAAGGAAAATAACAGGCAAACATAGTAAATGCAGATATATGCTGCCATATGTCTTTTTTTTTTTTTTTTTTTTTTTTTTTTTTAAATGGACGGTTTGATAATGCTTTTTTTTTCTCTTTTCACAAGCAGGTGGCAAGTATAATAACATAGCATTTTGACACTTTTTTTCTTCAGTTAAAAAAAAATTAGATGATTAATATGAATTATGAAAGATGTATACATTTTTGCAGGCAGACCTTGCTGTACACAAGAAAAAGATTGAGGAGGTTGAGACCTGGCTGAGGGCTCACGTTGGGCAGAAACAGGTTTGTATGATTCCCTTTAGTCATCATGATTGTAGATTTAAAAAAGTTTACCTTGCATTCCTCTTTACTGATCTAAAGATCTCTTTCTCTTCCGTTCACTGACAGACACAGCCTTCTTATGACACATGGGGTTATGCCAGACAGTCACTTGCCTTCTCTTTCTCTAGAAATCTAGTCATTTCTCCTTACGTTCCATTTGAAAAAATTTAGATGTTAGTACTACTGATTTCCCTTAGTATGTTTGGACAAAGACGGGTTGCACTCGGGAGTCGGTCCAGAGTTGGAGGAGTTAGAAAAAGAACACATGTCGTTCCAGACGGACGTTTTTACATATGTAGAAAGTATTAAGTATAATTAGTAGATTAAAAAAAAATTGACTTCTTTTTTTCACAGTTTTACGATACAATAATATGAACGGTGGACGAACACTTTTCTCTTTTTTTTTC
>BLSH010197098.1:440780-457340 GCA_018402905.1 Glandirana rugosa | reverse complement strand
GGTAAGCCAGTGGTAATAAGAGCGAGTGAATGGTAATAAAAAATAATAAAAAAATTATTCAAATGGACGGTGGCAAAATACATACATTTATACTATGTATTTTGCCACCGTCCATTTGAATAATTTTTTTATTACCATTCACTCGCTCTTATTACCACTGGCTTACCATAGCTTCCTTGATTTAAATGAAACCATGGACTCACTGACTTTGATTTTAGTTCCTGATTTTAGTTCCTGATTTTAGTTTAAGTTTTAGCTCTATCAGCCCCTGTCCGCACTCATCTCGCCCCGAGTGATCCGCCTCCTAGCTCTGCTTGGACTATTAAAAATGGCCGACATTGAACTTCCTGGTGCCTGATGAAAGAGCGCGGTCACGTCTTGTTGTGTGAACCGCACGCTCAGAAACGCATCGCACTTTTGATGGTGACACTCCACAGTGAGCTCTGATCGTCCAGTCCAGCGTCTTGCCGGCTACAGACCACAGATACATCTCCTGACTGTACTCGATGCTTCCTGGTGGGGACGGTGAGCTGCTGACGTTCCCTCTTGGGACCACTTACATGCACTTTTAATAGATGCCTTTGTGAGTTGCCATGCTCTAGATTTTAAAGATGTTATTAAAATGTTTTACAGTCTGCATTTAGAAGCGCCTCTGTCCTTGTTTGTTTTGCACTTAGCAAAATGGTGCCTTGATATGTGATCTTGAACAGTTCACGGAGACTTTCTCTATGGGGCTGTTGTTCAGGGGCGGGGTCCATCCATTGAGGGTGCACGGGCGCAGCCTCACCTATCCCTTCCACCACCCCCCTATACATGCACCCAGCCCCTTTCAGGACGCCAGGTGCATGAATTACAATTGCGGGTGTTTGTTTTTTTGAAGCACTGATTAGAGCCAGAGGCTCTAATAGGCTTCAAATTAGGGTAGGCTTGGGATGCAGAGAGTGCGTGCTCTCAGCCGACCCAGGTGTGTTACAACAGCGAATGAGTATTCGCTGTTGTAACACTGATCCTCCTCCAGGCCAATCAGGAGCAGGGGAGGAGCCGCACGCTGGAAGCCGCTGTGGACTAGAGGACACGGAGCCGGTGCATGCTACCCGCCTAGATGGGGTAAGTGCCGGACCGACCAGCAAACAGCGGGGGATAGATGCTACTTGGGATGGGGGAGGGGTTAGCTTCCGCTTGGAGGTGCCCTTTGGAGGGGGGTGCTGATTGGAGGTGTCGCACGGCAGGGAGAATGCCGCTTGGTCGGGGGGGTGATGGGCGGTTGTTTGGGTAGCAGATATTTCATGCCATGTATGTACCTCCTATATGGGGGCCTGTAACAGAAGATTTTATGACTTTTTTCTCTCAATTAAAGGTCTATACTATTATTTGTATACTACGAAACGGCTCTGTATATGCCACAGAGTTATACTGGCTACTTAGTGCTGATTATTTGCACTGTTTGGTTTGTGTGGCCTGGTTTTCAGGCTGTAATTGTGGTTTTGTATTCATTGTTAAAAGCAATAAAAAGAAAAAAAAAATGTATGCTGCACTGCATGCCCAGAATAGAGTTGGGTCTTGGGAATGATGTTACTCCTGCAGACATGCCAAGGACTTTATCAATGGCCATTCACTGGAATTCGTCTGGAAGAAGCTATATTGTAGATGGTGTCGGGGGGAGCAGTGGATGGAAGCATGACCTGCCACTGATGGAGGAGGGCACACAGTGGTGAGTGTGCATTAAGGCGGAGCTAAACCCATCTCCCTCCTCACATTTTGATTGACAGCAGCAGGAACCATTGGCTGCCGGAGTCCCTATGAGAAGCGGAAGAGAGGGGAGTAGAGAAGACTGTAGCCGGGCACATCGCTGGATCCCTGACAGGCTCAGCTAAGTATTTAGAGTGGGGGAGTGGGGGGCTAATAGTTATTGAGGTGTTTTTTTCCTTAATGCAGTGAATGCATTAAGATAAAAAGAATCAAGCCTTTAAAACCACTTCCCAAAGATGTACAATATTCAAGGCATAGCGTAAATCGTAACTGTCACAGTTGCTTATGCTCTCAATCAAACTATCTAGCCATCAAATGGCTAGTGGCATATCTGATCACATGTGCAGCACTATGGCAACTTCAAATCAAACAGAGACTAAGATGGCAATTCCCTTGGCTGTAAAAGATAGGAGGCTTTGCGATGCTTTAATTTTCGCTTTAATAAGCACGTTGTGCATCTTTGAACATTATGGCAAAAGCTTACCCACACACTTTGGAATTGGATTTGCTTTAACAGAATGACAGCTTTCAACAGAAGCTATTAAGACTGCCATTACATTTTATGATTGTGTTTTTAAGGTTTTGTTCTTAAGTTAATTCGGTCCTCTGATATTTGGATTGTACTACAGATAACCTGTTCTGAATTATCTGTATATCAAGGCTGCCATTGCTAGCCTCATTCTGAAAATGCTAGTTGCTTGGCAGAACCTGTCTTCATTTCTGACTGACCTGAAAGAAGTCAGAACTCCTGCCATTCTTGCTTATTCTGGCTCGTTAAATCAGGAAGTTTTAAAGTGATTGGATGGAGCTGACCTTTCTCTTACGTTCATTGACAGACACAGCCTCTCTTCATGACACGTGGGTTATGTACCTTTTACTAGGAGTAGACTAGGCAGAACGAAAGTTCAGAAAGCAAAGCTGGCCCCTCCCAAGGGGGCCGTCCTTACTCAGCACATAACCCCTCAGCCCTGCATAGCATATCAGTTTTCTTCTGCCTAGTGCAAGGAGTTAGACCTGATTCCCTGCTGGGTACTGCGGTTCCCCTAAAGTTTTTTTTTTTTTTTCTTTTTTCCTTTTATTCTTTTTGCGCAAGCCTTCTGATGAAGACTGCAATCAGGCAGCTGGCTGGGGACCACGCAGATGTTTATGGGTCCTGCCATTTCCCCAGCACAAGCGACGGATGCGAGCCACCCTTAGCACTGGCGGTGTCCGCCGCATCCTGCCCGTTCCGTGCGGGCGGCCGGTGGGTTACAGGTCCCACTTTGCGTGTCCAGGCTATGGCTGGTCCAGGAGTCGCTTGGCCAGCAGCATCCCTCCCCGTTTGGGGGGAGGAAGGTCTGCACCGGGTGGCTACCCGCTACGCCCGTCTGGAGTGACACATCCCCCCCCCCCTGGGGCGGAGGGGGGGCGACTAGCAGTACCGTTCCGGTGGGGGGGGCCACAGGCCACTGGTCCCTCTCATGTCCTTCATGCTCCGCTGCCAGTCACGCCGCTGCTCGCCTGCCACACATGCACGGACTGCTCCGTCGCTTGCCATGACATTTTTCCGGAGCTGCGGCCGCCGCCATTTTGCCGTGTACACGGCCATTTTGGAGGTGTTTGGCCTCTAGTGTTTATCGGCGGCCATTTTTGGTTGGTCTGCCTGTATGGGAGAATTCCATGTGCTTTTGGCGCCATTCCTACCGGGAACGCAGCGGCAGCAAGGCTATCGGCATTAGCAGCTCTGGCAGCGGCACATCAGGTGGCATTGGCAGACAGTGGCAGCCTCTTTGGGCACACAGTGGCACAGGGTTCCGCAAGTATTGCTGGCATTTCTCCCTGGGGTGCAGGGGCGGCGGTACTGGGTCCTACTGGGCAGTCCTGAGGCCTTGCAGGGGGTGGCACTGAGGGGGGTGATGGCTGGTAGGCCTCACAGGTGTCCTGGCGGTGGCGCAATGGCGGCTGAACCGACAGTTTCTTCTCCGGAAGGGTCCGCAGAAGCACAGGCCGAGCTGGGACCTCTGGTTCCCCTAGATCAGTTAACCTCCATTCTGGAGGAGTTTTTCGCCCAAGGGGAATCGGACCGGTATAGGAGGGCCCCTAAAAAGCGTCCCCCTTCCCCCCCCCCCCCCCGCAATCCTCTGAGGAGGACTCGGAACTGGAAGGGGGCTCTGGGGTCACGGGGACCCCCGTGGAGCTCTCAGACGAAGAGCTGGAGCCCTCGGGTGGGGAGGAGGACCAGGGGGCCTTGGTGGCATGCGAAAAGGCGCTGGTGGGGGCCCTGGTCACGGCTGTTCGCAGTTCACTGTGCCTGGATCAGGCTGGAGAAGCACAGGCGTCTGCCTATACTTTTGGGTCCAAGAAGCCCTCTCGTGCTCCTAAGGTTTTTCCATACCTCCCAGTATTTTGACCAGTATGTGTATAAGGAATGGAAGCGTCCACTGAATTCCTTTACCCTGCCAAAATGTTTTTCTGTGCGCTATCCAATTGAAGACAGCCTGTTACAGAAATGGGTCTCCCCCTGCGGTGGATCCGCCAGTGGCCCGCCTAAACAAGGCAACGACTATTCCCCTGGAGGGGTCTCCCCCTTTTAGGGATCCGGCCGATAGGCGGACAGAAGCAGTGTCTAAGGCACTCTTTTTGGTGGCGGGGGCAGCCATGCGACTGGCCTTGGTGTCTGTCATGGTGGCTCAGTCGCTCACGGAGTGTGCGATAGAGTGGAGTGAGGCACGTGGCGGCGTAGATTCACCCGAGTCTGTGCAGCGGGCAGAACACCTGGTGCAAGGGCTCCGTTATCTTTGTGACGCAGCTCTGGACTTGGTACCGATGTTGTCCAAAATGTCGGTTTTTGCAATCATTATCAGGCGTCTGCTGTGGCTACGATGCTGGTCGGGTGACCACGCGTCCAAAAAAGGCCTCACGGATCTTCCCTTTCAAGGTGGCCGGCTATTTTGGCCCCAGTTGGATGAAACCATTAAGGATTTCACTGGGGGGAAGAGTACATTTCTTCCAGATCCCAAGCGGCATGACCAGCACCGCAAACAGGGACCTCAGCCCTCAGGGCAGAAACGTTTTTTTCGTGCGCCCGGTCAGGCGGGCAGGAACGCCGGGGCCGGCAAGTCTGCCTCAGGCTCTGGTAAGCATCCCTGGTAACGCAAGACCGAAAAGATGAAGGATAAGTCCTCCTCCGCATGATGGGTTGCCCCCGCCCGATTCTCGGGTGGAGGGCCGACTTCTGGGGTCCGCGGACCAATGGACCGCCCGCATCTCCGACCGGTGGGTGCAGGAGATGGTCTCCTTCGGGTACAAGATAGAGTTCAGCACCCAGCCCCCGGACAGGTTCTTCCCGTCCAATTTAAGGCTCCTCCGGAGCCTCGGCTAGCCCTGCTAGGGGCTGTACGGTCGATGTCCGAACAGGGGGTGATTGTGCCAATTCCCTCTGGCGGAGAGATTCCGCGGCTTCTATTCATACCTCTTTGTGGTACCAAAGAAAGGCGGGGGGGCCAGGCCAGTTCTGGACTTGAAGGGGCTCAATCACTGTGAAGAAGCGCAAATTCGGGATGTAATCAGTCCGTTCGGCCGTGGCCGCCCTGCACAAAGGGGATTGGCTGGCATCCCTGGACATCAAGGATGCTTATCTACACGTCCCCATCTATGTCGGGCACCATCGCTTCCTGCGCTTTGCAGTAGTGGACCTTCATTACCAGTTTGTAGCTCTCCCCTTCGGCCCGGCCTCGGCTCCGCGGGTGTTCACCAAGTTACTGGCCCCGTTGCTCGCTATGCTGCGACAGAGGGGCATTGCTGTAGTAGCCTACCTGGACGATCTCCTGCGTGCCTGAGTCGGCGCAGGCTCTGGAAGAAAATGTGACTGTCACCCTGACCTCACTGAGGGACTTCGGTTGGCTGATCAACTTACAGAAGTCGACATTGACCCCGTCCTGTCGCCTCAAATATCTGGGTCTGACATTGGACACGGTGCGGGCGAAGGTATTTCCTCCTCCGGACAAGTTGCTGGCACTGCAAGTAGCGGTGCGGTCCCTACTGTCACGACGGTGGTCCTCCTTACATTTTTGCATGCGGGTGTTGGGACACATGGTCTCGTCCTTCGAGGCGATACCGTACGCCCAGAGTCACACCTGGCTCCTGCAGCGAGCGATACTACTGCAGTGGGACAGGTCCCCCTCGTCTCTGGACCGTCTGATCTGGCTGGATCATCTGACCAGGGGGTCGTTGACTTGGTGGCTTCAGGCCCCGGCATTGACCCTGGGGAAGTCGTTTCTTCCTCTAAATTGGTCGATAGTCACGACGGATGCCAGTCTCTTGGGCTGGGGAGAAGTCCTGGGGAACCTGGCGGCTCAGGGCCGCTGGTCGACGCAGGAGTCTCAACTTCCGATCAATGTGTTGGAGCTGAGGGCGATCAAGCTTTTCCTCCTCCGTTGGTCGGAGAGGGTGCGCAGCCTCTCGGTTAGGGTTCAGTCGGACAATGCCACGGCCCTGGCGTACGTGAACCATCAGGGCGGAACAAGAAGCTCGGCAGCATCGGCAGAGGCAACCCACATCCTAAGGTGGGCAGAGCTTCATGTGCCAGCAATCTCCGCCATCTACATTCCGGGCGTAGAAAATTGGAAGGCGGACCTCCTAAGTCGCCAAAAGTTGGACCAGGGGGAGAGGTCCCTGCATCCAGAGGTCTTTCGCCATATTTGCGAAAGGTGGGGCACGCCAGATGTGGATCTCCTGGCATCCAGATTCAATCACAAGGTAAAGACCTTCGTGAGCAGGTCAAGGGACCCGTTGGCGGCAGCCACGGATGCTCTGGTGGCCCCGTGGTCCCGGTACAGACTTCTGTACGCCTTTCCTCCTCTCAAGCTTCTACTGCGGTTACTGCGCAGGATAGAAGTGGAGGGAATCCCGACAATCCTGGTAGCCCCGGATTGGCCTCGGCACCCTTGGTACTCCGATGTGGTGCTGATGGTAACAGACGTTCCCTGGTGACTCCCGCTTCGCGAAGATCTGCTGTTGCAGGGCCCCATCTTGCACCCTGCTTTACCCTCGCTGGCTTTGACGGCATGGCTATTGAGTCCCAGGTATTGAGGGACAGGGGTGTCTGTGAGTCAGTGATCCCCACTATGCTTAAGGCGCGCAAGTGTACTTCGCGCAAGATTTATCATCGCACCTGGAAGGCCTATATTGCCTGGTGCGAGTTGGGGGGTTGGAATCCCCGTTCCTTTGCAGTTGCCCGGGTGCTGGCCTTTCTTCAACAAGGCCTGGACCAAAAGTTGACTTTGAGCACCCTCAAGGGCCAGATCTCCGCTCTAGCGATCCTCTTTCAGCGTTTTTTGGCGACTCATTCTTTGATCCGTACATTCGTATAGGGTGTACGTCATGTGGCTCCTCTGGTTCGGTCGCTATTGGCACCGAGGGATCTGAACTTGGTACTTTCTGTACTGCAGAAACCGCCTTATGAGAAGATCAGGGATATTCCCTTACCATTGCTGTCTCAGAAGGTCACCTTCTTGGTGGCTATCACATCCGCTAGGCGGGTGTCTGAATTGGCAGCTTTGACGTGTAGGTCTCCTTATTTGGTCCTACATAAGGATAAGGCGGTGCTGCACTTGTCTCCTTCGTTCCTTCTGAAGGTAGTATCCTCTTTTCACATTAATGAGGACATTGTCCTCCCTTCCTTGTGTCCGCACCCGTTTCACCCTAAGAGATTGCTTTTCATTCCTTGGGTGTGGTGAGGGCATTGCAGGTGTATTTGGCAGCTACGGCTCCTTTTAGGAAGTCGGATGCGCTGTTTGTGTTGACTAATGGGCCGCGCAAAGGGTTGGATCAGACAGACCGTGACCCGTACGTATACTGTTCGGGGACAAGTACCCCCTTTTCCGGTAACGGCTCATTCCACCAGGGCGATTAGCACTTCCTGGGCGTTTAGACACCAAGCATCGGTGTCTCAGGTGTGCAAGGCGGCTACTTGGGCCTCGGTGCACACTTTTGTTACGTTTTACAAAGTTGATGTGTTGATGAAGTTTTACAGGCGGCGGTGTAGGCGCAGCTGGCGCCTCTCGAGATTTTCTGTGGGCACAGTTATTGTTTGCCCACCCCTCTGTTTGACACCGCTTTGGGACGTCCCCACGTGTCATGAAGAGAGGCTGCGTCTGTCAATGAACGTAAGAGAAAATAGAATTTTATTAAGAATTTACCATAAAATCCTTTTCTCTGAGTTCATTGACAGACGCAGCACCCACCCCACGGTGTTGTGTTTGTACGGCTTGTTACAAACTGATATGCTATGCAGGGCTGAGGGGTTATGTGCTGAGTAAGGACGGCCCCCTTGGGAGGGGCCAGCTTTGCTTTCTGAACTTTCGTTCTGCCTAGTCTACTCCCAGTAAAAGGTACATAACCCACGTGTCCTGAAGAGAGGCTGCTTCTGTCCATGAACTCAGAGAAAAGGATTTTACGGTAAGATCTTAATAAAATCCTATTTTTACATGGAAAGTGTAGTAATTGCAGCTTCTGTATTCCCTCATTTACAAGTTTCCTTTAACATATACTATTGCATCTCTGTTTTGCGTGTTTTATGGTGGTTTCCATACTTTCTTTTGTGTGTGTATGTAATCTGTATAGTGTGTGTGTAATATATAAATATAAATATATATATATATATATAATATTACACGCATACAGCGGGGGGGGGGAAAGTATTTGATCCTCTGCTGATTTTGTACGTTTGCCCACTGAAAAAAAAATGATCAGTCTATAATTTTAATGGTAGGTTTATTTTAACAGTGAGAGATAGGATAACAACAAAAACATCCAGAAAACTACATTTCAAAAAAGTTCGAAATTAATTTGCATTTTAATGTGTGAAATAAGTATTTGACCCCTTCGCAAAACTTGACTTGGTGGCAAAACCCTTGTTGGTAATCACAGAGGTCAGATGTTTCTTGTAGTTGGCCACCAGGTTTGCACACATCTCAGGAGGGATTTTGTCTCCTCTTTGCAGATCCTCTCCAAGTCATTAAGGTTTCCAGGCTGACGTTTGGTAACTGGAACCTTCAGCTCCCTCCACATATTTTCTATGGGATTAAAGGGGTTGTAAAGGCAAAATGTTTTTTTATCATAATGTATTATTTGCATTAAGATAAGAAAAACCGTTTGTGTGTAGCAGCCCCCCCCCTAATTACTTACTTGAGCCCCTTCGGTCTCCAGCGATGTCCACGAATGTCTAAGCCGTCCGGGACACTCCTTCTGATTGGCTAAGACACAGCAGTGGTGCCATTGGCTCCCGCGGCTGTCGATCAAAGTCAGTCAGCCAATCAAGGGTGACCCCATAGACAGCTGCTGTCTGAGGGGGCACTCAATAGGAGGGGGGTGCCAGGAGCAGCAAAGAGGGACCCGAGAGGAGGATCTGGGCTGCTCTGTGCAAATCCAACTGCACAGAGGAGGTAAGTAGAACATGTTTGTTATTATTTCTTTTTTGTTTTTAAACAAGGCTTTACAATCACTTTAATGTCTGGAGACTGACTAGGCCACTCCAGGACCTTAATGTACTTCTTCTTGAGCCACTCCTTTGTTGCCTTGGCTGTGTGTTTTAGGACATTGTCTTGCTGGAATACCCATTCACGACCCATTTTCAGTACCCTGGCTGAAGGAAGGAGGTTCTCATCCAAGATTTGACAGTACATGGCCCCGCCCATCGTCCCTTTGATGCGGTGAAGTTGTCTTTTCCCCTTAGCAGAAAAACACCCCCAAAGCATAATGTTTCCACCTCCATGTTTGACGGTGGGGATGGTGTTCTTGGGGTCATAGACAGCAGTCCTCTTCCAAACGCAGTGAATTGAGTTGAAGCCAAAGAGCTTGATTTTGGTCTCATCTGACCACAACACTTTCACCCAGTTCTCCTCTGAATCATTCAGATGTTCATTTGCAAACTTCAGACGGGCTTGTACATGTGCTTTCTGGAGCAGGGGGATCTTGCGGGTGCTGCAGGGTTTCAGTCCTTCACGACTTAATTTGTTACCAATTGTTTTCTTGGTGACTATGGTCCCAGCTGCCTTGAGATCATTGACAAGATTCTCCCTCGTAGTTCTGGGCTGATTCCTCACCGTTCTCATGATCATAGAGACTCCACGAGGTGAGATCCTGCATGGAGCCCCAGACCGAGAAAGATTGACAGTTATTTTGTGTTTCTTCCATTTGCGAATAATCGCACCAACTGTTGTCACCCTCTCACCAAGCTGCTCGGTGATGGCCTTCCAGCCTTGTGTAGGTCTACGATCTTGTCCCTGTAATCCTTGGACAGCTCCTTGGTCTTGGCCATGGTGGAGAGATTGGAATCTGATTGATTGATTGCTTCTGTGGACAGTTGTCTTTTATAGAGGCAACAGGCTGAGATTAGGAGCACTCCCTTTAGGCCCCTTTCACACAGGCATTCCGTTCAGGTCCGCCTGTCCGTTTTTCAGGCGAACCTGAACGGGCGCCCCATTCTCCTCCATAGAGCGACAGATGTAGGCGGTGACACCTGCCGCTCTCCGATCCGCTCCCTAAAGTCCTGATGTAAACCCTATTTTTCCATCCGTCTGGGGAGCAGATTGGATGACAACGAATAGACGGTCCATTGTCCTCCGATTCCCCATAGAGGAGAGCGGCGCTCTGACAGATCCATCGCCGCACAGTGAGCGGAGACAGATCTGTCATCAGTCGACTCCCCGTTGAGCAAAAACGGACCCCGCACATGGAACAGCTGTGTGAAAGGGACCTTAAAGCGGAGTTCCACCCTTTTCCGAATGTTTATTAAAAGTCAACAGCTACAAAAAGTGTAGCTGCTGACTTTTAATAAACAGACATACATCTGTCTCCCGGTCCAGTGATGGAGCCGCACGGAGCCTCGCTCCTCTCCCCCTCCCCTCCGCGGCGCTGGCATTGCTACTGTGGGCACCCGGCTGCGGCTTCACGGCTGGGCACACACTGCACATGCGCGATGTGCACTGCGCTTTTGTGATTGGTCCCGAAGTCTTCTAGGACCTGTCCTGTGTCCCAGGAGACTTTGGGAGGGAGGGTGAAGGAGACCTTCCTCTTTCGATCGCCTAAGGCGACTGGAGCAGAAGTACCCAAAAAATTGGGTATCTCCACCCCAAAAGCTCAGTTTCAGCATCCGGAGCTGGGGAGGAGGACTTAACGCTGAAGTTCCACTTTTGGGAGGTACTCCGCTTTAAGAGAGTGCTCTTAATCTCAGCTCATTACCTGTATAGATTACACCTGCGAGACAGAAATCTTGCTGATTGATAGGGGATCAAGTACTTATTTCACTCATAAAAATGCAAATCAATTTTCAACCTTTTTGAAATGCATTTTTTTCTGGATATTTTTGTTGTTATTCTGTCTCTCACTGTTAAAATAAACCTACCATTAGCGTTGTAGACTGATCGTTTCTTTGTCAGTAAGCAAACGTGCAAAATCAGCAGGGGATCAAATACTTTTTTCCCCTCTTAAAATATTATTTTAACAACTCTCTTTTTTTAGGAGAAGCACCAACCCCTGACTCCAATTTCCAAAAATTGCCAGCACACTTGTCTCGGCATGATAGAGACCTGCTACTTGTCCATCCTGAGGTGAGCCTGCTTTTATAGAGTACAGATAATTGTGTTTTAAAAGGGAAACTCTAATGGGTTGATTTAGGCTCCTTTCACACGTGCGGAGTCCGTTTTGACGGACTCCGCTGCTCAGCGGGGATCGATCCATTGATCCCCACTGAGCCGGCGGATCACCGGTCTGTCTATGCTTTCTGTGCAGAGACGGACCTGTCAGAGCCCCCACTCTCCTCTATGGCGATCGGATGAAAATGGATCCAGCTGTCCGTTTTCATCCAATCCGCCAGACGGATGGAAAATATGGTTTCCATTTGTCTGTATTTAGCGAGTCGGATGTCACCGCTGACATCCGTCGCTCCATAGAGAATGGAGCATCCATTCAGGTCCGCCTGAAAAATGACAGGCGAACCTGAACTGTCTGTGCGTGTGAAAGGACCCTTACTAAAACTGGAGAGTGCAAAATCTGGTGCATTTGTCAAAGCTTATTTGAGCAAGCTGATATTAGAAGCTGATATTAGAAGCTGATTGGCTACTATGCACAGCTGCATCAGATACTGCACTCTCCAGTTTTAGTAAATCAATCCCCAAGTCTGTTCTCTTTTTTATGTTTTAAATTAAAAGTCTTACACTTACCTTCACTCCCCATACCTATCAGAGGCAATTCTGCTTGTAAATAAAGCAATATTAAACCCAAAACTAAAAAGGAATGCAGCTTACCAATCTTTAGATGTGGTGACCGCATTCATTTTGTTTTTCAGTTTTCCCATTGTTTAACTGGTAACATGGCCAGTAACACATGTCCTGTATTAGACTGCCTCCACTCTGGATAAAGAAACACAGGCGGGCACCTTTGGACAGCAGCATTGTCAGTCTGAGGGGAGGGAATGTTAGATGGACTAGCAGATTTACATACACTAAACAAATTGAAGCTGAAGTTTTTTTTTCCTTTTGGGATAAAGTCTTTACATAAATAAAAGCTGATAGTTCTAAGCACCAATGTCAGTAGTAAATGGCTTGTCTCAACCCTGTAACTGATACATCTGCAGGAGAGCCTGTTCTTTTGAAAAACAACAGACATACTGGCCATGTCACCAAAAATAGAAATAAAGGAAAGAAAGCCTAACAAAAAAAACAAATGCACTCATCACATCTAAGAATTGGTAAGCAGCAATATCATACATTTTTGCCTTTTTTTATTGCCATATGCATAGCGATAGTACAGTTCACCAATACAAGATCATATACCTGGGTTCCCCAAAAGTAAGCCCTACCCCGAAAATAAGACCTAGCGTGATTTTCGGGAATTGCTGCAATATAAGCCCTACCCCAAAAATAAGCCTTGGTTAAAGTCCTTGTAAAAACATGTAATCCATGTTCTAAAAAGATTATATAATGTGCTGTGTGCAACTTTATTGTGGAAAATACCTTGTTTACAGCACCACTGGGCACTCATGTGACCCGTGAATAATACCGTAAATAAATAAGACATCCCCTGAAAATAAGCCCTATTGTGTTTTTTGTAGCCAAAATTATTATACGAGCCAGTCTTCTTTTCGGGGAAACACGGGCAGTTTGATGCATACATTCCATGAACAGGAAAAATGTTCCATGTATACATTCACAAGTTAGCCTATCTACATACAGCATATGTCTTTTGTATTTCTCACAGGAAGGAGAGTCAGACCTATGTCCAACCTCCTAAAACCCAAGAACAAAACAAACAGAATTAAAATAAAATAAAAGGAAAAGAAAAATGAGCCGGAAATCTAGCTCCCCTCCTTTCAAACCTGTTAGAGTGTACAGCCAGTCCACCCCTCACATTATGTGCTGTATAATCTGTTCTTCTGTGCCATAATGTTACTTCACCATATAACAAAGAAACCATAACCTAGTACATATAGTGAAAGACCTGTGTCGGCTTAACCCTACATGGCTTTTTATGGGGAATCACCCACTGTATCCATAGGGTCTACCCATTGCGCCAATATTTTTGTGAATTTTTTAGGACATCCTCTAGCTCAGTGGTTCTCAACTCCTGTTCTCGGGACCCACCAACAGGCCAGATTTTAAGTATTAACTTGGGGAGATGCAGACTAGAATACTGCAATCACTGAGCAGCAAAGTACCCTGTGATGTATTTCAGTTATCCTGCAAACCTGGCCTGTTAGTGGGTCCCGTGGACAGGAGTTGAGAACCACTGCTCTAACTTCATATGTCAACCTATATCATTGGAATTAACCAGAGCTTTCCAAGCAGACAGTGTAATGTGAGCTGTCTGTATCCAGTTTATTACAATCAGTTTATGGACATAGTAGAACAACAGTCTCAGCAGGGTTTGTGTGTGCCTATCCATAAGGTCATCCTCAATTATGCCCAGAAGTCCTACTATAGGGCTGCATATATTTGGTAAATCAAAAGCATCTGCAATGAATTTAATAACCCGAGACCACAATGGGCGAATCCTGTTGCATTCCTACACCATATGCAAAAAAGAACCCTCCGTCAAAAGGCAATTATGGCATAGCAGGTTGTCTCTCCTCCCCATTTTAAACAGACACAGGGGTGTATAGTACATTTGATGTAGGTACCACAGCTGGATCATCTTGTCTTTTGCAGATACGACCATGTCTATATATGAATTAAGTACCTGCTCCCATAATTCAACTGTGAGCTCTGGAATTATACACCATCTCTTCCTAGTCTTCTGGTTGTGCCTACCTACCCCCCTGTCAATGTAGTATAATAGCGAGATATTGATTTATTCAGGTCTCAGTAAAAGCTTTTCCAAATTAGTGTTCGTAAGAGCTATTGGGTCTGTTCCCATCTGTCTCTGCACAGCGTTCTGTAACCTGTTCTATTGGAAATACCAAGAATTAAGTATTCCCCATTCATTCTGCATTTGAACAAAGGATTTAAATGTGCCTGCTTCAAACTGTTGGTGAAGGTATTTGAGTCCAAATTGTGCCCATCTAGACCCATCCTCTATTTTAAATAGTTCTCCTAAATATGGATTGAACCACAATGAGGCATTAGGGGGAAAGACTTAAGGGTGTAACCAATATTAGTTTAAAGCATATTCACAAAATCTGTTTTGATATCTGAAGTATAGCCATTCCCTCAGACATAGACACCACCCCCCTGTAGAAGAAGTTTAGCAAGGCTTCATATGAGGAGGCCACCGCAGCTTCCACTGCAACTGCAGCAGCATTAAACTGCGGAAACATTCGCCAGTGCATATACATCAAGAAGCAAAATCATACATGCGCAGATCAGGTAGTGGCAGTCCTCCTCTACTGCTTGACTGTTGTAATATGTCTAGTGACACTCTAGGCACCTTAGAACCCCATAAGAAGGAATTAATCAGAGAATTAATATGTCTAAACAGCTTTATGGGATATATACTGGAGTGTTGGAAAGTGCGTAAAGGAACTTTGGTAGGTAGATCATTTTGAATAGGTTTATCCTACCCAGTAACATTAAGGGGAGATCCTTTCATGTTTGTACTTTCTCTTTGAATGATCGGATAATAGGCCAGAGATTATTATCTAGAAATGAGTTTAGGGGGAGTTGGATAGTAATCCCTAGATACTTAAAACTCTCAGTAGTCACTATAGGACAAGAAAAGCATGTTCTGTTTTTGATTGTATTCTGTAGAGTTGCCACTGTCACTTAAACCTTTACCTTTTTTATGTTTCTATACTCAGGTTGTTGTAGAGAAATCACATATGCGAAGTGAGCTGTTCAATCTCTATCTTCACCAAAACTATCTGGACTTTTTCTCTGATATTGATGATGTTGTCCGAGCCAGCGAGTACTTTAGTACATCTGACGTTCTCAGCGGGGACTGGAATGTAAGGAGCTTCAGCTAAATCCATTTCATGTTTTCACAGTCTTTCTCTAAATGATAATGATAAAAATTTTTAGCTTTACAAACACTTTAAGTGCCCGCTTATGTGTAGTTTACCATACTGAATAATATACTGCCTGCTGTAAGGATGCCAAGATTCCCCCTGGAGTTCCATATCCTGTGCATCCCTCGTGCATTTATGTGGCAATGGAACTCTTCTGTGAATTCTAAATCTGCGTGGATTGGAGGAAAGGACACCGACCAAAAAAAAAAAAAAAAATACCTGGCAAGGGTCATAACTGTTCCCTACTCTGTCCTGAATCACAGCTGACTGACTGAAACTTTGGACTGAGAAGAGACCCTATACTGACCTAAGCACTTGTTTGTGTAAATTCCAGACAGCTATTGTACTCTTTCAGCACAGAACATACACTTTTAAGCATAAATGAGAAAATACATGGACATACATGAGCCCTTGCCATGGGAAACCACTTTCACTTGGTTAATGACCTTAAAGTTGGTACGGTTTCCTGTGGTAGTAGGTGGCCCCAGGTTGGCTATATTCTGTTGTCAAAGCATGCTGACTGTACAATTATAATTTTGTAAAAGGGGCCTTTTATGTGTTTCATAGTGTGAGGGTATTGTATGATTTATAATTACACTTTTAGCCACTTGAGAATTTTGAATGTAAGGCTAGCCACACATGGGTCAATTTTTTTGTTCGACCAGCAGGTTGAACAAAAGAGAATGACTCCTCTCTGCCATCCACCTACTTGATGTACATGGGGGAATCCTTCCCACTGTGTCTTTGTATTCTGACAATGGGGAGACTTCCCCGTCATTCAATTGATAGAGAGAAAATCTTCCAGCGGGTTGGTTATACACAAGTCAATGGATAGGTCAACTTGTCTACAATTAGCCTGCCCATACATGGATTGAAATTTGGCCGGTTTAGAAAGGACCAGCTGAATTTCGATCCTTGTATGGCTGGCTTAACCAATACGTCCTAAAAAAAAAATCGCTCGATTCCCCCATCAACACCGTCTGTGTTGATGGGGGGAATCCCTCCTGCGGACCTATTGAGTTACCCCACTATATTCTTTTGTATTACACAGCAGGAGCAATTGGAGATCTGCAAGTGCCATTGAGTAGATACAATGTAACAGTAGATTGTTTCACTGTATCTGCTATATTTGACCATTGATCTGCATATTATGAGCACTAGAAGTGGTGAAAAAAAACTTTTTTTTTTTTTTTTTTATAAAATGTACTCCTATTTCACAATTTATTAATGTTCTGACCCTAGTCAACACTAGTAATCAATTTCTCCTTTTCTGCCCTTAACTATTATTATTTTTCTACTGATTTTTCTTTTTTTTTTTTTTTTTTTTTTTA
>BLSH010197098.1:397346-425296 GCA_018402905.1 Glandirana rugosa | reverse complement strand
ATTTTACAAAGCAGTAGGCGATCATGTACCAGCTCAGACGAAATATATTTTTGATGTTATTTAACCTTTTTGCTGGCATAGCTGTTTTTGCACACGTTTAAAAAATCATTTTAGGCCTGAAGATTACGTAACCCCCCCAAACATTATATATTTTCTGAAAGTAGACACCCTAAAGAATAAAATAGGGGTAGTTCCAATTTTTTATGTCATTTGATATTACCCCGAAGGCCTAGGAAATGCAATTTCTCCTTACGTTCACTGACAGACGCAGCTCTCCATTGACTTTGTGGGGTTTTATGTTCGTCCAACTAGGAGTTAACTAGGCAGGGAAAAGAATCAGCTGGCCCCTCCCCTGGGGGCCGTCCTCTCTTCCTACATCAAACCCCCTCACAGTATAGCTCTTCAGTTTCAATGCCTAGTTCGCAAGGAGTTGACCTGGCTTCCCTATAGGGAACTGCGGTCCTGTTATGACCATTTTCTTTTTTCTTTTTTATTTTTTTTCTGCAATCAAGATGATCTGCTATCAAGAAGCCGGTCGGGGCATAGAGAGTCCTGGAGCTCTGTACTTTCCCCGACCTGGCCAACATGATGCGAAGCCAGTCCCGCTAGGGGGGACCCGCCGCATCTTACCCATTCCGTGCGGGAGGCCCGGGATGAAATCCCCCTGTTGGTCCCCTTTACCGATGCGTTCGGCAGAGTGACTTTGGGCCTGCAGCATACCGCCGTCAAGGGCACAAAGTCTGCTTTCTGGTGGCTACCGTGGTGTCGGACCGGTAAGTGAGCGCCCTGCCTTCCCCCCGTCACAGGGTGTGAAGAGGGCCCGACGTCCGCAAAACTCGTGAATTCACGGTAACGGCGGCTTGTCCGGGGTAGCCACCGGTGGGATCAGCTTTCCATCTTGCCCCCTGCGACACCTCGCCCCCCCCAGCACCGTGCGATCGTTCGGCCTTCTCATCCGGATCGCCATGCGGCGTTCGGCCGCCATTTTGCGGCGGACCGCCACCATTTTGCCGTAGCCGCGGACATTGTCAGTCTATGGGGCTTTCCCTCTAGCGCTCGGAGCGGCCATTTTCGGTACTGCACGTTGCCTGAGAGGAGTATTCGGCCTCTAGTGCTTCCTGGCGGCCATTTTCACTGCATGCTCTGCATTTCTACACGTGGCTGCAGCTTCTCTCTCTCCTCACAGAAACGGCGGTGACAGGGGCAGCTCTTACAGACGATCTGCGCTAGAAGGCAGCTGGAACTGCAAGTATAGCTGGGCTCCCTCCGGGTGCTGGTGGTGGTGGGGTGCTGTCCTCTGACTCCCTGTGGGTGTGTGGCTGTGTGCGTGGCATCCCTTACATCCCTGTGTCATTCCTGGCAATGGCTGATCTCCCTGCTGAACCTGCTGAGGTGGCATCAGCAGCCACGCAGTCTGACCAAGGGGCTTTTCTCACCCATCTACGGGCTGTGTTCACTGAGTTTTTTCCACAGGGGGACGCCGCTCCGCGGGTCCCCAGGAAGCGTCCCCCTCCTTTATCCTCAGGAGAAGATTCTGAGCCGGAGGTGGCCTCCAGGGTCTCAGGGACCCCTGGGGACCTGTCTAAAGAGGAGACGGGTGGTGACAGCGTGTTAACTGAGGGGGACCAGGAGCCAGCTGCTGACCAAGTAAAAGTGTTGGTTGCCACTATTATCGCTGGCATTCGCACTAAGTTGCAGCTGGATCAAGATGGCGAATCGCGATCTGTATGTGTGCGGGTCTTCTAGGCCCCCAAGGCCTATCCTTACAATGAATTCTTTGACCATTTCCTATATCGTGAATGGCAACACCCTCAGCGTTCCTCCTCACTGACTGCACGTTTTGCTGTGCGCTATCCCTTTGAGGAGAGCTTTCTAAAGAAATGGGAATCACCTGTGGTGGACCCACCTATTGCACGCCTTACCAAGGCGACTACCATTCCTATGGAAGGGACCCCTTCCTTCAAGGATCCCGCTGATAGGAAGACAGAGGCACTTTTGAAGTCCCTGTTCTTGAATGCGGGCTCTGCTGTGCGGCCTGCTTTGGCTGCAGCCATGGCAGCGCAGCATTTCTCTGAATGCATGGAGGAACTTAGGAAGGACTTGGTAGGCGGTCGCCTGATGGAGGCACCGCAGAAGGCTGAGTATTTGCTCCAGGGGATTAATTACCTCTGTGATGCGGCCGTGGATGTTCTGCCTTTGCTGTCCAATATATCGATATCGGCTGTCAGACTTCGTAGAATTCTTTGGCTGCGTTCCTGGTCGGGTGACCACGCATCCAAAAGAGGTTTGGCTGACCTCCCTTTTCAGGGTGGGCGTCTATTTGGCTCGCGTCTTGATGAAATCATCAAGGATTTCACGGGTGGTAAGAGTACCTTCCTTCCGGAACCCCGCAGGCGTGAATTTCGCCGTAGGCAGGAGCCTTCTACGTCGGCTCAGAAGAAGCCTTTTCGTCCCTCTGGCGCGGCAAGCAAAGGGACCTGTTCCAGTAAGGTCACTGCAGGGGGCGGACGCCGGCAGTGGCAGCGCAAACCAGAAAAGGCGGAAGACAAGTCTTCCTCAGCCTGATGGGTTGCCCCCACCCGAGTGTCGGGTGGGGGGACGTCTTCTGTGGTTCGCAGATCGGTGGCTGGCTCACATTTCAGACCGCTGGGTCCGGGAGGTGGTGTCCACCGGGTACAGGATAGAGTTCATCACTCTACCCCCAGACAGGTTCTTCCCATCAAATTTAAACCTCCAGCTGGAGCGCAGACAGGCCCTTTCCAGGGCGGTACGGGCCCTTTCAGACCAGGGAGTGATTGTACCGGTTCCCCCAGGAGAGAGATTTCGAGGTTTTTACTCAAATCTTTTTGTGGTACCCAAGAAAGGGGACGGATTTCGGCCCATTCTGGACCTGAAGGCCCTGAACAAGTTTGTCAGGGCGCGAAAGTTCAGGATGGAGTCTGTTCGGTCGGTTGTGGCCGCCCTTCACCAGGGGGAATTCTTGGCATCTTTGGACATAAATGATGCGTACCTCCATGTACCCATCCATCCACGCCATCAGCGCTTCCTGCGGTTCGCTATTGGGGATCGCCATTTTCAATTTGTAGCTCTCCCTTTCGGCCTGACCTCTGCGACCCGGGTGTTCACGAAGTTGCTAGCCCCGGTGTTGGCGTTGCTGCGTCAGAGGGGCATTGCCATAGTGGCATACCTGGACGATCTGCTCCTGCGAGCGGACTCTGTATCTGCCCTGGAGGAGAATGTGCACATCACAATGGCCTCACTGCTGGACTTCGGCTGGTTACTCAACCTGAAGAAGTCGTCAGTGTCTCCTTCCTGCTGTCTGGAGTATCTGAGTCTCATTCTGGACACAGAACAGGCGAAGGTGTTTCTCCCTCCGACAAAGCTAAGGGGCTTACAGTCGGCTGTGCGCACCCTTCTATCGCACCGCCGGTCTTCCTTGCGGTTCTGTATGAGGGTGCTGGGGCTCATGGTCTCGTCGTTCGAGGTGATACCTTTTGCCCTGAGTCACACTCGTTTGCTCCAACGAGCAATTCTGGCTCAGTGGGACAAGTCCCACCGGTCGTTGGATCTTCCGATCCGGCTGGGCCCTCAGACCAGGGCGTCTCTGACCTGGTGGCTTCGGGACTCGGCCCTCACTCAGGGGAAGTCGTTCCTGCCCCTTCAGTGGACGGTAATCACCATGGACGCCAGCCTGAGGGGCTGGGGTGGAGTCCTGGGGCAGCTATCAGCCCAGGGTCGTTGGTCGGCCCAGGAGGCCTGCCTGCCCATCAACGTGCTGGAGCTCAGAGCAATCAGGCTGTGTCTTTTTCATTGGACGAAGAGATTGCAGGGCCGTCGGATCCGAATTCAATCGGACAATGCCACGGCGGTGGCGTATGTGAATCATCAGGGCAGCACACGGAGCCCAGCGGCGGCTGCGGAGGCAGCTCTGATTCTGCGTTGGGCGGAACTTCACGTTCCAGCGATCTCAGCGATTTACATCCCAGGTGTGGAGAACTGGCAGGTGGACTTTCTCAGTCGCCAGAAGCTGGACCAGGGGGAGTGGTCCCTCCACCCGGAGGTGTTCAATCAGATTTGTCACAGATGGGGGACGCCGGATGTGGATCTCATGGCATCCCGGTTCAATCACAAAGTGAGAACCTTTGTGTCCAGAACAAAGGATCCGTTGGTAGTGGCCACGGATGCTCTGGTGGCCCCCTGGAGCCATTATCGTCTCCTGTACGCCTTCCCTCCAGTACGTCTGCTTCCGAGATTGGTGCACAGAATAATGATGGAGGGTATACCGACCATTCTGGTGGCCCCAGATTGGCCCCGGCGCACCTGGTACGCTGACGTGGTGCAAATGGTGGCAGACGCCCCTTGGCGGCTTTCGATGCGAGACGATCTCCTGTCTCAAGGACCCATGTTGCACCCTGCTTTACTCTCGCTGGCTTTGACGGCTTGGCTATTGAGTCCCAGGTGCTGAGGGATAGGGGAGTGGCCGACTCCGTGATCCCTACTCTGTTAAAAGCTTGCAAGTGCACTTCTCGCAAGCTTTATCACCGCACCCGGAAGGCTTACATTGCTTGGTGCGAGGGGGAGGGCTATAACCCTCGCTCATTTGTCGTCTCCAGGGTCCTGACCTTTTTACAGCAGGGCCTGAATAAGCATTTGGCCTTGAGTACTCTCAAGGGCCAGATCTCGGCCTTAGCCATACTCTTTCACAGACCTTTGGCTTCGCACTCTCTGATTCGTACCTTTGTACAAGGTGTGCGACATGTGGCGCCTCGGGTGAGACCCCCGATGGCTCCGTGGGATCTGAATCATCTGGTGCTTTCTGTTCTTCAAAAACCACCTTATGAAAAGATCAGGGAGATTCACTTGCAGCTTCTGTCGCAGAAGGTGGCTTTCTTAGTTGCCATCACTTCTGCCAGACGGGTGTCGGAATTGGCTGCCCTCTCGTGCAAATCTCCTTATTTGGTGATGCATAAGGATAAGGCGGTCTTGCGACCCCCTCCTTCCTTTCTCCCGAAGGTAGTCTCTTCTTTTCATATCAATGAAGATATTGTTCTGCCTTCATTGTGCCCTCGTCCATCGCACCCGAAGGAATTCGAGTTGCATGCCTTGGACGTAGTTAGGGCCTTACGGGTGTACTTGGCTGCTACAGCTCCTTTTCGTAAAGCTGACGCCTTGTTTGTTCTGCCAGAGGGCCCACGCAAAGGATTGGCGGCCTCTTTGGCTACGATTTCTCAGTGGATTAGAAAAACCGTGACCCATGCGTATTCTGTTTGGGTCAAGGTTCCCCCTTTTCCGGTCACGGCTCATTCTACCTGGGCGGTTAGTTCCTTCTGGGCCTTCAGACACCAGGCCTCGGTGTCACAGGTGTGCAAGGCGGCCACTTGGGCCTCGGTTCACACTTTTACTAAGTTTTACAAAGTTCATGTGTTTGCATCTTCGGATGCTGCTTTTGGCCGCAAAGTTCTGCAGGCGGCAGTGTAGGCGCGACTGGCACCTCCTCAGAGGTTCAGTTGGGTACTGTTGTTTGCGTTTACCCACCCCTCTTTTTTGACACAGCTTGGGGACATACCCACAAAGTCAATGGAGAGCTGCGTCTGTCAGTGAACGTAAGGAGAAAAAAGGATTTTATTAAAACTTACCGTAAAATCCTTTTCTCCGAGTTCACTGACAGACACAGCACCCACCCCTCTGGGCTCTGTTTTGGTACGGCTTGAGTACGAACTGAAGAGCTATACTGTGAGGGGGTTTGATGTAGGAAGAGAGGACGGCCCCCAGGGGAAGGGCCAGCTGATTCTTTTCCCTGCCTAGTTAACTCCTAGTTGGACGAACATAAAACCCCACAAAGTCAATGGAGAGCTGCGTCTGTCAGTGAACTCGGAGAAAAGGATTTTACGGTAAGTTTTAATAAAATCCCTTTATTTCGGTAAAAGCCACACTAAAGTGAATTTTATGGCAAACAAACACCGCAAACTACCCACGTTTTTGTAAAATGTAAAAGTCGAAGTTGCACCGTGGGCATAGATACCAAACATGTCAAACCTTTAAATTTGTGTGCGCCCGTGAAATGGCGACACACACTTCAGTACCCTATATTTTCTATAGGCGACACTTCAAAAGCCTCCTATAGGTAGGGTTGCCACTTCAGCCCTTCAAAACCAAACACATATTAATTATCCAGGTTCTGTGGCTGATTAAGGTGGTAATTAAACTAACTTGATGCCTTATCTCCATTAAATTAGCTTCAGAACCTGTGTAATTCATATGTGTTTGGGGTTTAAAGGGATGTGGCAACCCTACCTATAGGTCATCAGTTTAGTGTTATTGAGGAGGTCTGGTGCTATAATTATGCTATGCGGGGACACTGAGAGGCTGACCTGGAAATGACAGCATTCACTTTGCTTTTCAGGTCACAGCAAGAAGGGCTATGTTGGTACCAGGGCTGCAGATGGGCAAGAGGAGCCCAGGAATACGGGGGGCGTGCACGCGGGCGGGGGGGAGGGTCGGGGGCTCTGATACCAGGGGTGTGTGAAGGCAATCTGGCGGCACCACAGCCACCTGAATGCATCCACCTGACAGGCAGGAGTCTGCCTGTTCGTTTTACACATAATGCAGTGGCTGCAGCCCCTGCTGTCAGGTTCGTATGACGTACGGACCTGGCAGCGAAACGGTTAAAGACTGAAGCTGGCCATAAACCGTTCAAATTCTAGCTGATTCCTGTTGAATCAGTTGAAATTCAAGCCATGGATGGTCCTGAAAGCACCACCTGTTGCAACTGTGCCAGGTGGAAAATTATCAGCTGAACAGAGATTGTATCCGATCAGTTACAGACACTGTTTGGTAGTGCCTTTGTATTCAGGCAGCCCCGAGTACAGCAGCTGCTTGAATACAATAGCTTGACAGTGGAGATTCCTCCATCCATGCTATTACCAGGCTAAGCAAAAGAAAATCAAACCCTGTATGGCTCCCTTTGGCGGACCATACATACGCTTAAAGATTTTTCTCCTTCAGCCCTCTGCTGGGCTATAACATGCAGTAGCTGTTTGAATGCAGCTGACACTTTTCCACCTAGCTCCCCAAATTTTTAAATCAAGGATGTCAGGTGGCAGACGGCCAACAGGGCTACCCGCAAAGTCAGTTTTGGCCAGTTCATCAAGTACCAGCTGCAGTTTGCAGTGCATGGTCAGCTTAAAGTCCAAAGCATACAATTTTCTGTAAAAAAAGAAGAGGGTGCACTAGTCTTGTGCATTACCCAAGTATATTTATTAAAATTGAAAGGAGTGAAAAAACATACTCCCAAACAAATCAATGTTAAAGGCATGTCAAGGTCCACAAAGGACAAACAGCAACCAGCAATCTAGAAGGTCCTTCGGTGTGCTGGACACAGTCCTGGTGACCTAGTTGCTGTTTGTCTTTTGTGGACCTTGACATGCCTTTAACATTGATTTGTTTGTGAATATGTTTTTTTACTCCTTTCAATTTTAATAAATATACTTGAATAATGCACAAGACTGGTGCGCCCTCTTTCCTTCTTTTACAGTGTTTCCATTGGGTGTCTCCTAACCCTCGGAGGGCAGTGCACTAATTGGGAACCATAAGAATTCTAGGCTACTTCCATTGCCATCGCAGTACTGCTTGAGCGCAGGAGATTTTGTTTAACTGTTATACATTTTTCTGTAATAGCTGTGTGCAGGTTTTGTGTCATTTTTTTATGTTCTGCATTGCAGTAGTGTGATCTCCCGTTTGAAGCTACTGGCCACAGTTTGGCTGTGCAAGACAGGCTCCTCTCATCCATTAAATGCTCTGCTGTAGCCATTCACTTCATACTAACATATCCGTTTTGGTGTGACATAGTTTGTGTTTACTGCCCTCTGGATGGTCCTATTTATTTGTTCTTCCAGGATGAAGCTCGAGGCACTGACAGACAAAGATCCCGGTGCAGATGCGGACAGTGATGAGGATGAAGATCCAAGCCACGTGCCCAGTATAAATGAAAGCAGTAATGCTGTACCTAAAAGTACAGATGGACATAGAAAATTACTACTACCTTCAAGCCAAGGAGGAGAAGCAGATTTGCCAACCAGCCAACCTCAACCTGTAGCAGCTCAAACAGTTTTGGAAGATGAAGAATTAAAGATAGAGGAGTTTGACAGTGACTGAACTTGTTGACATCGGCCATTTGCAGGACCTTTTGCCTCTACTGACCTTATTGAATTGGGGTTTAAATGGACATGTTTATATTGCTATACCCCATATGTGTCTTTTGACAAACATGTCAGTCATAGCATCATATTTTTATTGGTCAAAGGGAACTCTGGTTACAGGATAAGTGTAATTTCATGGTGAAACAACCAGGCGCACATTTTGTGTTTTATCCCTACACTGCTCATGTGTTCAGATGCAGTATTCTCTTCAGCTGAATAGTCACAATGGTATTGCAAGGTGACAATTATACAATGTGAACTGTAGTTTTATTTAATTCTGCGCTAAACTATTTTTGTAAATAAAAAAAAAAAAAAACTTTTTTTTTTCATGTTTATTTTCAATGACTATAAGATGGTCATTATTTTTTAAAGCAAATCTAAAGCATATAATGTGGTTTTTGTTTCTCCAAGTCTGCTTTGTGTACTAAATACATTTGTTGCGACAATGGTTCCCAAAAACATTTAAAAAAAAACTGTATCTGATAGGGTTGCACTCCCATATTTACTAAGGAGTGGTACTGTACATGAACTGTGATATCACAGCTTTTATGGTTATTTTAAA
This sequence comes from Glandirana rugosa, assembly GCA_018402905.1. Taxonomy (NCBI): domain Eukaryota; kingdom Metazoa; phylum Chordata; class Amphibia; order Anura; family Ranidae; genus Glandirana; species Glandirana rugosa. Next base: position 416,536 of record BLSH010197098.1, on the reverse strand, counting down.
CCATGGAGTTTTATTATTGTTTTTTGAATGCCCAGCCTCTTTTGTAGTAGAACAGAATGGGAGTGGAGATGTGAATGCTGGGTGGGTGTTCCAGCTTTGTATATTAGTCTGTCCAAATTCTCAGTTGGATGAATGGATGGTTTATGCCAAAATCATTTTTATTCCAACTGGACTTTCTAGCTCTCTATGCCAGTGGTGACAACTGTCTAAGAGAATTAAAATGATATATGTAGTGCTTGAGTGAAATAACTACCACGTGTATAGTCTGTCTATCTCCACATTCATTGTGTATGTTGGTAGCTATTTTTCATAAAAGTATTACATTTATTATTAAAATTTTTGAATGGGCCTTATATTCATGTTTTGTGTGTGCAGCATCCGCTATTGATAACAGCCAGACACAGACAGCAAAAAAAAAAAATAACCTACTAGAGGTTTTCTCTCTTCCTTATTATATCTAAAAAATAAAGAAATGTTTTGGCTATACACACATTTTAGTGCTCAAGGCCTGCACACAGAGTACATTTTCTCCAAAAACAACAAGGCTCCAGCTGCTTTAAGTCTTCAGTCGCACTGGTGCGACTTGTCATGTGATTTGAGTCGCGCCCTATTGTCGGCAATAAAACTGTTCAAATCGGTGCGCCGCCGACTTTGCAGTTCTTCACCGATTTGAAAAAGTAGTTCCTGCGCTACTTTTGGAGATTTCAGGTACGACTTGCATAGATATCTGTGCATGAATTCGTACAGATGTCCACTTAGTCGCACTGACATGCGGTTTTGAAATCATTCCATTTCAAGTGAAGTTGCACAATTTCAAAGCTGCCTTCAATGTGAACCAGGCCTAAAGGAAATTTGTAGAGAGAAAATACAGTATGTAAGTGTTATTAAAGGTCATCAGTGGCAGCCCCGTGTTTCTTTTACTACATGTTTACTTTAACCACTTCAGCCTCGGAGGGATTTCCCAGTTTAGGACCAGAGCACTTTTTGTGATTTGGCACTGCGTCGTTTTAACTGACAATTGCGCGGGCGTGCAACGTTGTACCCAAGCAAAATTTGTGTCCTCTTTTTTTTCCCCACAAATAGAGCTTTCTTTTGATGGTATTTGATCATCGCTGCGTCATTTCTGATCGCGGCTATAAACAAAAAGAGTGCCAATTTTGCAAAAAAAACAATATTTCTTACTTTTTGCTAAAATACAAATATAAAAAAAACTTTTTTTCATGGGTTTTGGGCGATTCATATTATTCCTCATATTTTTGGTAAAAAAAAATCGCAATCGGCATTTATTGATTGGTTTGCGCAAAAGTTGCTGCGTTTACGAATGAAGAGAATACATTTCTGGGGGGTTTCATTTTTTTTTATATTTTACTAGTAATGGCAGTGATCTGCGATTTTTAGCTGCACTGCGATATTGCGGCGGACATGTCGGATCATCTTGACACTTTTTTGGCATTTATACAGCGATCAGTACTACGGTATGACAATGCACTGATTACTGTGTAAATGCCATTGAAGGGGTTAACCTGGAGGTGGCACTCTAAGGGTTAACTGTGTTCCCTCAGTGTGTTCTAACTGTATGGGGGCTGGACTGAGTGGGGGAGGAGAGTGATCATGGCTTCCATAAACAGGAAGCCTGTGATCACAGCCCTTCCCCCTCTGTCAGAACGGAGATGCGGGTTTACATACGCTGACCTCCGTTCTCTCACTGCGGGGGAGCCATCGCGGGTAGCTGGCGGACATAGAGTCTGCCCTACCCGCTCCCTGCCCCCCCCCCTTCCCCTGGAACACAGTGAGTGCGCCCCCACTCACAATACTTGTTAGCGTGGCCGCCGCCAGGTGTCTGCGCTTTGCTATAATGAACCACTTTGCCGCCGTCAAGCCACGGCGGGCAGTAGGCAAGTGGTTAAATAAGATATGTCTTTTATTGTAAAACTGTTTCTAACAGGTAGCCTTACCCGATTGCAATTTTTTCAGGATGAGTTAATTCCTCTGAGCATTCATGGGGGTTATGTCTTCCCAGACCGGCGAATCGAGCTACCCTGAGGCCAAACCCGGAAGAAAACCTTGTGAGGATGTCACCAAGGGAGCAACAAGGGAGGTCGCTGATGTCACATCTCTGGAGGGGGACACTTTGGGAGATGAAGCTGAACTCCAGATACGTTTTTTTTTTTTTTTTTGCATAGTTACAGTCCAGCTTGAACCAATGTGATTATGCAAATTTCATACCTGCCAGACTGCTGTGGAAGCAGAAAATCATTGTAGTAGACCCTGCTACTACAGTGATTGCTGTTGTCTTCCAGTTGGGTGCCCTGCTGCTTAGTGAACTCAGGAAGTTGCTTATTTGGCACAGGTGCCATTCACAGAGCGCTTTGCAATTTTCTCAATGAATGCAAGGTATGCTCTGATTGGACAAAGTGGAAAGTCCCAGGTACTGACATCACAATTTCCACCTTATTCAATCATTTAACATTAGCAATAAAAATCTGACAGGTTCAAACCTTTCCCCACTCTACATGCAGTCTGTGTCACATTTTGGGAATAAGACTAACATCTGCCAGACAGGAACTGAAGCAAAATTCCTTCCAATGAGGTAAGATTCAATTATAGCAAATTAAAAAAAAAAAGTTGATATACAGTATCTAACAAAAGTGAGTACACCCCTCACATTTTTGTAAATATTTTATTCTATCTTTTTTTTTTTTTTTTTTTTGTGTTTAAGATTTTTATTGAGAATTTCGCATATCACACTATTAAATAACAGGAGATAACAATAGACACGTGGGTTATGAAAATGCATAAGGTAAATACAGCATTGTTATACAGTACCTATAGACGTCTTATGAGAAAGAAGTCAAACTCCTATCAAGACAAACATGAGGGGCACCCCGATGGGGACTAAGCTGTGCCCGATAAGAAAACCACCTATAAACTAGGAGCATAAAGGTATTTTATAGAACAATATTTCTAACTGATGTCAGGGAGGTACCTTATATAACCAAGTGCGAGAAATGGTTAAGGATGCACTTAGGCGTGTCGTATAATAAAATAAAGCGATTCAAACCTGTCGGTACAGCATATGTTTTACAAGGGAGTAAAAGTGAAAGTAGAAGATAAGCAAGGGAAGTAAAGGTAGAAAGGAAAGGTAGAGTCCGTGGGATCAAGCCCACCCGCCAGTCCGGATCTCCATCCAAGGTCCCATGAACTATCACCATGGCAGTAGAACTGAGTGATCAAATGTGCTGGGTAGGCAGTGATTTATCCAAGGGTTCCATATCTGCTCAAATTTGGAATCTTGGTCCTTCTCTAACGCTGCGTATTTGGCATGGATCATAAAATTTGTAGTTCTATTTTTAACTTCTTCAAATACCAAGGTAGGGGATTTCCAGGCTTTGGCTATCACCTGTTTGGTAGCCGTAAGAAGAAAAACCAAAAGTTTAAATTGCTTACGCGATATTGTGTCTGGCTTCCAATTGAGTAATGCCACTTGTGGGTCTGGAGTAATTGGGACCTCTAAGATAGTTGAGGCCAGTTGAAACACTTTTTTCCAAAGACTTACTGCACCTGGGCATGACCACCAATTGTGATAGAAGGTACCTTGCTCTGTGCATCCTCTGAAGCAGTTTGGTTGGTAGCCCGGGACGTATTTAGCTATCCTGGCCGGTACTAGATCCCATCTTAGTAAGACTTTATAGTTGGTTTCAAGGGCTAGGATGTTGGGAGAGGACGATTTAGTGGTACTCCAAACACTATTCCAATCAGATTGTTCTAAAGTTAGTCCTAAGTCTTTTTCCCATTGTTTGGTATAAAGTGGTCTGGTTTGTGTTACGCTCGGTATGAGTTGAGTGTATGGGGAAGTGATGATTCCCCTGGCATGGGGGTCTTTTTTACATAATGTTTCATATGGAGTGAGGGAGGATAACTGAGTTTCGGTTTTGAGTGAGTGGGCATAGAAGTTTTTAATTTGGAGATATCTAAATTGTTCATTTGGGGGTAGTTGAAAAGATTCAGCCAAATCTGTGAATGTGCGGAAAGACCTGTGATCAACAAGGTGATGAAGGCGAAGTAAACCCGCCGAAGACCATACCCGGAAACTTTTGGGTGATTCCCAGGCTGGGGCAAAGCTTGGATTTCTCATGTAAGAGAGGAGGGGGCTATGGGAGGATTGTAGATTATGTCTGGTTTTGCTTTGGTCCCAGAGGGAGAGGGTATGCTTGATTAATGGGTGCTTTATCATTCCACGTTCAGATGGGCTGAGCCAAAGGAGATTAGCCACTGAGAGTGGATCGCATTCGGCGGCTTCAATATGTACCCATAGTGGAGTTTCATGTATGGCATGATACTTAGTTAGGATTGCAAGTTGTCCTGCTTTGTAATAAGCCTTGAAGTTCGGAACACCCAGCCCACCATTAACTTTAGGCAGATAAAGTGTTTGCTTTTATTCTATCTTTTCATGTGACAACACTGAAGAAATGACACTTTGCTACAATGTAAAGTAGTGAGCGTACAGTTTGTATAACAGTGTACTGTGCACAGTACAGTGCCACTGTGCTGCAGCTCAGTTTCAGGGTCTTGGCAATCTCTTATAACCTAGGCCATCTTTATGTAGAGCAACAGTTCTTTTTATCAGATCCACGAGGTGCCATGTTGAACTTCCAGTGACCAGTACGAGAGAGTGAGAGCGATAACACCAAATTTGACACACCTGCTCCCCATTCACACCTGAGACATTTGAGTCACATTACACCAGGGAGGGAAAATGGCTAACTGGGTCCAATTTGGATATTGTCACTTAGGGGTGTACTCACTTTTGTTGCCAGCGGTTTAGACATTAATGACTGTGTGTTGAGTTATTTTGAGGGGACAACAAATGTACACTGTTATACAAGCTGTACACTCACTACTTTACATTGTAGCAAAGTGTCATTTCTTCAGTGTTGTCACATGAAAAGATATAATAAAATATTTACAAAAATGTGAGGGGTGCACTCACTTTTGTGAGATACTATAGGTTAAAATTCCCAATCTATCCATAATCAATTTAAAAAAAAAATTACTGGATCTCAGTTTTTGAAGTAGTTGCTGAACACGGATAATGCTTGAACAACGATGGTAGCGAAGTCTAGACAGTTAAACTAAGATCTCCTTCAGAGGTAATAAATGTTTGCAAATGTTACACAATTCTCAGCATACACTTAAAATGGAACTTTTGTGAGAAAATGAAGTCCTATTAGATCACGTCATGCTGGCCCCTTTTGCTTGTATAACTATGGAAAACATTAAAAATAAGTACCTATACTTTTTAAAACCCAAGAATACACTGTTTCACCCTGCTCTGCACATGCTCAGTTGCTCTTCATTTTTAGGCACTGCTGAGTTTGTAGAGGCCAATCTGCTGACAGCCTTGAGGGGCAGACTCGATGGACTACTCAGTCTTTTTCTGCCGTCACTTTTCTATGTTTCTATGTTAAAGCGGAATTAAACCCTCCTATCCTTTACAGCCCAGGAATCTGTTTCTGTTTGATCTGCAACTGCCACGGTGCTGCACATGTGATCAGTTATGATAGCAGACATTTGATGATTTGACAGTTTGAGGACACAAGCAAATGTGACAGTTAGCAATCCTGGCATTCCAGGAATGTAACTGGTGTTTAAAACTGTTAAATTGATGGGTTTAGTTCTGCTTTAAGGTTTACTGCTGTTCAGGGGCTCTGGGCTTCAGCAAAATGTCAGCCTCCAGCAAGAAGACACAGGAGCATTGCTGCTGGCAATTTGCAGCAAACCTTAATTTTGGTGAAATAATTATTAATGTAGAATGTGTGTTCCTTGCTAAAGAACATTATTTTTTTTATCAAGTTGTTATGGGTAAAGTAAAGGAAAACCTGTAATGAGAGAAATAAGAAGACCACCAATGCTGACCTCCTGAAAGATTACCGGCCATGCTGCCTATAGCATCAACATTTGGGAATGCTGAAGTGAAACAAGCATGACACTCCTAAGCTACATTCTTTTCCCACACAATGGCTTAGAATGCAATGGAGCTACTGGATCAGCATGACAACCAAATTGTAATGTTTTTATAAGGAGAAGTCGTTAACATTAACACTGAGGTTTGCATTCCTTAACCACTTACAGACTGCCCGTCGTCATTATACGGCGGTACTTTGCCGTGGAATACCGTTGTTATGGTAGCAGATAGCTACCATAACTCCAGTATCATGTTTTTCAGTGGGCAGTCTGCTTTCAGATAAAAGTGGTTTCTGCGGCAGATTCGCCGCAAGATCACTTTTATCGGGGCGGGAATGGGACCCCCTGCCACTTTCCGGTCGTCTCTGCCGTTTACCGTATCCGTCGGTAGCAGCGGAGACGATTGGGTCTGCTCCCCTCACTGCCTGGATGCCAAGTGAGGGTTAGATGGCGCCCGCTCGGCTCCATGGTATTTAAGGGCGGAAGCAACATCAAACATCCCTTCCTCCCAATGCTCGTAAAGGAGAAAATATTTTTTTTCAAGTGACTTTTTTTTTTATTGCATTTTAGTGTAAAAATTGAGGTCTTTTTGACCCCAGATCACATATTTAAGTGGCCCTGTCATGCTATTTTCTATTACAAGGAATGTTTACATTCCTTGTAATAGAAATAAAAGTGACCCAAAATCTTCTTTTTAAAAGGACAGTGTAAAAATAAACTGTAAAATAAATAAGGAAAAAAAATTGAAAGTGCCTCGTCCCGCCGAACTTGCGCACAGAAATGAACGCATTCGTAAGTCATGCCCGCATATGCCCGCATATGAAAAAGGAGTTCAAATCACACCTGTGCGGTATCTCCACAATTGTTAGAGCAACAGCAAAAATTTTAGCACTAGAGCCCCTCTGTCACTCAAAACTGGTATCCTGTGGACATTTTTAAACTTCGCTGATGGAGATTTTTAAGTGCCAAAGTTTGCCGCCATTCCACAAGCGGGTGCAATTTTGAAGAATGACATGTTGGGTATCAATTTACTCGGAGTAACATTTTCTTTCATAATATAGAAAAGAAAGAGTTAACTGTACTGTTGTCTTATTTTTTAATTCAAAAAAGTGATCAATATGTTGTGACAAAAAATTGAGCTAACTGGTCCTGTTGCTGGGAGTCACTGATATGGAGACCAAGAACACCTATAAAAAATTGTTCTTATTCTATGCAGCATTTTATGCTAGGAAAACTATACCGCTCAAATGGAGAGAGGCCGCCCCTCCCACGGTGTCTCAGTGGAAGACATTGATAGATGCGGTCCTTCCATTATATAAACTTACCTATATGAATAGAAAGTGCCCTAAGAAATTTGAAAAAATTTGGGGAGAATGGGGGAAGGCCTGACGGTTCTGAGATGGTCCTGGCCCGCTCCTTCCCCCCCCCCCTCTTCCTTTTGGGTGGGGGGGAAGATGTATTTGTAACTAATCCGGTCTTTTTGTATGATAAATGTGTTTGACACTGCCACTTATGTTGACTGCTATTCAAATATTTCTATCTGCCTAATATTACTGCGAATTACTGGATTATTTGTATTTGTAATCGCTCGTTGAGCGACTCTTACTTGTATGCTACCTATGCTCTTGTTTGATTTTGAAAACAATAAAAACTTTTAGGTAAAAAAAAAAATTGAGCTAACTGTACTGTAATTGTGCTGTAACTGTAATTGAGCGAAGTTCCACTTTTGGGTGGAACTCTGCTTTAAGGACCAAGCCTCTGAGATTCGGTGTTTACAAGTTCAAATATTTTTTTTGTATTGCAACGACCGCCATTTTATTCTCTAGGGTGTTAGAAAAAATATATATATAATGTTTCGGGTTCTAAGTTATTTTCTACCAAAAAAAAAAATATTTTAACTTGTAAACACCGAATCTAAGGGGCTTGGTCCTTAAAGCAGAGTTCCACCCAAAAGGGTGGCCGGATTTCTCCCCCCCCCTCAGGTGTCATATTTGGCACCTTTTGGGGGGGAGGGGGAAGAGGACACCTTTGTCTTTGACAGGTGTCCTTTTCCACACATCCGGGAGCCCAGGGCCACGGCCGTTAGCAGCCGGGCTCCCTCCTCCTCCTCCGCTGCCAAAGAGAAAGCGCAGCGGTGGCTCGCACATACGCAGTAGGGGGCCGGCCGTGAAGCTGAATGGCTACACGTCCGGGTTCCCTTACCCTCAATGGCGGCAGCAGCACTCGACCTGCTGATCCTAAGAATGGTGGGCGGTGCCGACATCGCTGGACTTTTTATTTTTTAAAGGAATGGCGGCAGGCGGCAGACCTCTGCATGGGGACAAGGGTCTTTACCAGAGGGCCCTCCCATGACAAGGTACCCACCCCATGTTTAGGGCATGTGGCCTAGTGTGGTTCAGAGAAGGGGATGCCCTGCATGCTAGCTCCCTCCTTTCTTCGTCATTCAGGCTGCATGCTTGGTTAAGGGTCTGTTATGAATTTTGGGGGGATCTCAAGTCCCTTAAACTGTTCTTTGGTAATTCGGTCTGATTGAAACTTTATCAACAAACAGCGCCAGCAGCTAATATTAAAAACCCCACCTTCTCAGAAAGGATATACAAAAATATATAAAGTTCAAATCTAAAAATGTGATCCAATGCCCAAAGTGATCTTGTGCTTAAAGTGAAATAAAAGTGCAAACGTGCTCCAAAAGGTAAATCTGGTAAAGATAATAAAGTGCGATGTGCCATACGCCCCTCTTTTTCCCCACTTACCAGAAGGAATGGACCCTCAGCTTTGCAGTTTGGGGGTCAAGCAAGCATGATCTGGTGATGGTGGTGGTGCCAGGGGACAGGAAGGTATCCATCAAAGTATGTACGGCACTCCATGCCACTTCTTGGAGCTTGGTGCCCAGCCCTTGTACTTGTGTGACTTCAGCATACCATGTGACTCTGAGCCACCGCAGCACAGAGCTGGCACGGAGGGCTGTACATAGACCGTCTGCTGCTACACACTGCACCACCACTCGGAGCCACCGGTATGTATGGTGCTCCGTGCCAGCTCTGTGTTGCAGTGGCTCCTAGTCCCATGATACGCTGAAACCGGCTGTACATAGACCGTCTGCTGCTACACACCGCACCACCAGCCTGGCGGAGATCTAAATTTGGATACTTAGCGGTATCTGGAGGAGTCTGTAGAATCCACTTTGGAGGATACCTTCCTGTCCCCTGGCACCACCATCACCAGATCACCCCCCCCCCCCATGACCCTTTTGGAAAGTAGATACCCCAAGCTACTTGCTAAGAGGCACGTTGAGTATTTTGCAGATCTCGCTTTTTGTCACAAAGTTTTGAAAATTGAAAAAAAAATACATTTTCCTTTTTTTTTTTCATTTACCAAAACAAATGAGAGCTGCAAAATGCTCAACGTGCCTCTCAGCCTATGGGTGTCTACTTTCCAAAATGGGGTCATTTGGGGGTTTTGTGCTATCTTGACATTTTAGGGCCTCCGAAACTGTGAAAGGATTTTGGGGTCCCGTACGCGGATAGGCTCCCAAAAAGTCTAACAAATGTGGTATACGTACTAGAAACAGCAGAATGTATTTTGGGGTGTAATTCCACATATACCCATGCCATGTGAGCAATATATTATAAGTGACAGTTTTGTGTAAAAAAAAAAAAAAAAATTAAAATTTTCCCAAAACTTGTGACAAAATATAAAATATTCCATGGACTCAACATACCTCTCAGGAAATAGCTTGGGGTATCTACTTTCCAAAATGGGGTAATTTTTTGGGGGGGGGGGTTGTGCTATATTGACATTTCAGGGCCTCCGAAACTGTGATAGGTAGTGAGGGAGTGAAATCATTTTATGGCCTTAGAAATCCTGAAGGTGTTGATTGGTTTTTGGGGTTCTGTACGCGGCTAGGCTTCCAAAAAGTCTCACATATGTGTATAAGCAGCAGAATGCATTTTGGGATGTAATTCTATATATACCCATGGCATGTTAGAGCAATATATTATTTAGGGACAACTTTGTGGAAAAAAAGTGTAAATTTTCCCGACACTTGGGACACAATATAAAATATTCTGTGGACTCAACGTGGGGTCATTTATGGAGGTTTTGTGCTATCTTGACATTTCAGGGCCTCCAAAACTGTGATAGGTAGCGAGGAAGTGAAATCACCATTTCCACCATCACCAAGTCCTTTCTGACACTTTTTGTTTACATGATTTTACATGAAATGTTTTTTTATTTGCTAGAAAATTACTCTGAACCCCCAAACATTATCATTTTTTTTTAAAGCAGAGGCCCTACAGATTAAAATGGTGGGTGTTGCAAAAATTTTGTTCACAAAGTATTTGCGCAACGATTTTTTAAACGCAATTTTTTGGAAAAAAACTCCCACTTTTTTGAATTTTAATACACAAAAACACACTATATTGCCCAAATGTTTGGTGCAATATAAAATATGATCTTATGCCAAGTACATTGATACCAAACACGACAAGCTTTAAAATTATGCACACCCGCACAGCGGCGACAAACTATATACATTTTTAAAAGCCTTTACAGGTTACCACTTTAGATATACAGAGGAGGTCTACGTCTAGAATTACTGTCCTCAATCTGAGGTTCGCGGTGATACCTTACATGCATGGTGCAATTGCTGTTTACATATAACACGAGACCTACAATTGCGTTCACCTTTGCGTGCATGCACAGGGGGACAGGGGTATTTATTTATTTTTTTTAATTATTCATTTTGCTTTTTATTTTATTTTTACACTGTCCCTTTCATTTTTTTCTTTTTTTTTATCGTTATCACAGGGAATTTAAAAATCCCCTATGATTAAAATAGGTAGTGGCGGGTATTTATTTTTTTTAAATATGGGGTCTATTAGACTCTAGATCTCTCCTCAGCCCTTAAAGCATCTGACCACACCAAGATTGGTGTGATAAGATGCTTTCCCAATTTCCCAATGGTGCTGTTTATATCCGACGAAAAGTCATGAAATGCTCGTAGCCTCCGGTTTCTTAGGCCATAGAGATTATTGGAGCCATTCTAGTCTTTAATCAGCTCTGTGGTCAGCTGGTGGAACCACCGGCTGCATTCTCGGGTTCCCCGATGGGACAGGAGAGTCTGAGGAAACCATGGAAGACACAGAGAAGGAGGGGGGACATTCCCTCCCACTGCTTGTAAAAGTAGTCTAGCAGCTAATCAGCCGCTAGGATTGCTTTTACATGAAATCCTACCGCTGGCTGAAAAGAACGATACCAAGATAATATCAATACCTGCAGGCATCATTCCGGTATGACCACTCAAAGACCAGCAACATGCTAGTACGTTGCTGATCCTTGTTGGGCATTTGTTTTAATGTTCTTTTTTTTTTCATGCAGCCTGATGGTTAAATGAAAAAAAGAATCAATCAATTGGTGGGTACACCCACCATTAGAAAACCACCCTGCACCACCCACTTCTAATGATGGGCAAAGCCTCGTTCTAAAAATATACGCTGGAGCATAGGGGCAACCGCCCAATATCCACCCCCTGCCCCATGCTACGGCATATATGCTTTTTGCTTTTTTTTAACTGTGGTTGTGAAATCACCTCCTACAGCGCTGGAGTCGCTGATTCATGTATTGTGGGAGCAAACGCTGTTATTGTCAAGATTAATGGATCAGTGCTACAGCTGAATAGTGTACCTGAAAAGAAAATAATGATTAACATAAAACACAGTTTAAACAGTAACGTATAAAAAAAATGACATGCCTGCAAAGAAAACATGATAAAACACAGTAACAAAACATTACAGGTTTGCATAAAATACACTAACAATAGAGAGAGAGAGCAATAGAGAGAAAACAACAAGAAATTACAACTAACAGTACTTTTGGCTCTTTTATTTTATGGGTTATTTTTAATAGAGAATGTAATCAGGGACTGGTCTATGCAGACAACTTGATCAGGAATAAACAAGGCTGCGAATTGTTGGTTGAAGTGGTTTACGAGGGGCCAAATTTTATGGAGCCGTTCAAATTGAGAGTCACCCTGTGGATGACAGAGTTCATTGTCACTGAAATGCATGAACCGCAAGATCTGCTTGTATCGTGTCCTGACCATGGAAGCAGAGAACACGGACATATGATGAATTGGATCAGAGGACCAATATGACCGCAACTCATAATTTTTAGTTATGCCCATGAGAGGGGAAAGGCCCAGAAAGATCTTAATTTCTGAAACCGTAATTGGTTTCCAGTCTCTGGCAAGTCACAAATGGGGATTAGCGGCGATGAACTGACTAGCATACAAATTGCTTTGGTCCACAATAGATCTATAGAGATCTTCCGTGAAAAACAGTGAATAAAAATCACGGGCCATAAAATCAACTGTTTCCACCTGAATGCCGGGTTGGCCAGTGAATGGGGGAAGTACGGGCGCTGCATCAGTGGTGGGTTTCCAATCAGGGTTTGCATATTCAGCAAGAAGGGCACTATGGGCTCTGCGGGCCTGTGTTTGTCTTCTTGGTGGCTGTGGGACATTACTTGTGTTAGCCACACCAGCTTGAACTGCACTTATGGGACTCACCACGTCACCAAGTGTTACTGCAGTGCTGGTTGTATGACCAGAATGTACTAGGCCACTGGTGCTTGCCAGTTCACCAGAAGCATGAGCGGCACTAGTACTGGCTCTCTGCTCCATACAAGAGCCATGCAGTTCATGCACCCCAACAACAGCAGAACGGGGTTGGGTATGCCTGACCTTAGCAGGGACCGCTACTCCATCGTCTGAGCTATTTGACAGGGTGCTGCTGCTGTCTACGGGTTTGTATGCTGAGCCTGAATCTGACAGGGAGGTTTCCCCATCACTCTCATCTGACATGCTCAGCAACATGTAGGCCTCTTCACTAGTGTACCTCGGATTTGACATGTTGGACTCTAAATTTATAGGTACACTTGTGTGACTCACAGGCAAAAGAGCGCACCTGGTTGTCAGAGCCTGTTTCAGTCGCTACCAAAATAACTGTTAGCGTTCACAGGGATAGGGTGTGACTCTGTGAACACTGCAGATATGTGTGATGTGTTTTGTAAGTGTCAGTGATCTATTTGATATTGCACTTGGGTGGGCTGGGCGAAGGGGCTAAACGCAGGTGCTAGCAGGTATCTGGGCTGATCCCGCTAACGCCACGTTTTTAGGAACACTAAAGTACTGGGGACGCTCATATAGATCTGATCAGATCACAGATATTGATCCATTCAGATACTATACTAGTAACGGACCTATCTAGTGTGTGTGTGCGTGTTAGAGTACCTGGCTAATCTGACCCTGCCTGGTATTTACGCTGACCCTAACTGACGCTAAAACCTAAACCTGTTACCCGCCGGGGGATCAGGGGGTTAAAACCTTTATTAGGTATATACGGCGGGTACCCTGACAAAATAAAAACTAACCTAACTAGCGTCACCTGTGACACTAATACAGCGATCTCTGGTGACGGAGCGATCAAGGGGTTAAAACCTTTATTAGGGGGGGTTAATGGGGGTTATCTATACTTACCTGGGCCTACTATTACACAGTGACAGGGGTGAAATGGTTAACTGGGGGGCGATCAGGGGGTATAACCTTTATTAGGTATATACGGTGGATACCCTGATGCTAAAACCTAACTGAGGTCACTGCCGGGTGATCAGGGGGTTAAAACCTTTATTAGGTATAAATGTCAGGTATCCTGACAAATAAAAAATGTACCTAACTGACTGGTGTCACCCGTGACACTAACACAGTGATCACTGGTGACAAGGGGTGATCAAGGGATTAAAACCTTTATTGGGCGTTAAGGGGTGCACCTGGGCCTACTGCTACCTACCCTAAGGTGATTTAGTGTCACAGGTGACACAAGTACAGTGATCAGTGAAAAATCTGCACTAAGTGTTACAGTGACGGGAGTGAAGGGGTTAACTGAGGGGGGCAATCAAAGGGTTAATTGTGTGCCTAACGTGTCCTGGTGTCAGTGTAGTGCTGTGCAACTTATAGTTACATGCTCTCTCTCCCTCGCTGGAACCGAATGGGCTCCACAAGGGGAAATTGCATCACTTCCTCTGCCTGTGTTTACATTACACAGGCAGAGGAGGCATTTCATTCGCCAGGCCCGATCAGCAGGTCCAGACCAAAAATCATTGAAGCGAATCCGATCGCCACAGGCATGGCTGGAGCGCGCACGCTCCCTACCCGCGGGTGCAAGCACCATCAGGTGATGTGATTCGTGTAGGAGAGCCATGTTGCTGCAGTCAATCCACAGCGGTTGGTCGGCAACTGGTTAATGTGTGTGTGAAAAATTAAAAACATGCCCTGGTAGGCAAGTGGTTAAAGTATTACTAAAGGCAAAACTTTTTTTTTTTTAGTTTTGGATAGAGTGGAGAGGGATTAGACCCCTGTCAGTTTTTATTGCTGTCTGTGGCCCTAGGGTTGCCACCTCATCCCTTTAAACCCGAACACATATGAATTACACAGGTTCGGAGGATAATTTATTGCAGATGAGGCACCAAGTGAGTTTAATTACCACCTTAATCAGCCACAGAACCTGTCTAATTCATATGTGTTCGGGTTTAAAGGGATGAAGTGGCAAACCTATGTGGCCCCATTAAGGAGATTCCCCCGCTCTATCTGTCATGTTTACCATTATCATCGAAAGTTAAAGTAAAAGAAAATCCCACATTTTTGTTTGTCCCCAGAAAAATAATAGAGGGGAAATCTTCCAATGGGGACACTAGTTCAGGTGACCTGGGGGTCCCAAATGAATTCCCTTCATTGGCATGGATTTCCTCTCACTTCCTGTTTGGCTATAGGACAGGAAGTGAAGGGGAATTTCCCCAATGAATTCCCTTCATTGGCAGGGATTTCCTCTCACTTCCTGTTTGGCTATAGGACAGGAAGTGAAGGGGAATTTCCCCAATGAGACACAGATGTTAAAAATAAACTTTACAGGGGTTATAACTAAGGATGGGCTCAGGCGTGTTCACAAGTGCATGTGCCCGCCAGGAAGTGAACCCTGCACTGCGCTAATCCCAGCCAGGGAGACATTCCCTGATCGCTGCAGCCCCACATTGGGGAAAGGTCTCCCTGCCTGTGATTAGCGCAGTGCAGGGTTCACTTCCTGGCGGGCTCGGGCACTTGTGAACACGCCTTTCCTTAGTTATAACCCTCCTTTACTCTATCCAAAATAATAATAAAAAAAATTGCCTATAATTCTACTTGAACTTGTTGGTGGATGGAAGTGGTGAAGCTGTAATGGGAGAATATATATATCCTCAATGAGTTGTTCAGAGTTAAATTATAAACAAAACCCTTTTAACAGAAATGGATAAAAGTGAAAGGTGTGTTCTGTATGAGGAGGCTGTCATGTCCCAGTCTGCAGATGACAGGTAGGGGACCCAGGTGAGAGGGGGCGGGGCCGTGTCACGTGACAGAGGAAGGGAGAGGCCACGTCTGTGTGTGCGGGGATCAGAGGGGGGAGAGCCGATCACTGAGCCGGGATCCGTCCGCTTTGCACAGCCGGTGAGACCCATAGGGAATATGTAGATGTCTGTGTGATCCCGAGGCGGGATGGGACTTCCTCCTATCACTCATACTAAGTTTGATGACAGGTGACAACATTGGGAGGAAGTGGTGAGGTGTCACCGTGTGGGGTGTCGGTGGTCGGTGCAGGCTGGGAGTGGTGTGTCCACAGGCAGTGTGATGTGACTGCACCCCTCCATGTTTATTTACTGCCCCCCCCCCCCCATCTGATCACCCATCTGATGACTGTGGGAATATTCCATACCATAGAGGTGTACATAGTGACAGCTCTGATTGTTCCATTCCTGTCTCTGAATAATAAGATGAGATTTTCCTGTAGCAGGAAATGACACAATGTGCGCTCTGTGTCCTGTTGATATACAGGGTGGTCATCATGTCCTGCACTATTCTTATGTTACTAACTGAACTTCTACAAATCATCCAAACTATTCACCAAACTCATAGGAAAGTTTATCGTTAACCTTCTTCATCTACTATGAAAGCAGTAATACACCCAAAAGCAAACCTTTATTATATAGCACCAATTCTTAGATGTGGTGGCTGCATTTGTTTTCTTTTTTAGGCGTTCTTTCCACTTGGTGATCCAACCAGTAAGTCTGATGTTTTCAATAGAACAAGCTGTCCTGCAGATGTAGCAGTTGTTAGAGGGATGGGGCAAACCATTTACCACTGACAGGGATGTTTATAATGATCAGCTTTTATTTATTTATGTAAAACCGTTATCCCAAAAGGGAAAAAAATGCTGTGACTGTTTTAAAGTGTGAGCTGGAGTTTGGCTACAGTTTGTTAGTGTTTCCAAATCTGCTAGTACATATAACACTCCCCTCCACCTAGACTGACAATGTTATTGTCTGTTGTGCCCCCTGTGCTCCTTCACCCAGAGGGGGAGCACTCTAATGTAACTCCTCGTCCCTGAGCCCGCCAGGAAGTTTGCACTGCGCTGTGCTAATCACAGACAAAGAGACATTTCCCGACCCGTGCAGCCGCCGATATGGAAATGCCTCACTGCCTGTGATTAGCGCAGCGCAGTGCGAACTTCCTGGCAGCTCGGGCACGAGGAGTTGCGAACACGCCCGAGCCTATCCTTACTCTAATGGAGGAGGTGCGTTAATGACCAGATCAACAGGTGAAAACAAAGGGGGAAAAGCCTTAAAAAAGGAAAACAGATGCAGCCACCACATCTTATGATTGGTAAGCTGCAATATATTGCATTTTTTTGGTTGGGGCTTTAAAGCGGTAGTAAAGCCGGCTTTGTTATTTTTACCTACAGGTAAGCCTATAATGAAGCTTACCTGTAGGTAAAATGAATATCTCCTAAGTGTACACCGTTGAGTAGATATTCCCCCCTGCGTGCAGCCGCTGACGTCACTGGTGAATGCACTCTGAAGATCCGGCATACTGTGCCAGACTTTCAGAACTTCTTGCCGGAACCGAGTGCTCATCATCACCACTCCGGCCACTCAAAGCGCTGGATCGCACAAACCATGAGGAAAGGCTGGGGCAAGATGTCCGCCATCTCAGTGGTGGAGGGCTTTGTTCTAAGGCAAGTATTTCATAATGTGCTAGCATGCAATGCATACTAGCACATTATGCCATTGTTGTACAGGTGTTTTTTTTTTTATTTTTATTCTGCAGCGGTTTACTACCGCTTTAATACAATCTTAATTCTTTAACAGTATCTGTCTTTGTGTTGATTGTTACATCTTTTTTTGCAATTCCTTTATTTAACACAACTTTGCATTGTACAATCAGTGTCAAAAACGGCAGAAATAAAATGACTGATCATTTTTAAAGTGGACCTTCACCCTAAATTACATCTTGGGGTGCCCTGTCTCCTCCCACTCCCTTTCTTACTGATGGACATTATTTATTATTTTTTTCAATACAGGCAGTCCCCGGGTTATGAACAAAATAGGGCCTGTAGCAGTGTTGGCCGCTCATAAGGGGCGCAGCCCCCCTAATCCATGTGCCAGCCCCTAATCTCCATGCTGGGTGCCGGACGCATGGATTTCAATGTTTTTTTTTTTTGTTGTTTTGTTTTTTCCTGAAGCGCCTGAATAGAGCCTGAGGCTCTAATTGGCTTCAGAAGGGGTGGGCTTGGGGCCATGATCCCACACAGCAAATGTAATATTCGCTAATGTCTTCCTGCTTCTCCTCCTGGCCAATCAGGAAGTGGATCCTGAGACCCGATTGGCCGGGAGTCCTAAGACTGATTGGCCAGGAGGAGAAGCGACTTCCCAGGACTCAGGAGGAGATGCAGGGGGTAAGCCACTGAAACTGCAACCTGGATGGGGTAAGTGCTGGGCTGGCGGATGGGTGGGGGATTGATCGCGCAACGGGGGGTGGGTGTTGTGAGAGGACTGGGCTTGTTTGCCACCTCCCCAAAAAAGAAAAATTGAGCCCCAGCCGCCACTGGTCTGTAGGTTTGTTCTCAAGTTGAATTTGCATGCAAGTCGAAAAATGTACATTTTTTTTTAAGTGTAACTCAAGCCAAAAAAAATACTTTCTATGTTTTGGATGGCATAGGGAAGGGGTAACTAGTCATGCAGTGATGTGGGATTGCTGAAAGGTCCGCTGGACAGTAGGTGGCAGCATGCAGTGAGCAGCAAGATGGTCGTCCGGCGGTTTCCGAGACCAGTGTGGCATTGCGCTGCCTCTGTTCTTAGGTATGAGTCGGATGTTTGTAACTCGGGGACTGCCTGTACATTTTATTTGTGCTTCAAGCAGCACTTCCACTTTTCTGGCCTAGGCGAGCCATCCCCCCCTCACATGCACAGATGTGCCGCAGGGCTCGGGTACTGAGGGAGCTCTGCGACACATTTATATATGTGCGGGGTTCTCCACACCGGCACAAAAGACTGGCGACATGAAAGTCCAAAACCTGCCCTGCCTTTGCGTGTACACGGGAACCGTATGCACAGATGTACTGCCAGGACCCAAAGGCCAGGCAGAGCCCGGTGGATGCATCTGTCCATGCACAAGAATGGAGAATGGCGGCACCGGAAGGGGCAGAGCCTGTCCTGAGCTGACTGAAGTTCCACCTTAAATAACATCTTCCTAAACAAATCAGTTTGTAGAGGTGGACCAGTCACTCCAGTATCCTGCCAAAAAAAACATAAGTCAGCAGCTACAAATACTGTAGATGATGACTTTTAATATAAGGACACTTTCCTTCACAGCTGGATTCCTACTGCGCATGCACAAGCTGTGCCATGCTTTATGAATGGTCCTGCAGTCTTCTGAGACCGGTGTGTGTGTCCCAGAAGGCTACGGGGGGGGGGGGGGCAAACATCCTCGTAATGAGTGAAAACACTCTATGACATGTATGAATGTAACCAGGTGGAACCGTGTCATATTGATAGGTTATTTCTAGTAAGGATTTGAAGTTGAAATTTCACCTTGAAATGGGTTTTCCCCCTAAGAGGGAACAAACGTAGGAGGGGGGAAGTGACGGTGTAAACCGTGAAAATCCCTCCCTCCATCTCTCACCCATGGACCTAAACTATCCGTGAGCGAGAGTGAATACCCAGTCTAACGGTGTTGTTAGATGCTCCTACAAACGGGGGGGGGGGGGGCATCGGAAGACCCTGTGTGTGTGGCCAGAGTCTTCTGACGTCCTGGTAAGTATTTCGTACCGTGTCGAACACGTACGCGTCATCCTTAGGTCGAC
>BLSH010197098.1:382287-397336 GCA_018402905.1 Glandirana rugosa | reverse complement strand
CCCCCCCCCCCCCCCCCCCCCCCCAAACATCCTCGTAGATTGTTGTGGCAATCTGACCCATAAGTGAGAGCGAGTGCCTATCAAATCCAGGTACCCACTCTCTACCTCCCTCCCTAAAAGTGCCAAATGTGGCAGTGAAGGGGGGAGGATGCAAACAAGGGAGAATCCCCCTTTTGGGTAAAGTTCCACTTTAAAGTTGAAGTTTAGGAATGATCTTTATTGGATAGTTATACTGTGCCAAGGTGGACCAATGTAAGTATGTACAGTATCTCACAAAAGTGAGTACACCCCTCACATGTTTGTAAATATTTTATTCTTTTCATGTGACGACACTGAAGAAATGACACTTTGCTACAATGTGAAGTAGTGAGTGTGCAGCTTGTATAACTGTAAATGTGCTGTCCCCTCAAAATAACTCAACACAGCCATTAATGTCTAAACCGCTGGCAACAAAAGTGAGTACACCCCTAAGTGAAAATGTCCATATTGGGCCCAAAGTGTCTATTTTGTGTGGCCACCATTATTTTCCAGCACTGCCTTAACCCTCTTGAGCATGGAGTTCACCAGAGCTTCACAGGTTGCCACTGGAGTCCTCTTCCATTCCTCCATGATGACATCACTGAGCTGGTGAATGTTAGAGACCTTGCGCTCCTCCACCTTCCATTTAAGGATGCCCCACAGATGCTCAATAGGGTTTAAAGCGGTTGTCTACCCATCGATTTGATAGTGTCAAAAAAGAGTTAATATTCCCGGCATGCCGGAAATGCTAGCTGTCTCCTTGATTGTGCTCTCAACCAAACCAGCAAACCATCCAATGGGTGGTGTCATAATGGATCACATGTGCAGCATCATGGCAGTTGCAGATTAAACAGAGGCTAAGATGCCAGCTTCCTTAGCTGAAAACGATAGGAGAGTATACAACCACTTTAAGTCTGGAGACATGCTTGGCCAGTCCATCACCTTTACCCTCCGCTTCTTTACCAAGGCAGTGGTGATCTTGGAGGTGTGTTCGGGGTCATTATGTTGGAATACTGCCATGCGGCTCAGTCTCTGAAAGGAGGGGATCATGCTCTGCTTCAGTATGTCACAGTACATGTTGGCATTCATGGTTCCCTCAATGAACTGTAGCTCCCCAGTGCTGGCAGCACTCATGCAGCCCCAGACCATGACACTCCCACCACCATGCTTGACTGTAGGCAAGACACACTTATCTTTGTACTCCTCATCTGGTTGCCACCACACACGCTTAATACCATCTGAACCAAATAAGTTTATCTTGGTCTCATCAGACCACAGGACATGGTTCCAGTAATCTATGTCCTTAGTCTGCTTGTCTTCAGCAAACTGTTTGTGGGCTTTCTTGTGTATCATCTTTAGAAGAGGCTTCCTTCTGGGATGACAGCCACTCATGGCTGCACTCATACGTCTATTTCCCAAAGAAAACCTCTGGATATGACCCTGAGCACGTGCACTCAACTTCTTTGTTCGACCATAGTGAGGCCTGTTCTGAGTGGAACCTGTCCTGTTAAACCGCCGTATGGTCTTGGCCACCGTGCTTCAGCTCAGTTTCAGGGTATTGGCAATCTTCTTATAGCCTAGGCCATCTTTATGTAGAGCAACATTTTTTATTTGTTTATTTATTTTTTCAGATCCTCAGAGAGTTCTTTGCCATGAGGTGCCATGTTGAACTTCCAGTGACCAGTATGAAAGTGAGAGCGATAACACCAAATTTAACACACCTGCTCCCCATTCACACCTGAGACCTTGTAACACTGAGTCACATTACACTGGGGAGGGAAAATGGCTCATTGGGCCCAATTTGGATATTTTCACTTAGGGGTGTACTCACTATTGTTGCCAGCGGTTTAGACATTAATGGCTGTGTGAGTTATTTTGAGGGACAGCAAATTTGCACTGTTATACAAGCTGTACACTTACTACTTTACATTGTAGCAAAGTGTAATTTCTTCAGTGTTGTCACATGAAAAGATAGAATAAAATATTTACAAAAATGTGAGGGGTGTACTCACTTTTAGAGATACTGTATATGTCGTACTTGAGGGATCTCTTGGGAAGCTCACAATCACTGTTGTAGTGGGCGCTAGTACAGTGATCACCACAATCTTCCAGGTCCAGTGCAGAGCAGCTTCTCTTCTACATAGCGACCACAGGGGGTTGTTCACTTGGCACTGCTGCCATTCAAGGAATGCCTTCTTGTATTGTATTTTTTCAGTGAATACAAAGTGCTCTGTCATTGAACAAAGTGATCATGACACCACCACCCTTCATCTCCACCTCCTCTAATCAGAGATCACTTTTGTATTCATTTGAAAAAATAAAAGGTGTTCTGTGAATGGCACCAATGCCAAGCAAGCATCCCACTGTGGTTACTATAAGGAAGGAAAGCCACTCAGCTCGGGACCTAGAAGATCGCTGTTATCATTGTATTGGCGCTGACTAATACAGTGATTGTCATCTTCCCCATGGATCAGGTGAAAAATAATACATACCTACATTGTGATAAGCTGGACCAATGGAACTATGCAATAAAAATCATACCTAGACTTTGGCTTTAAAGTTCAGCTAAAAGGCAAAACTTTTTTTAACGTCAAAAGTTTTGAAGCACTGTGCCACAACCACATGCTTTGCAGGGCATCTGCCACTAGATAAGGGAGGATGCACTTGTTGGCAGTTGGTGTCTGATGGGGATGGCACTGCCAGTACAAGCGATGCAAATGTATCTTATGCCATCCTTATGAATATCCATTATCAAAAGGATAAGGGGCTGAAGATCCTAGGGCCTTCCTTCTTATTCCATCTCTGGGAAGGAGCCAGTAGATGGAACCATAGTCCTCAATGGAAGACTGGGCACCCCGCAAATACAGACCTGTGTTGGATGCAGACTGTATTGATCTTCACTCAAGAAATTGAAGATCAATGGCAGGGCAGTTAAGTATTGGTAGTATTTTTTTACAGGCACTTTTTTATTGAAGTGGTGATTTAAGATATTCTAGCATTACTTGCAGTGACGACTATCTGTACATTGGACATTCTTTGGTCAGTTGAAGCTCTGTGGTTAAAAAGTGACACAAGGTATTGCAGCAGTAACAATGCAATGCTAAGCATTTTTTTTGTCTTCTATTTACAGGAAAACCTACCTAAGTGATGGCTGACACCATGCCTAGTGAACATTTCTGCCCATCAGATGAAGAGGAAGACTTCATGGCTGGAGGGGACCTTGGAGAGGGCTTTGGGAGGAAGCCTGGTGGATTGTATGAGGCTATTGAGGGGACAGTAGCCAGGACATTAAAATTGAAAAAGGGGTCCGATGCTCACGGTCACTACCACCTGGTTAAGAAGGGTGATGATGTTTCTTCTATGAGATGCCATGGTGCAAAATACAGTCCCTCTGAAGACAGAACTGTTTTTAGGCCCTGCACAGAGAGCTACGTGCGGTGCCGGCAAAACAGCACTGGTAAGGCCATCAACATTATTGTGAGCACTATAGTTTTATTCCTAAATGTTTTATTCCTAACTGACAGGGCGGTGTTTTGTTTGCTAGGGAAGCTTCTGCACTTCTTGACAATTCTTGCCTGCCTGTTCCTACCTTTTATATTGTCCGCTGTTGCTGGCCATCATAGTGATGGGTCAGTAGGACTGTGTTGGAGTTGGGCTTAGAATCAAGCTCTGTCCTAACCCAGATATGTCAGAGCTTTGGCATCCATGACAGAACCTGTTTAGATAAATGATGTAGTATTATATTTTGTGTATGTGAATATGTATACATGCTATTTTATTGTCTTTATATGTTGAGTGGAAGTCGGACTTTAGGAATTCAATAGCTGCATTCAGAGTCAAGCATCTATACCTGCCACCCAGATATCTTGTTCTGTTCCTTTCATCCCTCGAGAACAATGTAAAGGTGGCCATAGATGGACTGTGAAACATCTGTTCATCCTCCAAACCTCTGTCACCCACAGCTCTGTGTGTAGTACCATGGCCATTGAACAGAAATGTTGTCCATGTGATGAGTTACTTCCTCCTTCTCTAAGGCTACATTCACACCTGAACGTCATGTTTTTGAGTGCTTTTTGGGGCATTTTTTCAAGCATTTGTGTACAGCGCTTTTAAAGTGTGCTTGAGTTTTGCCATTTTTTAATTAGCCAATAGAGAAAAATATCTGTTTTGTTATTTCTTGCTATGTTTTTAAGCTTTTTCATCCACCTTTGTTTATTATTATTTATTAATTTTATTTACCTTTTTTTTTTTTTTTTTGTAAGGGGTTAGGGTTTAAAAGTTAGGGTTAGGAGTTAAAGAGGTGTTCCAGCCTGGGGAAAAAACCTGTCTAGGAAGCCCGCGATGTCGGCACCTCAGCCAATCTTCGGATCGGCTGTCGGGTGCTGCTGCTGCCATCTCCACTAAAGGAAACTGCCAGTGAAGGCTTTCAGCCCATCTGTGGAGGAAGGATGAGGGGGGAAAACTTCAGAGGGATAGCACCGTGGCAACATCTCCGGGAAGTGGGGACAGGGACCTGTAAAAAAACAGGTACCCCCCCCCCCCCCAAAGCTGCCAAATGTGGCACCGGTGGGGGGGAGCAAATAAATGTAAGTTCCACTATAGGGTGGAACTCTGCTTTAATTTATTATTTATTTATTTTTTGTAAGGGGTTAGGGGTAAATGTATTATTTACTTACTTTAAGTTAGGGTTTAGGATTAGGGTTAAGGGTTAGGGATTAGAAGTTATTTTTGGGGGTAAGGGTTGGGGTTTTTAAAATTGTATTCTTAATTTTATTATTTATTTTTAGTTTCATTTGATTATTGCAGATGAGCAGAAAAACGTGCAACAAAATGCACTAAAATGCTCAAACAATCGAATTGAGCATTTTCCATGCATTTCTATAGAACCTATAACGCTACAAAAACACACCAATCTGCCCGATTCAAGCTATAAGAAAAGCTCAAGAACTTTTTTTTAGCTTCAGGCGTTTGTTTCCTGGCAACTTGTAGTGGAGATGTAAACCAACTCCACACAGAATAATTGATTTTTCTTCTCCAGTGTTTTGGAGTTTGGAGCTTCAAGCTACAAAACGAGGTGTGAATGGGGCCTAAAGGAAGAGGAAAGGACTGCCCTGGTTGCACAAAGGTTCAAAAGTTCAAAGTTCAAAAATCATTGTGTGTGATTGCAAGCGCTAGCTCTACCGAACTCAAACCTTGGCCATTTGGGTTAGACAATTGCTTACTAATTTTTCTAGTAACCTAGAACCTAGTATTGAGAAGTAGAACTCTATAACATAATTTAACTGGGTGCTGTGATTCCAATTCTTATGGAGGGTGGTACACATTATGAAACCCATTGAAGTCTATGTTGTAGCTTCAGCTTTGGCATGTTTGTGCAGATGCCCTACAGCTTTTTAACATCCGTTCATTAATTCAGAGGAGAGGTCGAAAAATATCTGTACAAAAAAACAGGAAACATGTAAATTAGAAGATTGTTTGATTTGCACATACCTTGAAGGGAATTCAATTCTATTTCCTCCTTTCATCCTCTGAGCTGGAAACTCCTTCAGAGTTATGGTATGCCGGTTGCTTTTCAGGTGAAACATCAGAGCTGTGCTCACTGTGAGTGATCTGCAAAAGCAGCAGATGTTGAATATAGACCCCCAGAGGTGCCTGTATGCATGTTTCCTACCCTTGCTGTGTTTGAGGATCTCCAAAAGTCAGGACACTCTGTAATACAAATCTCACATAGCTCCTGTGGTCAAGATTATAGGTCTGCTTCCTTCTGCCTCCCATGCCTCAATATTGGTTATTGAGTTCTTCATTATAGTTATCGGTTAATCATGAGTTGTTGGATACAGTGGACTTGAGCTCTTTACCACTGGAGCTGTTTATAATTTGCTAGAGTGTTCTAGGTTTTGGGGTTCCCATATCGGGGCCTGCTATCAATATCTACTGCAGACATAGCTCTTCAGAAGAAAACTTGGTGAGTCATTTTAGAATGGGAGAATGACTCCAATGATTTACTTGGAGGTGGATGCAGCATCACTGTAAAGGGAATATGTTTGCAGATATTTGCTGACTTGTTTTTGATGGTGCATGTTTTGGGGGGCCCATCAAGTGTCCTAATAAGTGATATGCACATGTTTGTTTTAAGGCAGTGATCTGCTAGAATGTAAAGAAGTATGAGAGTGATGTCCCCCCCGAACATGCACAGTCAAAAACTAACTAGCAGTGGCAGATTCCTTATTTCTCTCCATGTTCTTTAAAGTGGTTGTAAAGGCAGAAGGTTTTTATCTTAATGTATTCTATGCATTAAGACAAAGCCTTCCTTGTGCATCAGCCCCTAATACTTACCTGAGCTCCAACATTGTTGCACGAGCGACTCGGCTGTCCGAGGCTCTCCTTCCTTATTGGCTGAGACAGCAGTGAAGCGCCATTGGCTCCCACTGTTGTCAATCAAAGTCAGTGAACCAATGAAGAAGGGGGAGGGGCCGGGCCATAGCTTCATGTCTGAATGGACACAGGGAGCTGTGACCCGGCTCGGGTGCCCCCATAGCAAGCTGCCTGCTGTAGGGGCACTCAATAGGAGGGAGGGGCCAGGAACTCTGGCGAGGGACCCCGCGAAGAGGAGGATCAGGGCTGCTCTATGTAAAACCATTACACAGAGCAGGTAACTATAACATGTTTGTTAGGGATGCACCGATATCGATACTAGTATCAGTGCCAATGCTAGGCATTTTTGTGAGTATCGGTACTCGCGAAAAGTGCCCCGATACCAAAAGTGACATCAGCTGGGGGTGGGGCACGCTATCTCCCTCAGCGGAGCTGTAAAACTGACCGAAGCCGCAGGTGCCTCCCCCTCCTCTCTGTTTACATGTACACAGGAGGATGGAGGCTGCTCAGCATGTGAGTGGAGACTGCAGAGCCGCCCTCCTCCTCGTTCCCAGCAACACCAGCACCAGGAGTAGGAACCTGGTCCCCACAACCGTGTACCGTGGCGTGGCCATCCTCCCAGCCCTAGTCCGGTCCTTTGAGCAAGCATGGCAGGCTGACCAAGGCAGCTGGGTGACCTGACTGGCAGTCCAGGAAGCCGGCGGCTCCTTCCATTCACGGAAGTACTGATTGGGGGGGGGGGCTGAATTTATGGGGGGGGCTGCATTGATGGATGTGGCCCACACTGATGGGGGGGGGGTCTATACTGCCAGAGGGGGGTCTGCACTGAGGGGGATGGGTCTGCACTGAAGGAGAGGAGTCTATACTGAGGAAGGGGGTCTGTACTGAGGGAGGGGGATCTGTACTGTAGGGGGGAGTTTATACTGAGAGAAGGGGATCTGTAGTTAGTAGAGGGGGTCTGTACTGAGGTAGGGAGGTCTGTACTGAGGGGGGGACTATAGTTGGTGGAGGGTACTATAGTGTGTGTGCTGTGGGAACAAGGGACTCTGTTTGTTTGTGTTCAGGCTGTGTACATTGCATGGATGGGAGACAGCAATGACCCCTGCACTGTGTTCTCTTACCCCCTTACTGTGCCCTCCTAACTTGCTGCACTGTCCCCTACTAACTCCCTGTCCTGTGTCCTCCAAACCCCCTATACTTTGCACTTTTAATCCCCTGTGCTGTGCCCTCCCTGTGTTGTGTCCTCCTGCCCACCCTGTGTTGCCTCCTCCTTCCCCCACCAGCTTTCACCTCTGCCGCCATGTCTCCCAATGACCCTCCCATTCTCATCCTCTTCCCCCAGCGATCACAGCCTTTTCCATCTCAACTCTCCCACCCTACAATCTCTATTTCAACCCACCCTCAACTACCCTGCCCTCACTTACCCTTCTACTACCCCCCCCCCCCCCCCGCCTTCACCCAGCTCACTAACCACCCACCCACCCTCTCCCAAACCATCCCCCTACCTACGCGATAGGTATCTGTAATTGGTATCGGTGGCAAAAAAGTGGTATCGGTGCTACCCTAATGTTTGTTATATTTAATAAAAAAAAAAAAAAGAGACTTTAGTATCACTTTAAGTTTAGTGCTCTTACTTTGACAAATTCCCACAAAAGTTTGCAAACTTTATTCATCTGTGTGTGTTGGCAAAAGACCCTTGTAGTAAGGGTTTTACAATGACCCTGTCAGTTGATAAAAATATGCTCCAAAAAGTGTACCTGAAGGAAAAGAGAATACTTTCTCTCCTCTGCTACACTTAAGAGAAATCTCTGGCTGAAGTCTTCTGGGAGACCAACATTTGTTAGAGTGTCAATCTCCTTGGACCCCACATCACTCATTGGCTCCTCTCACTGACCTACACATCACTACAATAATACAGTGTAGTGATGTGCATGCTGGCAGGAGAAACCATTGTGCACTGCGGGGAACCAAGGATATTGGCATTTTCAGAAGTGTTACATGGTGCAGAAGAATTCAGCAGGGGATTTAACTTGAATAGATTGACGTCCAGTGATGAGGCCAACATGAAAAATAGATATTCACTTTTTTAAAGGCACATCTTTTGGGGCATACAGTATCTTTAGTTTTACTGCTGGTATCCAGCCCCTGGGGCACTAGTCCTCCCACTGACAACAGTGGGGCATCATTCCTCCCACTGATATAAAGCTGGAACACTGTTCCTCCCACTGATGCCAACAATGTGGGACAATTCCTCAAACTGACACCCACGATGGGGGCACTATTCCTTCCATATACACCGATGGGGGCATAATTCCCCCCACTAATATAAACAATGGAACACTATACCTCTGACAGACTCCAGTGATGGGGCACTGTTCCTTCCAATGACACAAGCTATGGGGCATTATTCCCCCCACAAATACCTGTGATGGGGCATTAATGATGGTTCACTATTCCTCCCACTGACATTAATGATGGTTCACTATTCCTCCCACTGACATTAATGATGGTTCACTAATCCTCCCACTGACATTAATGATGGTTCACTATTCCTACCACTGACATTAATGATGGTTCACTATTCCTCCCACTGACATTAATGATGGTTCACTAATCCTCCCACTGACATTAATGATGGTTCACTAATCCTCCCACTGACATTAATGATGGTTCACTATTCCTACCACTGACATTAATGATGGTTCACTAATCCTCCCACTGACATTAATGATGGTTCACTATTCCTACCACTGACATTAATGATAGTTCACTAATCCTCCCACTGACATTAATGATGGTTCACTAATCCTCCCACTGACATTAATGATGATTCACTATTCCTACCACTGACACCAATTGGGCATAATTCCTTGCACTAACACCAACGCTGGGGCAAAATTCCTCCTGCTGATATAAATGGTGGAACACTATACCTCCCATAGACACTAATGATGAGGCATAATTCCTCCCACTGATATGAACAAAAAAACACTATTCCTCCATCTGACACCAAAGACAGGATTCCTCCTCTTACGGACCACCAAGCCTGAGATATTTTCTACTTCCACTGATGTCTGAGCATTTTCTGCTCTCTTTGGGAAATAGACGTATGAGTGCTGCCAGCATTGCTGCAGAGGTTGAAGGGGTGGGGGGGGGGGGTCAGCCTGTCAGTGCTCAGACCATATGCAGCACACTGCATTAAATTGGTCTGCATGGCTGTCGTCCCAGAAGGAAACATCTTCTAAAGATGATGCACAAGAAAGTCTGCAAGCAGTTTGCTGAAGACAAGCAGACTAAGAACATGGATTACTGGAACCATGTCCTGTGGTCTGATGAGACCAAGATAAACTTATTTGGTTCAGATGGTGTCAAGCGTGTGTGGCGGCAACCAGGTGAGGAGTACAAAGACAAGTGTGTCTTGCCTGCAGTCAAGCATGGTGGTGGGAGAGTCATGGTCTGGGGCTGCATGAGTGCTGCCAGCACTGGGGAGCTACAGTTCATTGAGGTAACCATGAATGCCAACATGTACTGTGACATACTGAAGCAGAGTATGATCACCTGCCTTCGGAAACTGGGCTGCAGGACAGTTTTCCACCATAACGACCCCAAACACACCTCCAAGAGAACCACTGCCTTGGTAAAGAAGCTGAGGGTAAAGGTGATGGACTGGACAAGCATGTCTCCAGACCTAAACCCTATTGAGCATCTGTGGGGCATCCTCAAATGGAAGGTGGAGGAGCGCAAGGTCGCTAACATCCACCAGCTCTGTGATGTCATTGTGGAGGAGTGGAAGAGGACTCCAGTGGCAACCTGTGAAGCTCTGGTGAACTCCGAGAGGGTTAAGGCAGTGCTGGAAAACACAAAATATTGACACTTTTAAGCCCAATTTGGACATTTTCACTTAGGGGTGTACTCACTTTTGTTGCCAGCAGTTTAGACATTAATGGCTGTGTGTTGAATTATTTTGAGGGGACAGCAAATTTACACTGTTACACAAGCTGTACACTCACTACTTTACATTGTAGCAAAGTGTCATTTCTTCAGTGTTGTCACATGAAAAGATAGAATAAAATATTTACAAAAATGTGAGAGGTGTACTCACTTTTGTGAGACACTGTATGAAAAAGCACTCTTTTTTTTTTAGGTGTATTAGGGAAAGGTCAGATCCTTTAATAAGGTTTTTTTTTTTATTGTCTCCTGTTTTCCCACTGGGAAGATTCATCCCTCTTGTCACCATTATCACATAGATGAAAATTGAAGTTATCACTATAGCAGGATGTTAGGAATAATCCTCCAATAGGGAGAATTTTTCTTGAATCAGCTGGGGATTTCCTGTCTTCAGGACAGGAAGTGTAGGGAAATTTTCTCCAGTAGGAAACAGGATACAGACAATAAAATACTTTAACCCTTTCCTACTATAAATAAGAAAAACATTTTAAATTGGCACTTTAAAGATTAACTGCAGCTTGTTAAGATTATGTAGATACTTAAATGCCATAGTCTGGCCAAAGTTCTGAGTTACTTTGAAAGGTCTGCCTTTTTATATTGGTTTACCTGTGCACCAAGCTCTATGCAGACACTCACACGTGTCCCTTCTTTATCCTACACTAATTCATTCTAGGTAGAATTTCATTCCTGATTTCTGGCTGCATATGGGTTTCTAAGTAAAGGCAAAATGTAATATATAAACTCATTTATCTGTGGATATGTGACAGTGTACAGGGACACCACGGTTATTGTACATGCTGTACTGTGTATCTTTCCAGTGACGTAACACAGGCCACTTTAAAGATTAAATTTAAGTCTAGCATTAAAACAGAATATTGTTTGAAAATAACAAGCTTCTAAAATCCTTAAAGAGGTTGTTACCCTAAAAAAATAAGATCCTGTTCCTTTAGGCTGGGTTCAGTCTATGTGCAGAGCGGCTCGTAGCAGGGGGTCCGGTGCGTCCCTTTTCACCGTTCCAGGGGCGAATCGGGTGCAAATTTTTGCCTGAATTTTTGGACCTGAAACTGAGCCAAATATGCACAGGACCCTTCTGCTGTGCAATCCACGGCTGCCCCAGAGATGTGTGAACGGCTCCATTATGAGCTGATCACACTCTCCTGCAATGCAAATTGGATGTGCGGACAACCCAGATCCAATTCGCTTAAGTGTAAACCCAGCCTGAAAGCATGAATAACAGTTGTGCTTTGTAATTTGGCCCTTTGTAGCATCTAAAATACTTGGCTGATCCTGCCTGGTGTAGCCCACCCCTCTGTAAACTGACCACGTTTATCATGGCTGTTGAGCCCCGACATTGTGGTCAGTTTACGTGCCTCCGTCATCCTGCTGTCTCTCCTTGCTCCCTCTCGCCCCCTCCTCCCTGCTTGTCCGCTGTGTCAGTGCCTGCCCCTCCCTTCCTGCTGCTATAATAACTTTATTTTCCTACAACCCCCTGTGTTCCATTAAGTTATGTGCCCCAGTGTATGTGCCTTATAAAAAATATGCTGCTTCACACCTTATTTCAGACCGGCGCTCACATGACCTCCTGCTGCTCTCCTCGCCGACGTGAGCAGGGGATTCTCAGCCCCTCCCGCTGTAGTTGTCAGATGAGGAGAGGAGAGCAGCGGGCAGTCACGTGAGCGCCGAGGGGCACTCTGAAATGAGGTTTAAAGCAGCTTATTTTTTTTATATAGAACATACACTGGGGCACATAACTTTATCTAACAGGGGTTTGTAGGAAAATAACAAAGTGGCTTAACAACCACTTTAATTACAGCTAGCTAGCACTTTTACTAGCATTTGACACCTTTAACTTTTTTGTATCTATGTCACAATGACTAGCTGAACAGCGTAAATACTTCTAAACAAAAGGCCACACTTTGCTGATGTCACTTCGTTATTCAATTGTACATGCACATCAAGTTGCCCAGGGGTCATGTGCTCTGATACGTTTCACCCAAAGGGGCTTTTTGAAACAAGCATTTGTTACATCATGGAAAGCTAGTTTTGCTTGCTGAGAATGTAGACCAGTCACCAAAAGCATCATACATTCAAATCATTGTGATGATGGCTAGGGCTCAAATGGTGTGTCTTTTGCACAGGCACTGGTATTCCTTTTCTATAGACTCATTGTTGTATCATCAGTATCATCTTGTTACAGAAACAGCTGAATCCAAATGCACACATGAGGACCTGAGATCATTTGTATAGGAGCAATCAAGCCCGCTATCAATGCACTGGACAATGCATGTTAGACAAACGCCATGATTGCTGCATTATTATCCTAGTATGTTTGTACCTGGTATGGGTTGCTCCATTTTCAGATGAGAAAAGTTCCCGACAAATATTAATAGTATCTGCTCAACAGCTATAGGTGTGCTGTGGACTTGTCTCTAAATGCAAAAAAATACCTATGTTCTTAAAAAGCCAAGCTTCAGCCAAAACTTCTAATTCGGTTCTGGATAGAATAGATAATGGGTTTGATGTTCTGTCAGGGTTTTATCAGTATTTTTGTCTCTATTGAGAAGATTTCACCTTATATCCTGTTAGGGCAGGAAATGATGGGAAATCTCTCCAAGGAGGTCATGGCTTGAATATCAGCATTTTCTTTCATCCTCAGTGCAATATACAGGATTTAAATGGTCATCTGCTAATCTTAGCTTTGTGCTTTGACTATAATCACATATCATATTTTGTTTGTGTATAGATGCAAGCTCTGAAGTCTCCAGTGAAGATATGAGGCAGCGTCTTCAAGACGTGATGGAGGTAGGTGTCACCAATCCAGACGTTTAGGCTTCCCACTTTGACGTGTTTAGCAGATGCTGCAGTCTTTTTTGGGTTTTTAGGGTTGGAGGGGATATTGGGATAGCTAAAAAAAGCTCTAATTGGGCAGATACATGTTTTCCTCCTGATATTGGTTGACTGAGACTCTGCTTAGGTCTGGGTTTCCCATGAGAAGCCAATGAACACAGAACACACTACTGAGCTAATTAAAAATGAGTCGTCATTGCAGGATGGGCAACTGATTGTTAATTGTTTCTAAATTATCGAAATAATGGGCCAGTTAACTGTTCTTCAGGCTTTGGGGGGGGGGGGGGAATTAGAAAATGCCCTGGCATCAGTGGGAGTAAAATATGCTTCCTTGTTGGCTTTAGTGGGAGGAATGATGCTCCATTGTTGGTATCAGTGGGAGGAATGATGCTCCATTGTTGGTATCAGTGGGAGGAATGGTGCTCCATTGGTGGTATCAGTGGGAGGAATGGTGCCCCATTGTTGGTATCAGTGGGAGGAATGGTGCTCCATTGTTGGTATCAGTGGGAGAAATGATGCTGTGCTCAATTGCTAGTATTTAGGGGAGGAATAGTGTAATATTGGTGTCTGTGGGAGGAATGGTCACTGGTGGGGCCATCACTTTTTTTTTTTTTTAATTATTACGTATTAAATTCAATTTAATTATTCATATTACTCTTAGCTCAACTCTTCACCATCACCACCATGTACTTTTCACATTAACTGTCACATATTTTTTTTTGACTGTTTTATGTGTAGTGGAATGGTATTGTGTACATCCACAAAATGTTACTGGCTAAATGATACTAATGATAGTATTTTTGCATCTGAAGTTTTACTCTATGGTAATTTGGCTCACTCTTTCAACTACCTGTATTTATCCCTCAAGGCCTGGATAAAGGCAAACAAACGGCCACATCCGGCTTGCGGGCTCAGTTTGGAGGCCTCTGTGTTAAGCTAAAGAATGCTGAGGGTTTATTACTACTTTAAAGTAGAACTTCAAACAGATAAGCTATGTCTTTGTCTTTCCCGCAGGCTTCAGGGGGTTATACAAGTTTTGCAATACACCTTGGTTAAATTCCCCTCGCATCCTGCAATTGAATAGTGAAGGAGCTAAGCAATATAGCCGTTATGCAAAATTACACGGAATGAATACATACAGTAGCTTCATGGAATATAATTTCTTATATCTGCCCAGTGCTCCGCTTCAAGGGTATTTGAAAACTAGAACACTGAGCCTCACTGATTTTCTTTACGTTTATCTGGTTTCTCTGAGAATGATCTTAGTTTTGTTTGGCCTACTAATTGATCCTGGATTTTTACCAGTATTTGCTTTTAGAGACTTTGACCTGGCATTACCAGTCCTTCTTAACCAGTTATACAAGTTCCCCAGGCTTAGGACTGCGCAAGGCTTAAGTGTAGAGAGCGAATGTATAGAATAGGAAATGCTTTGTCTGTAGAAAGCTTACACAGGCTGGTGCTTTAAATAATGACTACTATCTTTCAATAGAATAGACGTAAAGGATAAGATATGTAAGCGAGAGATGTGAATTCGGAACGCGTCAGGATTCGGACCCCTTGAACATATTGACCAATTCTTCCTGACCATTACGGTCCAGTTTCAGAGATTTTCGTTTATGACCATTTTTAGGTCCTAGTTAATCATCCGGTTTGTTTTGATTCTAGTAAGAGTCTCTTTGGTCTATTTGCATTTCTTTTAGTCACTCCGAGTCACAAGATCAAAAGTTTATGGGAACTTCGCCTCGTGACCCGTCTATATTCTTTAATATAAGGTACTTCGATGACATACATAAGTAAGGCACATTAAAACGTATTGCCGATATAACGAATCGAGGAAGTGATAAGTTAACGTCCTACGCTC
>BLSH010197098.1:363369-380147 GCA_018402905.1 Glandirana rugosa | reverse complement strand
CGGATGATCTTGGATACAATGAACATAGTCAAGTACATGGTTTAAAGTGTTACTAAACCCAGAACAGTAAGATCAGTCTGTATATGCAGCATATCATGCTTGTTATACTCACTGTGGAACTTAAGGGGTTAATCCTCAGCATTGTGTAAAAAGGCTGTTTTATCCTTTATGCATAGATTCTTCCCTCCTGCACTGTCAATCTAAGCAAGTCCATATGATACACAGCAGGATGTTAAAGCTGCACATGCTCAGTTTTGTCTCTTATGCTGGATAGAAGATTTCATGTTTCAGTTGAACTGTCCAGGTTACATTATATTAACATCACACATGTGGGCGTGTATAGAGGCTGTAGTGGAAATCTCCTCCTACTTGAACACACATCTATGAACAAACTGTGCAGGTTATCAGGAAACCATGGTATACAGATCATCCAAAAAGTGACAATAGTGGCAGTATTTTAATGTAAAAAGATTTAAAGCTGTGGGGGGAGGGGGGGGGGGGGGCAGATTAACTATTTTCATTTTACTAGGTTTAGTAACACTTTAACAATTTCTTTGGTCCTATTAGTAGGACTGCTTTAATGCGGAGAGATGAGAGCCAGTGAGGTGTAGGGATTATAAAATTATTTTAGCTTGGGGTCCCATCATGGATACAATCAGGATCTCAAAATACAGCTTCCCTGTGGGTAACCATGTCCCTTGATATACTTGAATTTGAGCCAGCTATATCCGATTTTAGTCTCAGATGTCATTTGTTAACTTATCTCAGTGTTCCTTATCAAACATGTTTTATTAATTCCTCTAGGAGTTGGATTTGTTAAGAGTTGAACTTGAAGCTTCTCAAAGACAGCTAGATGGGAAGGATGAAGCACTAAGGATTCTGCAGGGCATGGTGAGTTGTAGGAGATACCTCATTCCTCATAAATGCTGTGCAATTCTAAGACCCAGCAGACACTGTTGTATATAGTGAATTCTAGTTTTGCAATAGATACATCATATATTTGTTTTTGTGATTTCATTTTGCTCTATACGGACTCAAGCTCAAAAGTGAAAGTGCAGCATATCATATTCCCCACCCCTAACACTTTTGATTAAGTTTTCACGGGGAGTGGGTACCTTTTTTGACAGGCACCTACACCCTCTGCCTCATTTTCCGCCTAGGAGAGAATTACGTCTCTCGCCCCACCCGCAGCCTTCACATGTATTGTCTCACAAGGCTGCAGGACCAGTCTCCCTGCACCACGCAATCTCATGTACGATGGGGAGCTGGCTGTGATTTTACAAGAAGTCACAGTCAGCTCCCAAATCCAAGATGGCGACACCAGGGACCCAAAGCAGTAATAAAAGCTGGCTCCAGGAACACAGTGCAGGAGTCCAAGGACTGGTAAGCACCCCATTTTTAATAGTCAACAGCTACAGTATTTGTACCTTTTTTAAAAGGGTGAAGTTCTTCTTTAAAGGGAAACCATCACCAGAAGGAAAAAAAAAGGCATGTTAAATCCTCCATGGGTCCTTGTGCTCATATCACTTGTCTGCATTAAAATCTGACAGTGCATGTTAAATAAAATGTATACAGGCGGTCCCCGGGTTACAAACAAGATAGGGACTGTAGGTTTGTTCATAAGTCGAATTTGTTTGTAAGTCGGAACAGGTACATTTTATAAGTGTAGCTCCAGCCAAAACAAATATTTTTAAGCTTTTTGGATAGCATAGGGAAGGGGTAACACACCTGTAATGTTTGTTTTGCTGTCTATGTTTCTGTTCAGAAGATTTCACCTCACTTCCCGTCCCAATGATAATTGGATTTTGAAAATTTTGGCTTGTTGTGGGAACAAACCTTGGTGATAAAGCTTCAGTGGAGACACCTTTTTCCCATAATAACTCTTACAGGAGTGAATTTCCCTTCCTAGGGGGAGATTTCCTCTCACTTCCTGTTGTCTCCCTCCATTTGTAAGTAGGAGTCGTTCATAAGTTGGATGTTCATAACTAGGGGACTGCCTGTATTTACTATAATTTCTGGCTGTAGCTCAACCCCCTCCACCCAAAGCCTAAAAATGTGGGCGTTCCCAATGGAAGGAGCTACAACCAGGACTGAACCCTTCCCCATGTCCAGTCTGTAGCACTGTGTTGCCTTCTCAATCCTGTTCAGTACACACAGACCTGCAGCCTGCTATTCAGGACACATAGAGAGTGGAAACTGTCAGTTCATATTGTAAATGGTTGTAGTTGGAGAGAAGTGCTTTCATTCACAAAAAAAAGCGGACAATAGCACACACGACTACTGCACTTGTCGGTTATAGCCTAGTGTAGTATCTGGCTTGTGCTATTGTCAGCTTCTGTTTTCCTGAATGAAGGCACTTCTTTCCAGCCTCAAATATTTACAACAGAAGTCAATAGTTTCCACTCTCTCGTCCCCTGAATTTTAGGCAGCAGGTCTGGACTTTGATGACTAAAGAACAGAGATTAAGAGACAGCACAGAGATGTTCCATTTGGCAGATTAGAGAAGGGCTGTTTGGGCTCTGTGTGCACTGCCTGTCATGTGTCCTCTCCCCCTGAGCTGTCGCTCAAAATTTTTTTTTTTTGATCAGTGTTTTTGGATAGCTAGGCATGTGGGTAGTGCTAGATGCCCAGCAACCCTTGCTTGGATTTAGTTGGAGACAAGTGATTTGTGCACAGGATTCCCTGCAGAGTTTTAACAAACTTTCTTTTCTTCTGGTGATATTTCTTTAAAGTGGAGTTCCAGTCATTTTTGTGTTTATTAAAAGTCAGCAGCTACAGAAAGTGTATCTGCTGACTTTTAATAAACACACACTCACCTGTCCAGTGATGCGGCCGTCCGAACTCTTGGTCCTCTCTCCGGCGCCAGCATCACAAGTGTGGGCACCCGGCTGTGACAGCTTGTGGCTTCACAGCCAGGTGCGCACTGTGCATGCACCTCCTCAATGGCTGGACAATCTTCTGGGACCTGTGACGTGTCCCAGAAGATTACAGGGAAGGAGGGGGAGAGGAGGACTTTCGCTCGAGTCGCTTAAGTGGCCTGAGCGGAAGTGGGAGCTGGGTACCTGTCAAAACCAGTGGTGTATCACCCATGTGTGCAGGGTGTTCACTGCACACAGGTCCTCAAAGGGGGGGGGGCATTGTGTTCTGCCCTATACACATGGATGATTGTCCCTTGACAGCTGGGGATGATCGGTGCGGCGGAGGGATAGTTGCAAGCACTGATCTCCCTGCATGGCTTTTCAGCCGCTTCTCCTCCTCTCCCTGCCATGGCTGGCAGCTGACATGCCATACAGGGAGATTGGTGCTTGCAACTGTTCCTCCCCCGCAGTGCCGCACCAATCGCTCCCCCCCCCCACCATGTCCACCATGTCTTCCTCCTCCTCCTCTTCCCCTGTGTTCTCCAGCCTGTGTCCTCCTCTGGCCTGCTGTATGCTTCTCCTCCGCCCCTCCTCTCCTTCCCACAGGCTGCTGTGGGGTATGTAAGGATAGATAGTGATTCCCTTTCTGTATTGGACATAGAGAGCGTTCGCTGCCGATCGCTTCTGTGTCCTGTAATAACTGAGCCGAGTAACCTGTGTGTTACCCTGCTTCAGTTTATGAATGAACGGGAGCTGCTGTCTCCTGCCCATTCATCTTCAATGCTGAAGCTGCTGAGAAAGGAACTAGGGAAACTCTGTCCTCAGTCCCTTTCTCTGTCTCAAAGGGGAGATGCCAGGGGTCTGTTTAGACCCCCCCATATCTCACCAAAGTCCACCAACAGGGCTGATAAAAAAAAAAAAAAAACAATCGCAATAAATATTACTAAAAAAAATTATAAATAAAATTGGTTAAAATAAAATATAAAATAATAAAATTACTGACACCATACCCAGTCCTAACCCCCTCCGCCCCAAAAAGCATTGTGAAAAAAAATTAAAAACAAATTGTAAAAAGCATAAAAATGAAAAAAATATTTGACGCTGTCCACTGCACTACTGTTACTGACACTGTCCACTGCCCCATAATGGGCACATATTACCCTCCTCCATACACTCTGAACTCCTCTCCTGCACATTCTACCCATCTCCATACACATTGTATTCCTCTCCTGCACATACTACCCACCTCCATATACTCTGCACTCATCTCCTGCACATAATACTGACCACCATACACTCCATACTCGTCTTCTACACATACTCCCCACCACCATACACTCCGAACTCCTCTCCTGCACATACTACCCACCTCCATATATATATTTTATCAGTACCTGGGGCCTACTTTTTATCTTGCACACGGGCCCACTCATTTCATGATACGCCCCTGGTCAAGACTAGGTACCTGCCCCCCCCCAAAAAAAAATGACATGCCAAATGTGGCATGTAAGGGGGTGAGGAATCCTTAAAGCCGAACTTCCACTTTGCTTTAAGTAGCTTCATATGTGATTACATTTTTTTTTAAAGAAAATTTTTTTCCCATAGTATTCGCTCAGATCTCGTTTCAAATTCATAAAGTATATGACACTGAAATTTCTACTTTAAAGTAATTCAGTATTTTTCCAGAATAGACAAAGTAACAGGTTCACGTTACAGAAGGGAAGCGGTATGTACATATTGTCTCTGTACTCGCCTGTCCCCACATTGCCAAGAAATACTCAGTACTTCAGAGTATGGGGTCACATTACAATGCCACACTTGGTGCCTGAGTTGCCAATCCGCAGGCCTGAGTGATGTCACAAGTGAATAAAGGGAAAGTATGCATAGGTAGGCTTAGATTTGCTGAGCACAGTACAGGTTCACAGTAAGAAATATGGTACAGGTAAAGTTTTTCTCACTTCCTGAAAAATTTGTTGGTGCTGAAAAAAATAAACAGAGGCCCCATGAGATGCGCGCACACACACACACACACACACACACACACACACACACACACACACGACATTTAGCAACGCACATGGTTGATTAAAATGGGCACATTTAAATATGCAGACATCCAGGGTAAAGCTGTCCACATAGATCGCCCTCCGCACCACCATCGACGCCATCCCCTCCACGCTGCGCTCGATTAGCGCTTCAAGCCTCCCTTTCTTTTTTTTCAAAGGTAAACTTTATTGAGGTTTTACAGACGTACACAACAAAAAAAAAAACCACTCATAATACATCAGGTTTTGAAGGTACATACATTAGAAATACATTAGGCATTTGTCTATGTATAACTACGGACTACAGTTCGTTATTCTCCAATGCAACACCTCACTGGTATCTATCAGCTGTGATCATGATACAAACAATTGAACCAGAAGTAACACAAAAAAAAAAAAAAAAAAAAACACACCGGAAATTTAATATTATTGTCACATCCACCATCCCTCTTATCTGCATTGTAAGGTGGAGGGCTCCTCCCTCCATTGATTGTTATACTGTAATTTTGTTTCATCCGTCTTGTCATATACACCCCATCCTCCTCCAGCTTGGAGAATAATGGATTAGGGGCCTACCCATATCTTATACCTCAACATCCCCCGAGACTGAGTTCATCCATCCCGACCATATTTTCCCAAATTTCTTGGAACAACCCCTAGACATATATGTGAGCTTAAATAATGGGAGTGCTTTGTTAACCAATTCCATCCATAGTTGGAGCGTAGGTGGCTCCGAGTCTTTCCATTTTATCGCAATAGCCTTTTTGGCATAGCAGAACAGTATTCTCAATAGGCTCTTTTTAGAGTTGCTCATCTCCTCCTCTCCCATTTCCCCCAGAAGACACCGAGCAGGGGAATATATGTTGGGCAAGGCTAGCTTATCCTCCATAAAACCCAGCACATCTTTCCAGAATCTCCCAATTACCGGGCACTGCCAAACCATATGGAAAAAATTCCCCTCAGACTGTTGACAGCGCTGGCAGTTGGGTGACTCTCTACTGCCCATTTTGTAAAGACGCAAGGGGGTGAAATAGGTTCTATGTAGGTAATAAAATTGGGTCAGTTTATCCCTCGCTGATATCACTGACACCAGCATATTCTCTGTTATCTCTGACCATGTTTCCACCGTTAAGGACGGGATATCTGTTTTCCACTGACTGGCTAGTTTGTCCATTCTGGTGGAGGAGGAGGACGCCAACAGGATGTAATATCTGGAAACCAGTTTTGCGTGATCCTCCTCGAACAGAGCCTTCTCCAGCGTGGCTGGTGAAAGCAACACCCGTGTCAATCCAAACTGTGCTGCCACAGCATGCCTCAGCTGTAGATACCGGAAGAACCATCGGGTAGGAACCGTATACTCTAATTGAAGGTCCCTGAACGTTTTAAATGTGCCCTCTGAGAAAAGTTGGTGAGCATATTTTATACCATAAACCGCCCATCTGTGGCCATCCGGGAGCATATTTAGCTCAGGAAGCTTAGGGTTGTGCCACAGAGGAGCGTTAGGTGAGAGGCTTAAGGAGGATCCCCCCACTCTTTCATTACATATGTGGAATACTTTATACGATAGTTTTAGTAGGTCCGCTCCCTTCTCTGGGTATGGGCCATTCCTGTATAGAGCGTTAATCAAGGCCTCATAGGACTGCATCAGTGCCGCCTGGGTGGTCACCGAGGCATTCTCCACTGTGGGGAAGAACCACCAGTGGATATGGGTCAATTGAGAGGCTAGGTAATAGGATTGAAGATTTGGAAAGGCCAAACCCCCCATCGGAGCCGGTAGTTGCAATGTCTCCAAAGATATCCTGGGTGTCTTGTTACCCCATAGGAACGGTAGAATTATGGAATTAATTTCGGTGAATATTTTTTTAGCAATATATACCGGAGCATGCCAGAAGACATATAGG
This sequence comes from Glandirana rugosa, assembly GCA_018402905.1. NCBI lineage: Eukaryota > Metazoa > Chordata > Amphibia > Anura > Ranidae > Glandirana > Glandirana rugosa. The sequence goes on along the minus strand of BLSH010197098.1, from coordinate 373,343 downwards.
AATCTGGGGAGATACACCATTTTAAAGATACTGATGCGACCCATGAGGCCAAGAGGTAACGAAGACCAGGTCTGTAGGTTCTGCTTCATACGTGAGATCAGGGGAGAGAGATTGTTTGGTATGTAGGTGGTTAGAGGCAGTTGTATTTCAATACCTAAATATCTAAATTTAGTAACCACCTGCAGTGGGATATGTGAAGGCATCCGCGGTGTATACTTGGGATCAAAGGGGAACACCACTGATTTATTCCAATTAACCCGAAATCCAGAATATAATCCGAATCTCGAGATAATATCCACCGCCCTGATCACCGACTGTTCCGCGTCTGCCAAATAAAGGAGCAGGTCGTCAGCATACAATGACGTCCTCTCCTCCAGGGCATTTATAGTGCATCCCCTAATGCCAGTGTCCGCCCTCAGGGTGGCGGCCAGCGGCTCTATGGCCAGGGCGAACAGCAGGGGGGACAAAGGGCACCCCTGCCGCGTACCCCGGCCTATCTCAAAAGTTTCTGTAATAAGATGATTAACTTTTATACGGGCTCTTGGTTTAGAATAGAGTATTTTGACCCAAGTGATAAACCTAGGACCGAATCCCAGCCGTGCAAGGACCGCCACTAGATACTGCCACTCTATAGAGTCGAATGCCTTATGTGCATCCATGGACATCACAATCCTTGTGTCCGGGTCAGGTCCCTCAGACTGTAGGATTGTGAATAAACGTCTAAGGTTGATAGCTGTAGACCTCATTGTAATGAAGCCCGTCTGATCAGGATGAATCAATTTCGGTATAACTTTGTTAAGTCTTCTAGCTAATAGTTTGGCCAATATTTTCCCATCCACATTAATTAACGAGATTGGTCTATAGGATTCACATAATTGGCGGTCCTTGTTTGGCTTGGGGATCAGTACTATCAGGGCCTCTCTAAGGGACTCAGGGAGGCTACCCCCGTCAAAGGCCTCCTGATATACCTCTAGGAGCTTCTGTGCCATAAACCCCTGGTACGTGACGTACCATTCAGCTGGATACCCATCAAGACCGGGGGTTTTATTTGAAGTAAGGGAATGAATAGCTACCTCTATTTCCTGAGTCGTGATGGGAAGGTCGAGTTCCTTTGCGTCTCCCGGAGACAACACCGGCAGGGGGATCTGCTCGAGAAATTTCAGCACCTCCCCCTCGGTGTATTCCACCCGTGACTTATACAGATCAGAGTAGAACTCAACGAAGGCTCTCGCTATATCCGCGGGGGACTCACACAGGGTCCCGTTTGCGTCATATATCGAGGGTATGGATATAGGGGGTTGCTGTGAATGAGCCAGGTACGCCAATATTCTGCTATTTTTGTCCCCGAACTCAAAGATTTTTTGAGACTGGTATAATAACTTCTTTTGGGTTTTCTCTATTAGTATAAGTTCCAGTTGTTTTGCCAAGTCTCTCCAAATCCCGAAGTTAGAGGAGGAAGGGTTTTTAATATATTCCACTTCGGCCGCTGTAGCAGCCTGCTCATATTCTCTTATCCTGCTTTCTCTATCTGACCTCAACTTTTTAACTATCCCAGAGATCGAGCCCCTTAATGTCGCTTTGAAGGCATCCCAGGTAATGTGCATTGGAACCTCCCCTCCATTCACTAACCAGAAGTCTTTGATAGATTTGGCCACCATAGTCTCAAAACACTCCTCCCCAAGCCACATGGGACTCAGCCTCCATAATTTATATCCAGAGGATTGTCCCAGGGACAATGTTAGCATCAGGGGGGAGTGGTCCGAGACCGCCCTCGGGAGGTATTGTATTTTCACCACCCTGGACAAAGTCTCCTCCGACACACAGCACATGTCTAAACGTGAGAGGGTATTGTAGGTGGAGGAGAAACAGGAATATTCTTTAGTGTCTGGGTGTTTCCACCGCCAAGCCTCCACTAGACTATGCTGTGATAAGGATGCCAGTAATGGGGTGTTACATTTAGATACCGCCTGAAATCTATCCATTTCTGCCGACAGTACAGTATTGAAATCACCTGCTATTATCAAAGGGCCTTCAGCCACCGTCAATATTTTTGCCAATATGCTTTCCCATACTAGTAGTGTAAAGGGGGGTGGGATATACACCGCTGCAAATGTGTGAGGCATGCTATCAATCAATAATACCACAATCACATACCGACCAAAGGGGTCTGTAACAATATTCCTAGGAGTACAATGCAAAGATTTCGCTATTAGTATGGAAACACCCCTAGCATGGGTAGAGTATACAGAATGGTAAGCATGCCCTATGTGTGCACGTTTAAGTGCCATTATTTTAGAGCCAGTCAAGTGGGTCTCTTGTAGAAACAGTATGTGAGGTTTGTACTGTTGAAGATATTTAAACACCAGGGCCCGCTTGATTCTGCAGTTTAGACCCCTCACATTCCAGGAACAAACCTGAAACGTCCTAGCTTCTGGCCCCATAGCATATGTTACCGTCATGTACCCATCCTGTGATAGATGGTTGTAAAATATACTTATCAGGCATGATCAACAGTCTCCGAGTATTCTCCCCTTGGATGATGCAGCGGATGTTCCTTATTCGTGTAGTATGGTGGCGACACGTTGCTGAGTATGATGACTTATAAATCCGGTACCAACAAAAAAGGACAAAAAACACAAAAAAAAAAATTGACAGAGCAAAGAAAATTTTGACACCCATTCTGGTGCGAACATCAGCACTCAGGAGGCGCCAGTCACCAACCCCTCCCTCCCTGCCCGCGATCCCAAACATATCGCAGGCCTTCACCCTTAATAACATCCCAACTTTGTCACTCCAGGTGGGAGTGCGTCTCCAAGTCAATAAAGAAAAGAACAAGGGTGTGAGGGGGTATCAGACAGCAAGTGAATAAGCGGTCACGGTACCGCAACATGGATCAAACAATAAGAATTTCAGCTGAGGCCTTGAATGCTGATAAAAGAATGTGTGGAAACCCCATTATATAAAGAGAGATATTGATAGTACGGAACTGATAGAACTGATGGAGTTAGCATATCATAGCAGACACTGGTGGTTCAGGTTTCTTTCCTTTACTCAGTTACTTCCCAAGGATTCCAGCCATCTGTTTGCTTCTTTTGGAGAGGTAAAGAATTGCACCTTGCCATCCCACACCACCCGGAGCTTCGCAGGATAAAGCATACTATAGGGCAGACTGCGTTCTCTCAGTCGCTGTTTTATACTCTGGAATGCAGCCCGTTGCTTCTGTGTGGCAGCTGAAAAATCTGGAAAAATGGTGATGCGGGCGCCATTATACAGTAGATCCGGCATGTTCCTGGCTCTCTGTAGGATGATTTCTTTATCCCTAAAATAGAGAAACCTGGCCAGCATGGGTCTAGGGTATCTACCCGGTGGAGGGGCCCGTAGTGGGACCCTATGAGCCCTTTCAATAGCAAACATGCGGGAAAAGTCTTTCTCCCCAAAAACTTGCTTGATCCATGTGAGTAGAAAGTCCTCTGGGCGTTTGCCCTCAGACCCCTCCGGGAAGCCCAGGAACCGCAAGTTATTTCTACGTAGGCGGTCCTCCATATCCCCCAGCTTGGCTTCCTGGGACCTGTGGTCCGCCACCATCCCTCTAACCGTCTCTTTAAGAGGGTGTACATCGTCCTCCAACGCCCCAATACGTTGTTCTGCATTGGCTACTCTGTGCCGGACCTTGTGAGCTCTGAAAAAGAGCTGCTTACATGCCGGAAGTTGGACACGCCCCCCCCAAGCCTCCCTTTCAGATCCCTCTACTGCAGGGTAGTACTGTATGCAGACTGATAGTGGTGAGAGCCGGCGGTGCAGAGGATGGTCTATGTGGACAGCTTTACCCCGGATGCCTGCATACTTAGATGTGCCTGTTTTAATCATCAACCATGTAAGTTCCTAAATGTTGTACCTTCATTAAATGTAACCATATTGCTACACTTATAGGCGCCTCTTCTCTATTATACTATGTAGTGCCTGCTGGATTTTGCTTCTAATCCCCTTGTGGAGGCGGCCATTTGTGGATGGACATTTTATGGTTACACAACCTATCACATAATAATCTTTTCACATGGACTATAAGCTAAAAGACTTATGAATAAATGGCTGTGAAACAAATCATCTGAGTTTCCATTTTTTCTTATGGGGAAATTCGTTTTGATATACAAGAGCTTTGGATTACAAGCATGTTTCCAGAACGAATTATGCTCGCAATCTGATTACCCTGTTAATCTGTAAAACCCCTTTCACACTAAGGTAGCTCTCAGGCGTTTTAGCGCTAGAAATAGCGCCTGAAAACTGCCTTCCATGCCTCCCGAGTGTGAATGCCCAAGTGCGTTCACACTGGGGTGTTGCGCTTGCAGGACGTTAGGAAAAGTCCTGCAAGCAGCATCTTTGGGGCGGGTTGGGAGTGCTGTATACACTGCTTCCAAAACACCCCTGCCCATTGGAATGAATGGGCAGCGCTTCCGAAGCACCGCAACATGGGAGTTTTTAATCCCTTCTTTGGGGTTAAAAGCTCCCCGCTAGTGCGCGAAATGCGCTGCTTAAACAGCGGTAAAGCGCCGCTAAAATGAGCAGTGTTTTAACACGGCCGCGGCCCAAGTGTGGAAGGGATCTTTAGCCTGGTTCAGTTTTCTTGAAAAGAAGGATCTGATAACATACAACAGCAGACTTGAAGAATGCTTGACAATGAGGCTTGGTAATCTTTTTGATGTTTCAAAGCCCTGGCTATCACTATACAAATTATATTTAAAATTGCATTTTTTTTTTTTAGGCTGTGTTTGATAAGGCAACCTGTCACACCAAGGAAATGCTGCAGAAAGCAGAGGAGCATCGGAGATCGCTTGAAAAGGTAGGTGTCATGTGTTGTTATATTTTCATGCAATACAACAGACCCTGATAACTTTTCAGCATACAGCTATGTTGATAAACAGTTTTTAAGGCCTGGTGCACACTGGTGTAATTTATAGATGCAAATTGAGTCGCACAAAATCACATGGCAAGGGAAATCATGATGTTTTCGATGGTGACCTTGCACATCAATGCGACTAAGTACAGATCGCTTTTGGAAAAGGTTCCTATACTACTTTGGTGCATCCAATTAGCACTTCATAGTTGCACTGAAAGTCAGATCAAAATCGTATTGCAGCAGTGTGAACCTAGCCTTAAAGTGGATGTAAACCCTTACATATACCCGGTAAAGTGACTGGCCTCAGGTGGTACACAGAGAGAAAGCAAATCCTCCTGCATAAGTTGTACCTGTTTGTCTATCTTCTCTTCTCTACATCCGTTCAAAGTGCAGAATTTTATACAGCTTTGTTCAGAAAAAAAGGGGGCAGAGAGCTGCAGGTGCACTCTGCAGAGCTCAGTGAGGAGAGTGATGTGAGCTGATTGGAGAGAAGAGACACTTCCCCTTTTCACACAGGAACAGAGCTGAAGCTGTCAATTTGTTTGTTTGAACTCTCTCCCCGTCACCATTTTTCCCAGAAACCCTTATCAGAAGTGTCTCATGCTGATAGCAGAGGAACGAGGCAACAGACAGAAATGACACTTAGTGCTCTTAATTGATAGTACACACTATAGAGGGATATGCTTTGCTCGTATTTCATGTCTAAGGTTTACAACCACTTTAATGCTGTGTTTAATAGAATAGACAGAAGAATAAGAGTTATAACTATGCCCTGAATTCTTAATAAAATCAATTCATTTGATCACATAGAATTTTTAATATTGACAATAATATTTGCATGATCTCTTGTCATCTGTATAAATGGTATTTACCTCCCTAAAGCTCTGTTTTCTTGTTTATTTACTCATCTACATTGAGTGCTTTCTCTACTTGACTTTGACCATATAGGATTAATAATAGTAGTTGGGCAAATTCAACTGGACTTATTCTGTAATGTTAATGTCATTTCATAGCCTATCCAAGCCAGTTCGAATGAGTATCAGAAACGCTTTAAAGCGGAGTGCCGCCCAAAAGTGGAAGCTCCGCCTATCTGCTCCCCCCCCCCGGTACCACATTTGCCACCTTTCGGGGGGGAGCGGGTACCTGTTTTTGCAGAACTCAGTTTTAAATCCACACGGGTAACCGTTACTTTAGTCCAGTCACCATGTGTGTGCCAATGCCTCTTGTGTTGTATTTTCTGTCCCCAAATGAATGCCCATTTTCCTTACGATATAGGAAAACTAGTAAGTTGATGTTTTGTCACTTGCATGGGCATACTCGTTCACCCTATTGTCGGCTAATACCAATAAAAATTATTGAACAAGTAAAACTGGTAAGACTTGACCTGTACAATTTTTATACCTGTGTTGTACAAATCATTAGTTAAGAGATTGCTTCGTATCTCCAATGCAAAGGTAATTGCATTCCGCAATACACTACGCTGCATATACAAAGTTACTTCGCTTGTGTTTGGCTGTTGGATGAACCATCTTTTATCTTGGTGTATTGCTGGTCCTGAAAGACAGAGATGCGATGTTTGTTATATGTTGTTGCTATATACAGGATGACTATTTTTTTTTAACCAGTTCCAGTCCGGGCCAGTTCTGACAGTTCTTTTCTACATGTAAAAATCAGTATTGTTTGCTAGAAAACTACTTAGAACCCCCAAATATTATATATTTTTCTAAGCAGAGGCACTAGAGAACAAAATGGTGGGCGTTGCATATTTTTATGTCACATGATATTTTCGCAGCGGTTTTCAAATGCAAATGTTTTGGAAAAAATATAAAGCTGGTTTGGCTGTACTTCTATGGATCACAAGAGTGCAGTTCGTTTTGCACTCCTGTGACCCGTTTTCAGTGAAGAGTAGTCCAGGCTCGGCGTAATCATGACCATGAAATCCGGGATCCACCAGATCCCTGGACTGACACCCGGCTCAGCCTCAAAGTGAGCCGCTGAGAGTCTGAGCCGGCCGCTCCCTCCCCCTCCACAGCCCAGCGCTCCAGTGAGCATGGAGGGGGCAGAGCAGAGAGCTGCTGATTGACAGTTAGCAGCTCTCTGCTCATGGAGCTGGGAGAACCAAGCAATTGGCAGTGTTCGATCACTCGGTTCTCAGTATTACAGGCGCCGGGGGACAGATGCAGCATTGGACCAATGCTGCATCCACCTAGGTAAGTATGACTCCATAAAAAAATGAAAAAAACCCTACTTCCCTTTTAATGAATTTAATGCACAAAACACAATATAATACCCAATTGTTTGGTAAAATATAAAGGATGATGTTACATCGAGTAAATTGACACCAAACATGTCATGCTTTAAAATTGCATATGCCCATGGAACGCTGATAAACTACAGAACCTAAAACTCCACATAGGCAATGCTTTAAAAGTCTTTACAGGTTACCAGTTTAAAGTTACCCAGGAGGTCTGGCACTAGAATTATTGCTCTCACCCTGACATTTGCAGCAATATTTTACGTGTGGTGAAATGGCTTTTTACATATGTGCACAGGACCGCCGCACGCCTTCGGCTTTGCACGGGTGGACAGGGGTGCTTAAAATAGTTTTTATTATTTTATTTAATTGATCTTTTATTTATTTATTGATCAACTAACAACACATTTGATGAGGAAGGCAAGGATTACGAAATAGAATAAGTGTTTGTAGACACTGATGCAGAAGCACAAGCAACTCTTGTGTAGAAACGTTGGCATGGCCCCTACATGGAGTCCGCTTCTCCAGACGTCCCCTTCTTCTGTTTTCACTGTAATATAGGATAGTGCACAATTATTCTTTCACTGCACGCTTGTGTGCATCAAACCATTTAGCTTAATTTTTTTTTTTTTTTGTTTTTTTAACTTGTTTTATTTGAAAAAGTGTGCACACCAATCATATATTGGTTTAGTTTTCTACTCTGGCTATTGGAAACTAGATAGAATCCCTACCTTTTACTCTGTTAGGTTTCTTAAGATCGGTAATATTATTTCCAGCAAGTTCCAGGAACCTTTGGGGACATTTGTGTATGCACTCTGATTTCTCTTGGTACAAACGTCCATTTATTCTTTTTGGATCATAGACTGGGTCAGATTGCTCTTTTCCCACATATATCAACTGGGCAGACATTGTTGGAAAGTCTAAGAATCATAATTGTTGTAACTGTATTCATTACTTTTCTGGCTGTGAAGCCTGACCCCCTGGGAGTCAGTTGGTTATTCTCGTCACTGCTTTGTTTCTGTGAATGTTCTTGTAGAAATTACATTCTCTTTTTGGCAAAGTACTACTTAACCTGATCAGATACACATACAGTATATTATTAAATGGTGGAGTATGCAGATACAGTAGGACTACATTCAAGATAAAGGGAACTTTCATTTGGCTTACGCTAGGAAACACAGCCAGGGAACTATCATTTTCAGGAGACCAGCATTGGAAGCTCTCAAATTCTTTTCACGGCAAGTCTACTTTGACCTCTGAGCCATAAACTAAACTAAGCTTTCATTCTGTATACTTGCCTTATATCACCCAAACCTTTAGCCTTATATCAAAATATATCCCAAACCGTGCGCCTCACTTCTCCCAGGGCCTCCTGCTGTTTTGCCACTCCCCCCCATCCTTACCTTTTAGGACTTCTCCAGAGCCCCTCCTTTCCTCTGGAACTCTTCTTCACTGTGTCTTGCCCTCTCTGCTCATCTTTTCAGGGAAGGCTATCCTGCCTACAACTAAAAACTGTACTTCTGCTTACTCCATAAGCTCATCCATCACAGTTCTTATCTTTTATATTGCTTGCCCCTCTCTAGTAGATTATAAGCTTTCATGAGCAAGACTCTTCTAAGTTCTAACCCTCTTGACTGTACTATTTAAGGAACAGGACCAGTTCCTTTATGACCAATCTGTTAGATTGACTACGGTAGTGCCCTGTTTTGATTTTCCTAACGATGTGCACATTGTATTATATTTGAACATTTCCTGAAATGTGGATTGTTGTCTCTTGAACGTATCCGGTGCCCGTCTGTTTGCTCTTATCGCACCCGGCATGGTATATATACTTGCTTTGATGTGTAACTGTACTCTTCTCGATTACAAATAAAGTTTGTGTTGTAAAAAAAAAAAACCCTCTTGCCTGGAATAGTATTGCAACTGTACTGCCTAACTTTACTTTGGAAAGTGTTTTGCAAACTGTTGGCCTATTATAAATCCTGTATTAATAATAATCATAATCCCACTGTGGGAGCATCTGCACCCAATTCTTAACAAACAATTTTGAGCTGTAAGATATTGGCACTAACACAGTCAAAGCATGTGATCTGACATAGTGCTGTGTCCTGTTTATTTATTTCAGTATTGTGCATAACTACTATAGATGCTAGAATATGTTCTGAAAATTCTTTAAAAATGTTACCAGCTATGCTTTTACTAAATTTAAAAAGATAGAAGGCAATTCACTGCTCCAGCCACTGTGCATTGCCGGCTGCGCTACGGGGCAATGTGATGTGCGCTTCAATTCCCTTTATTTCATTTTTTTTTTTTTTTTTTTGAACAAACATTATGTGCAGTGTACAAAACGTACACTTGGTTCACTGCATTGTCAGACAGCACGATGGGATGCTTTGCGCTGGTAAGTTACCCTTCGAGTCACATGACGACGAAGAGGAAGGGATCGAGAATACGTCGACTCTCGTCTCCCTTACGCTAGTGAATATTTTTTTCCCCCTTTTGGAAAAAAAATATATAAATATATGTTTTTACAAAACGGAAATTAAAGATAAAGTTTGACTTACCCAACAAAATCTTCCACTAGTAAAGATTAGTGAAATTACTGTTGTACTCCTGGGACTTTTAGGAAATTAAAGTTAGGCACTTTCGTCATTATTTGGGTTTTGGTTTGTCTTTACGCCGTAAAATAACGTCGTTTAACGTGATTTTACAGTCCGTCGCGTTTCGTAGGGTAGCACGACAGACTGTTACGTCACTTGGTTCACATGCAAAACATGTGACGTGTATTACAAACAAGTTTTTTTTTTTTTTTTTTTACTTTATTTC
>BLSH010197098.1:325259-341485 GCA_018402905.1 Glandirana rugosa | reverse complement strand
GGCTAGTGACATGATCTAGGGTACTCAGATGGGCTAGTGACAGGTACTCAGATGGACTGGTGACAGGTACTCGGCTACTCTGATGGACTGGTGACAGGTACTCGGGTACTCTGATGTGCTGGTGACAGGTACTCGGGTACTGTCATGGGTTGGTGACAGGTACACGGGCAATCTGATGGGTTGGTGACAGGTACTCTGATGGTCTGGTGACAGGTGTTCAGTACTTAGATGGGCTGGTGACAGGTACTCGGGTACTCAGATGGGCTAGTGACAGGTACTTGGATACTCAGGTGGGCTAGTGACAGGTACTAGGGTACTCAGATGGGCTAGTGACATGATCTAGGGTACTCAGATGGGCTAGTGACAGGTACTCAGATGGACTGGTGACAGGTACTCGGCTACTCTGATGGGCTGGTGACAGGTACTCAGGTACTCGGATGGGCTGGTGACAGGTACTCGGATGGGCTGGTGACAGGTACTCGGATGGGCTGGTGACAGGTACTCGGATGGGCTGGTGACAGGTACTCGGATGGGCTGGTGACAGGCACTCGGATGGGCTGGTGACAGGTACTCGGATGGGCTGGTGACAGGTACTCGGATGGGCTGGTGACAGGTACTCGGATGGGCTGGTGACAGGTACTCGGATGGGCTGCTGACAGGTACTCGGATGGGCTGGTGACAGGTACTCGGGTACTCGGATGGGTTGGTGACAGGTACTTGTGTACTCAGAAGGGTTGGTATTCGGGTACTCTGATGGATTAGTAACAGGTACTCGGGTACTCTGATGAGATGGTGACAGGTGTTTGGGTACTCTGATGGACTGGTGACAGGTACTCGGGTACTCAGATGGGTTGGTGACAGGTACTCGGGTGCTCTGATGGGCTGGTGACAGGTACTTATATGGACTGGTGACCGGTACTCGGGTACTCTGATGAGCTGGTGACAGGTACTCGGGTACTCAGATGGGTTGATGACAGGTACCCGGGTACTTTGATGGGCAGGTGACAGGTACTCAGGTACTTTGATGGGCAGGTGACAGGTAATCAGGTACTTTGATGGGCAGGTGACAGGTACTTTGATGGGTTGGTGACAGGTACTCTTTATTGGGGGAGCAATCAGTGTGATTGGTGCACACAGTAAGCGGTAACAAGCTGTTACCGCTATCTCCTCCTCACACACAATCGGTGCGTGAAGAGGAGAACCCGTTAACCGCTCGTTACTGCGGATTCTGCTCATTCTGTGACTGGCTGTGATTGGACACAGCCGGTCACGTGGTAAAGAGCCAATATCATTGGCTCTTTACCCTGATCGGGTTGGGCTTTGTCCGAGGGACAAGCCCGAACCCCGATCGCCGCGCTGCGCGCCCCCGGAGGCGCGCACGGGCGGCGTGCACGCCGCTCTTTGTTATTGTCGGAAGTGACCGGCTGTGATAGTATACAGCTGGTCACGTGGTAAAGAGCCAATTTCATTGGCTCTTTACCCCGATCAAGGAAGGCTGGGATCCCGAGGGACACGGCCGATCCCCGATCGCCGCGATGCGGGCCCCTGGGGGCCCGCAGAACAGCGAAATAGGCAGGACGTCATATGAAGGCCTGTTAGGATGGGGAGTGCACCTTGCCAACGTATAATTACTATACGCCGGTAAGGAAGGGGTTAAAATGACTTGTAAACTCAGTCAGGTGTAGTTAATCACCTTCTCAATGGCGCACAAAGCCATTTGACTTTCAACTGTGATCAGCTGTGGTCATTTTGATTAGCTCAGCATGAAAAGAGCTTTCCTGGAGCATTTCTGTCCCTGGGTTACAAGATAAAAGCCAGTCCGCAAGAAAGTTCACATGCAGTCACGACTGAGCTTTGCCAAAACACACCTTGAAGAGTCTGAGGCCACATGGAAAAGGTGTTATGGTCAGATGAGACTAAAATTTAATTATTTTGGCCTCAACACCAAACAATACAAACAGACAACAAATGAAGATTAGCTGCTCCAGGTGTGAATGGTGAAAGAGAAATCAGACAAACCTGGTGCTGGTCCAGTCCATGATCCAGAAGGCAATTGTAGAGCAAAGGAAGCTGACCGCACACAGGTTAACCACTTGACCGCCGATCGGCAATTGACGGCGGCAAAGTGGCTCGTTCCCGCAAATCGCCGTCATACGACGGCGGCTGCGGGAACGTGTATAGTGAGCGCGCGCGCGCCGCCGGAGGAGCGCGCGCGCGCGCGCTCACTGTGTCCAGGGGGGGCCAGGGAGCGGGTGCGGCGGCTTCGATTGCCGCCGGCCACCCGCGATGCCCCCCCCGGAGCGAGAGAGCGGAGGTCCGTGTATGTAAACACGGACCTCCGCTCTGTGTGAGGGGGAAGGGCTGTGATCACAGCCTTCCTTTACGTGAAGGCTGTGATAACTTCCCTTCCCCTGTTAGGGCATCCCCCATACAGTTAGAACACGCCCAGGGAACATAGTTAACCCTTAGCGCGCCCCCTGCAGGTTAACCCCTTCACTGCCAATGACATTTACACAGTAATCAGTGCATTTTTATAGCACTGATCGCTGTATAAATGCCAATGGTCCCAAAAAAGTGTCAAAATGTTCCGCCATGTCCGCTGAAATATCGCAGTACCGCAAAAAATCGCAGATCGCCGCCATTTTTAGTAAAAAATAAAAAAAAATTAAAAACCCCAAAAATGAATTCTCATCATCCGTAAACGCGACCACTTTTGCGCAAACCAATCAATAAACGCCGATTGCGATTTTTTTTATCGCAAATATGAGGAAGAATATAAATCGGCCAAAAACGGTGAAAAAAAATGTTTTTTTATATTTTTTTTTTGGATTTGTATTTTAGGAAAAAGTAAGAAATTTGGGTTTTTTTGCAAAATTGTCGCTCTTCTTTTGTTTATAGCGGCGATCAGAAATGACGCAGCGGTGATCAAATACCACCAAAAGAAAGCTCTGTTTGTGGGAAAAAAAGGACGCAAATTTCGTTTGGGTACAACGTCGCACGACCGCGCAATTGTCAGTTAAAGCGACGCAGCGCCAAATCGCAAAAAGGGCTCCGGTCCTAAAGCTGGAAATCCTTCCGGGGCTGAAGTGGTTAAGCTGAATATAATAACTGATTTATTATAAATCCATCCAGTGGTGAAAAATATTTACAGAAAAAGTGCAGACATCAAACAGCGGAGTGGTGAAGATTGACGCATTTCACCAGCTACATGTTCGCTTCGTCATAACCTGGAAATCCAATACAGCTCACCATCCAAATAACACCATTCCTACAGTAAAGCATAGAGGTGGTAATATCCTGTTATGGGGGTGTTTCTCTGCAGCAGGGACTGGAGCACTTGTCAGGATAGAAGGAAAATGGATGGGGCCAAATACCATCAAATTCTTGAGGAAAATCTGCTGCTCTCTGCCAGAAAATTGTCAATGGGAATAACGCTTACTTTCCAACATAATGACCCACAGCACACAGCAAAAATGACCACACGGTTGAAGCAGAATGAATGAGCTTGCATGGCCTAGTTAGAGCCCAGACTCGAAAATCTGTGGAAAAAACACACATAATTCACCAACACTCAGTACTACTAAGCTGCAAAGAAGACCTGTTGAAGCGATTTTAAATTTACAATGAATATGTCTGTTGTGAACATTTTCCAATGTGTGCAGAATCTATTGTGCTGCCCTACTCTAGTCTATGGAAGTATTGCACCTGGAACACATGTATTAAATGGCAGAATATGTACAACTGGAGGGTGCCCAATTCCTCCCTATTTGTACAGTAAAAAGAACATTTTCTTTCTTTTTTGCTGTGTTTAGTACACGAACATGCACTAAATGCAGCAAAACAAGTCAACATTAAAGTTGCTTTATCAGTTTATAACTTGTAAGGTGAGTGACCAGTAGGAGTAATATTCTTTGTATAAGGCCCCTTTCATACAGGTGCCCTCATTTCCCTCTCATCAGGGGATCCATAGACTTCTCCCCTGCTTAGTCAGATCAGAACGGAAACAGATTTGATATCCCCGTCCATTCTGTTTTTTCCCTCCATCTCGTGATGAAGGAAAAAAGGCCCCATGCATCCCCCATGGGTGGTCAGATGTAATCAGATGTGCATAAGCTTGTATCCACCCAAATAAATTCAGGTCCTCAAAAGTGGATCTACATGCAAACTTATGAAGTTCAGTCCAGTAAACCTGCATGGACTGGGATGTAAATGGAAGTAAATGAATGTGCATCCTCTTACATCCAGTAAGGATGGGCTTGGGCTTGTTCGGAACTAAATGTGCCCGAGCCCGCCAGGAAGTGAACCCTGCACTCCGCTAATCACTGGCAGTGAGACATTCCCCCAATGTGTGGCTGCAGCGATCGGGGGAATGGCTCACTGCCTGTGATTAGCGCAGTGCAGGTTTCACTTCCTGGGGGCTCGGGCACGTTCGGTTCTGATTAAGCCCAAGCCCATCCTTAACATCCAGCCACACATAGAGATTCGTTGCAGTCCATTTTTGTACCATCAATTCACTGGTCAAAAACGGACAGAACGCCCTTGTGAAAGGGGCCTAATACAGAATCCCTCTGTGCTCCATCCTGCATACCTATCAAGAGGACCTGTTAAATCTGGTTCTGCTTTATTTAAGGCTCTATTTACACGGAACTTTATTTCAACCTCCTTTTGAATTATTTACTTTTTTTGACAGCTAGAAGCCGGCATCTAAAACGGCAGTTTTGCGGCGTTTTGCATGCCTTGTTTTGCCGCGTTCCCGTCTAGGAGCATTTTTTTTTAAAAATGGAAACTGCTATAAACGAAGCGGTCCTAGACGCTACTTACCTCATTTAGCAGTGTTTGTTTTTTCCAATATAAATTTTATTAAAGAGACAAGGAAGACCAACAGCAGAAAGGTACGTTGTACAACAGAGGAGGTGATACATTTACAGTCAGAAGGACCAGGGTCCTGTTTTGCAAAGTAAAGTAAAGTACAAGGATATTCATCACTGCTGCACATTCCCAAGTCCACCCATTACATTACAATCCTCTGTTACTCTCGGTCCGAGTGCTGTCTGCTTCCTCCCCTCAGTTTTATATTATAACACTAAAAATAGTTAGTAGTTAAAGGAGAAGCAAGTCAAGAGAGGGGAAAGGAAAAGGAGGAGGTAAGGAAGAGAGAAGGGGAGAGAGAGAGAAAGGAAAAAAAAAAGGGGGGGGCGGGGGTGTACGGGACCCCGGCGACACCGGAGTCGACGGCAGTTCCCTTACGTTCTGAGGTCAGACCCTCGTCTGATAGGATGAACATGGTGTTTGTTTTTTAACCGCTTCAATACTATGCACTTGGAACACTTCCCTACCAGACCAATTTTCAGCTTTCAGCGCTGTTGCATTTTGAATGACAATTGCGCAGTCGTGCAACGCTGTACCCAAACTAAATTTTTATCATTTTGTTCCCACAAATAGAGCTTTCTTTTGGTGGTATTTGATCACCTCTGGGGTTTTTACTTTTTGCGCTACAAATAAAAAAGATCGAAAATTTTGAAAAAAAAATGTTTCCATCACAAAACTTTGTAAATAAGTACATTTTCTCCTTCACTGATGAGGCTGCACTGATGGGCCCTGATGAGGTGGCACTGATGTGCAGCGCTGATGGGCACTCATAGGCGGCATTGATGAGCACTGATATGTGGCACTGGTGGGCACTGATAGGGGGCACTGCTATTGCAGTATCTATAGGGATGGCACTGGCAAGCATCACAGATTGGCACAGTGCCATCCCCATTGGGCATTGTCTGCCCCTTACCTGGTGGTCTAGGGTGGCATACCTGGCAGTCCCTGGGTGGCATCCCTGGCGGTCCCTGGGTGGCATCCAGACTGACACACCACATCAGCGATCACAGTGATGAGCGCCCCCTGTTATCCTGCTGGACGTCATATGATGCCAAGTCAGGATAACTCAACCACTTCCCGGCTGTTAGGAAAAGACTAGCCATATTTCTGTGCCTGAAGTAACCTGGCCATTTTCTGCACTTTTTGCCGTTTTGGGCACGTTTGCGCGCCTTCACGCACGCGCGCTGGAAACTGCGCCAAACAATGCTATTTAAGCTTCCTGCACCTGTTAGCAAGTGCTGTCTGTTCTACAGTGTCTCAGTACCTGTGAGCTTCAGCTCTGTTCCCTGAGACCTGTTCCTGTGTTGTTTCTGCTTCCGTGATCCGACTCGGCTTGACCTGACCTGCTAACTATCTGCCTGCACCGACCCCGGCTATCCACGACCATCTGTTTGCCTGACCCCTCTGTATCTTGCCCCAGTCTGTTAACGAACCCTGCTTGGACTTGACCACTCTTTGCCTGACCCTTTTGTGCCTCCTTGCCCGCCAGTTGCCGACCCAGCCTGCACAACCATCCACCTGCCTGCATGTCTACCTGGAGCTTCACATCACCACCAGTAACCATCCAGCCCTCGTGTCATCCCGCTCTCCGGGACTTCCTGTCTATACTACCAGGGGTCCCCGAATCGGGTGTGTAAGAGTGGTTGTTCCCTGCATAAGACAGACTCCACCACCAGGACCATGACACCGGCCATTATACTGCGGTAGGGAAGTGGTTAAATAACAAACATGTTATACTCACCTCCTCTATGCAGTTGGATTTGCATGGAGCAGCCCCAGTCCTCCTCTTCTCAGGTCCCTCTTCTGCTTTCCTGGCCCCTCTCTCTCTCTCTGGTGAGTGCACCTCAGCCAGCAGCTTGCTACAGGGGGCACCCAAGCCGAGTCAGAGCTCCGTGTATCCATTCAGACATGGAGCCCTGACCCGTTCCCTCTCTCCTGTGATTGGCTGACTGACTTTGATTGACAGCCATGGGATCCAATGGCGCCACGGCTGTGTCTCAGCCAATCAGGAGGAGTGTCTGGGACAGCGAAGACACTTGTGGACAACACTTGCAGAGAGAAGGAGCTCAGGTAAGTAATTGATGATGGGTAGGCTACTACACACAGAAGCTTTTTTATCTTAATGCATAAAATGCATTAAGATAAAAAAACCTTCTGCCTTTAGAACTCCTTTAAGCTTGCATGTAGAGCATTGTTAAAAATATTTTGAAATATAACGTTGCTTCAGGAACAGTATTTGGCGAATGTACAAAAGTGTTTGATCTTATGACTTAACATTCAGTATACAGGTCCTTCTCTGATACAAAGGCTTGTGAAAAGTCTTATTACATATAATACAGATTAGTAGAACATTATTTGATTTTGATGTCTTCTTTCAGGATACATTGTGAAAACTCCGCTCTGAAAGAGAGCCTGGAGTTGCGGACCAATGAAGTGAAAGCCCTAAAAGCTGAAAACACAAGTAAGACTCTTGACTTTGCATTAGATAAAACAAGTGTTTTGTGATTGCTCTTATTTTTACTAGGTGCTTGGTATGCTTAACCAGTAATGGAAGTTCCTAAATTATTTTGGCATAAGTCACCTAATGCACTTTAAAATTACATTACCACAATAATAAACAACCGACCTTCATTAACCTTTATCGTTTCTTGTTCATTGTGTCCTTTTGATGAAAATGCAATCACTGGTGAGAATAATGGCTTAAAGCCCAAGACCATTGCGATGCGAATTCCAGGCTGTTTGCCTGTGAGAAGGACCGGAGCCACCGTTTGGCAGCGCCTGTCCATTCTCACGGCACAGCATCTACCCGGGGAAGGAGGGGTGAGGTGCCGTGAGCAGGGGAAAAAATCCCCGTTCATTGCGGAACACATCTCCGTGTCAGATGCGTTCCCATTGAACAAATGGGCTGGGAATTTGCACCGCATTTCACAGAAAACGCACACGTTTTCTGAGCAATGCGAAGTGTGAATGCACCACACCTATGGGAACCGGACACATTGAAAACAATGTGCTTTCAAGTGTCCTACGGATTTCCACCGCATCCAATTCGCATAGGTGTGAACCCAGCCTAACTCCATGTTTAATGTCCCTTTTTAAAGACCTCATTCACACAGGTGAGTTTGAGTACACACACCCACACATAGAGTGGATAAAAAAAAGTCTTCATGCACCTGTTAAAAATGTCAGATTTATGCGATGTAAAAAAATGACAAAGATAATGTGACCTATAAACTGTACAACTCAGTTGAACAACAAACTGAAGTCTTTTAGGTGGAGGGAAGTAAAAATAAAAAAAATTAAAATAATATGGGTGCATAAGTGTGCACACCCTTAAACTAATACTTTGTTAAAGCACCTTTTGATTTTGTTACAGCACTCAGTCTTTTTGGGTATGAGTTTATCAGCATGGCAGATCTTGACTTAGCAATATTTGCCCACTCTTCTTTGCAAAAACACTCCAAATCTGTCAGATTGCGAGGGCATCTCCTGTGCACAGCCCTTTTCAGATCACCCCACAGATTTTCTTTGTTTTTTTTTTCTCAAAAAAGGATTTTATTGAGATGAAACATAAGAAATACATGAACAATACAGGTTCCAGTTGAATGCTTTTGTCATAGGTATTCATACAAGATCAGTATATCCACAGAAAATAAGGTACAACAGATATCCCGTCTCCCCTATGCTGCTGTGTCCCCAATTTGGTGTAGCCTCATATGGTCATTTGTTCAAAGAGACCTCTCCTCTTATTCCACAAAAGAGATTACAGTAGTAGTCTATCCATAATTAGATCCTTTGGAGATAGGCCTGCAGTATTTAACCATGGGGACAACTTATCGAATTCGCCGGGGCGACCCTGATGCTGAAGAATGTATTTTTCCAAGCTTAGGGTGACCCCCATCTGATGTATCCATTCCTTTAGAGTGGGAGGCTCAGTTGCCTTCCAGCCTCTGAGGATGAGCTTACGGGCTTGAAAAAGAGCCCTAGCTATGGCCTGCCTGTTTTTATTTTCTAGTGATAGGTCATCAAGGATTCCCAGTAAGCATGGTTTGGGGTCTAGTGGAACCCACAATCCACACAATCTAATTTCTATTCCTCTTCTGCCTAGAGCCCAGCCTCCCCTTCTCCTTTGCCCTTTGGAATGCTCGCTCTGTTTGTAAGAAACATACCACCGTCCATGACCTATTTATCACAAACTCCTTCAACCTACTTGCAATTACAGAGACCTGGCTTCAAGATTCAGATTTTCTTGCTTTGGCTGCCCTCCTCCATGGTGGCCCCCTGTGGACTCCCTCTCCCAGAGCTAGTGGACGGAAAGGAGGTGGTGTTGGAATCCTCCTATCCCCTCAAAGCAGTTTTCAGGTTCTTCATCCAACCCCCTCTCTGTCCCTCTCCTCATTTGAAGCTCACTGTATTCGTCTATTTTCTCCAGTTTTTCGTTGAGAATTGCTGTGATCTATCAGCCTCCTGGACCGGTATCAAGCTTCCTTGACGACATCTCTGCCTGGCTACCCTACTTTCTTTCTTCTGAAATTCCAACAATCATTCTTGTTGACTACAACATCCCTGCTAATCTTAACACCCCTGCTACTTCTAAATTTCTGAGTCTAGCCTCCTCTTTTGACCTAAAACAATGAACTCGTGCTTCTACTCACTCTGGCAACTGCCTTGACCTCATACTCTCCTACCTATGCACTCCGCGCAACCTCTCCAACATTCCTTTTCCTCTCTCTGATCACCACCTTATTAGTTTAACTCTCTCCTTGTCTTCCTCCTCCTTGCCTTCCAGCTACCAAACAATTACCTGTAGAAACCTTTGCCATCTTAACCCTTCTCTTCTTTTTTTTTTTTTTTTCTGCTACAGATTGTCTCTATGACGAAATCTCATCCTTGTCCTGCCCCAACCTGGCCACTTCTATCTACAGCAGTTCACAGTCATCTACCCTAGATGCCTTGGCCCCTCTCGCTACTCACAAAATCAGGCCCCCGACCGCTACAACTCTGGCAGACAGACAATACCAGAAGCCTGAAAAAACAGAGCCGCGCTTTTGAGCATCTGTGGCGTAAGACTAAGTCACAGCAAGATTTCAGCCAATATAAATCTGCCCTCCAAAAATACCATTCCTGCCTCCACAATGTCAAACAGACCTACTTTATCACTCTCATTAACAACCTCTCACAGAGCCCCTGTCAACTCTTTTCTACCTTTAACACTCTATTTCGTCCTCGATTACGTTATACTATAGCTAGCAAGGGTGTATAAGAAGGCCCTTCATACAGTCCTATGACAGTTTACACAGCTGTTGTGAGTAGCCCAATGAAGCAGATCTAAACACCCGGTTCTCCACTCCAAATGGTGCACTTGACATCCACCACTAGACAGATAATCTGCTTACCTGAAGTAAGCGCATCAAGCGCCTGCGGCTCTTAAATGGTACTATGGGACTATAGGGCACTAAATCACCCACCATGGTTAAAACTATTACTAAAAAGGGATATCGCCCCTAATGGTAACACAATTACAGGAAATGTTGAGGGCAATGAATATGTTAAAAATATTCAATCGCACTTTAATATAAAAAATAGAAAAGGGAAAAATGTATTCCGTCGCCACTCAGAAAAAAATATAATATATAAAAAACATATCTATATAAATGATCATCAACAAATTCATTAACCTCATGGATCTTCATTACTAGTGGCATCCTCAATACCATTCTGTTATGTATTCTTATAATCCCTAACCCCAAATAATACTCTATATGTGAAATAGGACAAATGTAATCCTCAAAAGACCAAATCTACTGGATAGGGGCCACACACCCAACCCGAGGCTCAGACCAAGTTCACAAATTTTATAAGATATCAACAGCCTTAGATATAAATAATATAAAGTTATCAAATCAGATGACTATTAATGGGATGCCCACCCACATAGAAATCCTGCTCCTCAAGAATTATCAATGAAGGCATTAACATTGACATCTACTTTGTGTCCATATGGAATGTAGGACCTTACTTTGTGTATCCAGGGCATTTCTAGCTACAATATTTCCCTAACAAGGGAACTCCCCCTCCAGTGGGGTTCAAAACTTGTCTATGCCAAGAAAGGAGTGTATTAGAGGGGACCCTGTTATGAACATCTCGGTAGTGCTTAGGCACCGAGTGTTTTTTGAACCCAGTCAAAATGTTAGTGACACGCTCATACAACCAAACCTGTAGGGGGGCACTTCGTCCTTCCCACATATTGAAGCCCACGCGGGCATTGTAGCAGATAGACCACCCCCTTCATGCAGCATGTTATAAATGGCTTTATTGTAAATTCTGCTGAGGTACTAGTAGAGGCAAACCTGTCAGTCCTCCTCCTTATGCAACTGTTAAGAGAACACACTCTACATTTTCCACATTTAAAAAAACCTGTGAGTTCTTGAAAAAAACTCAACTTATTTGTAGGGAGGTTGCATATATTGGGGGCTATCCTATTTCTAAGGGGCGGTGCTGCCTTGAATACCACAGAGGGGCACTCAGGCAGGACACCCCTGAGAACTCTGTCATTCTTCAGTATATGCCAATATCGTGAGACAACTTGCTTAATCCTCCTAGCCTGTTGCGAATAGGTAGTGATAAATGGTACAATGGGGGCCGAAGCCTCTCCATCATTTACTGATCTTTCCTTCAAAAGATCCATCCTATTCATACGTGATACCTGATCCAACGTTGCTCTCAATATTTCAGGATTGTATCCTTTCTCCAGAAACCTCTGAGTTAGGATAGTGGCCTGTGTTTGAAACTCCCCATACTCAGTGCAATTACAACAAAGTCGCATATATTGACTTTTGGGTACCGCTTTAAGCCAAGGGTCATGATGGCAGCTCCCCACTGGTATAAAGGAGTTCCTGTCAGTGGATTTAAAATACGTAGATGCAACAAATTGATCATCTCTCACTGATATTTTAAGGTCTAGGAAATTGATCTCTAATTGGCTAGCTTCGTAATTTAGTTGTATGCCTCTCTCGTTGGAATTCAAAAAATTCCTTCAGATCTTGACCATCTCCATCCCATAGGAGGAGGACATCGTCGATGTACCTAGCCCAGAGGACCAATTGAGGTCTCCTCTGGGCATAGACTACCTCCTCCTCCCACTGGGCCATAAAGAGATTGGGCACACTGGGCGCGTACTTAGCCCCCATAGCCACTCCCTTTACTTGGCTATAAAACTTCAGGTCAAACCAGAAGTAATTATAGGAGGCCGCAAATTCCAATAGTTCCATAATGAAGAGAATCTGTTCATGAGGTAGATTATAATCCCATTCTAAATAGTGCTTTACTGCATTCAAACCCAGGATGTGTGGCATTATGGTATATGGTGAGGTGACATTAGTTGTCACAAGCCACATACCTCTTTTAGGGGTATATTCAGAAAACCGATTGATAACATGTCTTTAGTCTTTAAGAAAAGAAGGCATACCACAGACCAAGGGCTGTAGGAAGAAATCAATATATCTGCCCACCCGGGAGGTCAGAGAGTCGATGCCGCTGACTATCGACCTGGGGGCAGATCGGGTCCCTATGCACCTTTTAGCAGGTAATAAATGACTGGAATCCTGGGTGCCTTAGGCGTCAAAAAAGACTCTCCTCCTTAGTGAGGATACCACGGCAAAACCCTTTCCGAATGATGGTATCTAGGCTTGATTGGTATTTCACTTTAGGATCGGATTCCAGTGGTTTATACATGGCCTGGTCTCCCAATATTTTGTACATCTCAGACATGTAGTCATCACGATCTAAGATCACGATTCCTCCACCTTTGTCTGCTGGCCGGATTACCAAATCCCTGTTACATAGAGAATCCAGACCAGCCTTTAACTCCCTTTTTAGTCTAACCTTTTTAAACTCCATATGTTCAAGGTCCCTTAGGACAGTGTCTCTAAAGACCTTGCGGTAGGGGGCCAACACACCCGGAGAATTAAATAAGGAAGCGTTGTAGAGACCTGAGTGGGAAAACTCAGACGAGACCACTCTATTCTCTTTTATCGGGTAAGAGAGAAGATACTTTTTTATATTTATTTTGTGCACAATTTTGTGTACATCCATATAAGTTTTCAATCTATTGAGATTTCTGGGGGGGGGGGGCAAATTTAAGTCCTTGATCAAGCACTCGATTTTATGAGTGGTTGAGAGTTTTAGAGCTGAGATTGAAAAAGCCTGTGCCTACTATGTTTTTTGGCTCTTTTGATCATATGCGCCCCCCCCCTCGGGCTCCTCTCCTTGGTCTACTGGCCTTTTTACACCCTGAGTTGGCCTCGGGTTGGGTGTGTGGCCCCTATCCAGTAGATTTTGTATTTTGAGGATTAAATTTGTCCTAATTCACATATAGAGTATTTTTTGGGGTTAGGGATTATAAGAATACATAAAAGTACGGTATTGAGGATGCCACTGGTAATGCGGATCCATGAGTTTTTATATATTATATTTTTTATCTGAGTGGCGACTGAATACATTTTTCCCTTTTTTCTATTTTTTATATTAAAGCGTGATTGAATATTTTTAACATATTCATTGCCCTCAACATTTCCTGTAATTTTGTTACCATTAGGGGCGATATTCCTTTTTAGTAATAGTTTTAACCATGGTGGGTGATTTAGGTTGAATATGTATTTTATTAAGTCTCTTCAATGCTAGAACAGTTAGAAGTTACACAAAAGTAAGTGTATCAAAGGAAAACATCAGCACAAATATCCCCCGTGATAAAGTATACATTACACTGCAGTAATGAGAACAAGAAAAACCTCTTTAAACAGCAGAAATATGGTGACTGGGGTTGTAGCCCAATGAATACACAACACAATAAGAGCGCTCCTATGGAGTGCCTCACCACCCCCACTGTCCAAACTCAATACTGGCAAAAGACCGGTTCATAATCATGTGTACATGAAGGAGCTGTGACCTGTAAGAAGGAAAATATTGTATAGAACAAAACAAATTCTTAACAGAGGTTATATATCAAACCCATTTCGGTAGTCCTCAGTTTGATGAGGAAAATCAGAGAGGTGCCATCTGAACCATAAGTAGGACACCAAGAAAGGGGGTCAAACCCCATCAAAAGCTGGGAAAGTGTCAGTTTCATCCTGGGGGGGATTTAGATGACTTGGAGCAGGAACGGCTTTGTTTCTTTTGTGTTTTCCATCCTGTGGCAAGGGGAAGTTCTGGGGCTGCTGGTTTTAGGGGCCACTCTGGAATATTGATTTGAGGTAGTTCGAAAGTTACCAAAAAGTTAGCCAGGTCTCCGAGTGTGCGGAAGGTTGCAGACTTGCCATTATGAGATGCTGAAAGGGGAAGCCCCATTTATACTTGATCTTCTTAGCCTGAAGAGCATCAGTGACAGGCTTAAGGGCTTTTCTCCTAGTCAAAGTTTGTTTAGACAAATCAGCAAGTAACATGACTGGGTGCTCATTGAAGAGAATGGTATCCCGAGAGCGTACAGCCTGTATGATTTCAGCCTTGATTTGAGAAAAGTGAATCCTACAGATAACATCTCTGGGAAATGCGACATTGGGATTCTTGGGGCCCAGAGACCCGTGGATGTGGTCCAATTGAATGGGGGAATGCTTGGGCTTGTTAAGAAGCTGAATGAAGATTAAGATGGAGATAGCCGCAGGGGCCAGATCTGCTGTTTCCACGAATTCTGGCAAGTCTCGGATGCGTATGTTTCGTCTACTTCTATTTTCTTGATCATCCAGGCCATAGAAAAGCTGCTGTATTTGTATAGTGTGTTCTTGCAAAATTCCCTCATGCTCATTGATTTTAGCAATGGAGTCCTCCACTGAATTTTCTATATCCTCCATGCGGTGGCCCAGGTCCCTGCGCAGGTCAAATATCTCCTTTTTGTGTGATCGCTCCAGCCTATTAATGTAGGCCTCGATATCATGCTTGGCCGGGAGGGATTTGATATAAGACTCCATGTCCCAGCCTCCTTTGGAGCTGTGAGAGTGTGGCGAGGGTCTTCTTGAGCGAAAGGACTCACATTCAGAGCCCTGAGGGGAGTGTGATCACTGTCTAGAGGGTACCTGTGAGCCAGCACGTGAGTCTGTCACGCCGGCTGGTGCGCCATCTTAGAAGCAGGGGAGCTCCTGGTGGTTGGGCTGTTCTTCTGGAAAAAACGAGCGATCTAATCTGTGGATTGTTCTCCGGAGGATCTGGGGCCCGCACTGCTGCTCCATTTGTTTGTTTATTGCTGGGTGAAGGAGGGAGTGTAGCTGCCGGTATATCGATGGTAATATGCAGCCGGAGTGGGAGCTCAGTGCCGGTACGTCCTATCCCGCCATGCGCCAAGCCACGCCCCCCCATGGTGGGTGAATTAGTGCCCTATAGTCCTCTACCATGTACCTAATCTAGTTTTGGCAAGATTAGTTTTACATATCGAGTGTAGTTCTATCAAGCACTAGCTTCTCTCAATACTTGCTGAATATTATAGAATGGATTCAAGTATTAGTGGCGTTTGCCCTTTTTGCAAATGCCAGCGTTCTGAGGTCTAATTAATGCCCTTTGTCCGAATGTTAAGTCTTTTAATATGGATGCTCGGGAGGGGCTGATATTGCCTATTCAGCGTAGCTTCATTAACATAATTTGCTTATAATACCAGTTGAATATTATTGAGTGCATCGAGGCAGTATTGGCATTTTGACCTTTTTAAAAATGGTGACCGCTACCGGTGATCTAGAGCTGCACGATTCTGGCCAAAATGAGAATCACAATTTTTTAGAATAAAGATCACGATTCTCTCACGATTCTCGCGGCGTAATATATTAAATATACAAAAAAAAAATGGGCTAACAGCTAACGGTTTTTGAAAGGGGTAATTTTTTAAAAAAAATTGCGTTTAAAAGACCGCTGCGCAAACAGCGTGTGACATAAAATATTGCAACAACCGCCATCTTATTCTCTAGGGTCTCTGCTAAAAAAAATATATATAATGTTTGGGGGTTCGAAGTCATTTTCTAGCACAAAATAATGGATTTTTATTTGTAAACAGCAAGTGTGAGGAAAGATTTAGTCTTTAAATGGTTAAACCAAACAACTATACAAGGGGAGTTCACTCAGAGTTAAATGCCTTTGATGTATCTCTTTTATCAATGATGACTCAGAAGTTGGCTGTCTGCCCAGACTTGGCTGCCTCCCCTGAGACTCAAGCTGCTCTGACTTCAAAAGACTTCAGGCACTTTTATTACTGTCAAATCATGCTGATTCGCCCCCCAAGTCAGACCCCTTTAACTGCACTGAAAATCGCGGTAATGCCCGATGGAGATCGCAGGGGGGGTAGATCGAGATCGCGATCTTAATACGATTAATTGTGCAGCTCT
>BLSH010197098.1:314992-325249 GCA_018402905.1 Glandirana rugosa | reverse complement strand
AAAAAAAAATGGGCTAACAGCTAACGGTTTTTGAAAGGGGTAATTTTTTAAAAAAAATTGCGTTTAAAAGACCGCTGCGCAAACAGCGTGTGACATAAAATATTGCAACAACCGCCATCTTATTCTCTAGGGTCTCTGCTAAAAAAAATATATATAATGTTTGGGGGTTCGAAGTCATTTTCTAGCACAAAATAATGGATTTTTATTTGTAAACAGCAAGTGTGAGGAAAGATTTAGTCTTTAAATGGTTAAACCAAACAACTATACAAGGGGAGTTCACTCAGAGTTAAATGCCTTTGATGTATCTCTTTTATCAATGATGACTCAGAAGTTGGCTGTCTGCCCAGACTTGGCTGCCTCCCCTGAGACTCAAGCTGCTCTGACTTCAAAAGACTTCAGGCACTTTTATTACTGTCAAATCGCGCTGATTCGCCCCCCAAGTCAGACCCCTTTAACTGCACTGAAAATCGCGGTAATGCCCAATGGAGATCGCACGGGGGGGGTAGATTGAGATCGTGATCTTAATACGATTAATCGTGCAGCTCTACGGTGATCTGAGACTCAGAACGAAGGGTGTGTATTGTTGCTAAATTGTGGTGAGTTAGCAGTGCGCCCAATCCTCTGGACATCTGATGATGAAACGTACGTCGGGAGGGCGAGCTGACATCACTGCTACGATCTCTATACCCAAAAGGCGGGAATTTCTCTGCAGCCGGCCGGCTATTGTTTTTATGCTCATTTATCAAGTCGCTTGTAAGTGCAATACTTTTTTTACAAATAAATACCGTTGTGACAGTATTACACTATTGTGAGGCTTGTTCTTTACATGTGTATGCTGGATTGACTTCTGGGAATCCTTTTTGGGCGTTTGGGATTTGTCCTCTGAAGTGTGTGTGCGGAGTGGAGCCATCCATCGACCCTAACAGGGACCTTGGCCGGGTTAAGAGCCACAGGCGTTTGATGCGCTTACTTCTGGTAAGCAGGTTATCTGTCTGGTGGTGGATGTCAAGTGTACCATTTGGAGTGGAGCTCCGGGTGTTTACATCTGCTTCATTGCTATCCGTGGGCACTGTACTTCTGCCAAGAAGTCAGGATAGAATAAGATCTTGGCGCCCTTGAACTCTATGTTGCCGCGTTCCCTGGCCAGGCGTAGGATAATCTTTGTCTTTATTATTCAGGAGCCTGGTCAGAAGAATGTGGAGAGGGTGGCCCAGTGGAAGGGGCCTAGGTGGAACCCTGTGCGCTCATTCAACAGTGAAGGCCTCCTTGCCAAATACCTCAGCCAGCCAACTCTCCACAAAGTCAGTGGGGTCTCTGCCCTCCGTCTTTTCAGGGAGTCCTATAATTTTTAGTTCATTGACCTTGGTTGCTCTCGCGAGGTACTGTGTGTCTCTGATAAGCGGGCCATCTTGTCCTCTATATCACTGACCCAACCCTCCACTGCTGTAGTACACTCCCTGATCTTCTGCAGATCATGGCGGATCAATCCCATCTCCTCCTTTTAGGCCTCCAAAGTGTTCCTGTAGTGTATTAACTAATGCTGTACACTTGTGAACAGCTCTGAGGATGTCCGCTAGAGTTGGCTGTACAGCGTCACCCTCCCCTTCCTCCTTATTCAGCTCTGTGCATGGCTGATCTGTTGTGGCCTGGGGGTCTTGTGTGGATGGCTCACCCTCCCGCCTGACATGGAAGATGTTAGGAGTGGTCTCTAGATCCTCTTTAGAGGATTGCTCCACTATGCTATTCAATTTCTGTATATAATACACCATATCTTGGGGCGCTTCTTTCCCCAGTGCTTTAGGAGTTTGACTGGGGTTTACCAGTTTCCTTCTGCTTGTCTGCACAGCAAATTTACACTGTTATACAATCTGTACACTCACTGCTTTACATTGTAGCAAAGTGTAATTTCTTCAGTGTTGTAACATGAAAAGATATAATAAAATATTTACAAAAATGTGAAGGGTGTTCTCATTTTTGTGAGATGCTGTACGTTTATAGTAGTGTTCAGTAATCTAGGGTTCATGGGGGGGTCCAGAGCCAGCCAAGACCATCCAAGTGCCTGCTACAGTGTGTTGGGATGGGGCCGGTGGGGGGTGGGTCTGGTGGAGGCGGTGCCTGAGCGCTGAGAGTGTAGTGTGATGTCATAATGCAAGGGAACTGAGATGAGCGGCCGGAGCCTCGTGTGCGAGTCTGTGGGACAGGAGCAAAGCAAGCCAGGAGTGGGAGAATCCATTTCATGTGTGTGCTGCCCATTCTAATTTCTTCCCCTCCTGAGTCCTGTCCCTAAGCTACTTACTTATTATATTGAAAAATAAAATAAGAAATATGTTTTTTGTATTAATATGTACCTTAAATCACATTGCTAATTGCATATTGTACTGGTTT
Source organism: Glandirana rugosa (assembly GCA_018402905.1). Lineage (NCBI taxonomy): Eukaryota > Metazoa > Chordata > Amphibia > Anura > Ranidae > Glandirana > Glandirana rugosa. The sequence goes on along the minus strand of BLSH010197098.1, from coordinate 322,864 downwards.
TTAGCCTAAATACTAAGATTTGCACTTAAAACCATAATTTTGTAACTTTTGTAAATGCCAGTAAAAGCTTAACTGTGTCAGTAAATTTTGGGTGTCGTGTCAGTAAATGTGGTAGGTTGGCAACACTGGACAGATAGAACACCTTGTTCCTTCTGGTAGCTGTATATTCAAACTGATCCCAACTTGACTTCTGAATGTGATGGAGTGTATCATTTTGGCGGCTAGCGTGAAAAAGACCTCTCTCCTGATGGATGATCTATGGTCCACCATGGCTTTTATGGCACTCTGTTTGTGATGGATAAACATTTTCTGTTGGTGAAAAGTTCTTTTAGTGGCTAGTAGATGTTGACTTTGCATTGCATTAGTTAGTATACATCAGGGCTGGCCTATTATAAAAGCCTCCTTCCCTATTGTGCAGCATCTTCTAGTAGCTAGTAACCATATGCATGGACTTAATACACATGCTATAACGGTGAATTGCAATTTTCCCTTCTTCATGCTGTATTTACCAGCTAGCCTGAGTCTGACTTTTTTAATGTATTTTCTATTTTTTTGTCATGTATTGCATTTACACCTATTGTCTCCCCTCTCCAGTTATAAGTCAGCAATGTCAAGAGCTGCTTGCAATGCTCGATGTGAAAGAGCAGAAAATGTTCCAGGACAATGTGTCTCTTGATAAAAGTAGTCTGGCAGAGGTAACTGCACTTGAAGTAAGTCTTCTGTTATGAATATATTTTTTAACTAACTTGCCTCGTAGTCATGATCACAGCATTGACAAAACTTTCCCATACATATGTGAATCATTTATTTTTAAAAATGGAAGGACATTTTATCAAAGTAGGTACAGAGTGAATCGGTAACAAATGTTAAAGTGGAATTTCAGCCAATACTTTTTTCGTTTTTGATAGAATGGTGAAGGCTTGGAAATGCTTGCCAGATTTTTATTGCGGTTTGTGCTCCTGTTAGGGAGATTTCCCCACACTTCCTGTCAGGAAACGCAACAGGAAGTGAGATGGAAGCTCCCACAATGAGGGGAAATCCCAACTTGGCAGTTTTCACCCATTACAGGTGGCTACGTTGGAAGATTTCACGTTATCCTCTCTACCTGCCTATCAAGATTTCTTTCCCTTTTGCTTGCTGTCCCAATGGCATTCATTGCCCATACTGGCAATGAGCGAAAATCTCCCTAATGAGAGATGCAACTTGACCCTACTTAAAAAAAAAAACAAAAAAAACTCTTACTTGACCCATGACAAGAAAAGTATCACCTGGAATTCTTAAACTGCAACATTTTTTCCCAGTTTTGTTTTCTGGCCACTTAAAGGCTCTGAAACTGTATGCATGATTTGATATTTGACGCATGTATTTTTCACTTCTTATCTAAGACATAGTCTTTGAAGCAAGGGGTCATTCACATCAAAAGCTGCTACATGACTGAACCTGTTTCAGCCCTTCATTTAAAGTGGTTGTTAACCTAAAGAAAAAAAAAAAAGAAAGCTGCAAGATAAAGGCATAATTAGCTAGTATGCATCACATACTAGCTCATTATGAAATACTTACATTAGATCGAAGCTGTTGCAGTGGTCCCCGCACACCGATGTGACCGGCGACATGTCTCCCGCAGTTATTTACGGGTTCGCGGGCTCTGGCACTGTGATTGGCCAAAACCGCAATGACGCCACTTCTGCGGGAGCCGCCGGTCACGGCATGGGCCCTGAAGAAACAGCACCAGCGGTACCTACAGGTAAACCTTATAGACTTACCTGTAGGTACAAGTGGTGTAACTGGGTTTACAACCAATTTAAAGTTTATCTAAACCCAAGATCAAAAATGTAATACTGTGTATTGCAGCTTACCCGTCCTTAGGGATGTTGCCTGCATTTTTATTTTATCAAGTCTTTTTTTCTCTAATTTTACATTGCGATTCCTGCTAGTAACACACTTCATGTTCTAGAATGATAATGCTCACTTACTGTACTAGATCTATGGAAGGGCATTGTCAACCTAGGACAGAAAGTGTGAATTATAGAACACCTTCCCTCTTTTCATCCCCATAATATGGTTGGGAGGTGCTCTGTAGTCATTGGCTAAACTGGGCAGGACTGAGAGTACAGGAAGTTACTAGCTCATTTGATAGGTATAAACCGATAATAAAATACATTCCATGGCATTTTTATTGTTGGGGTTTACCAACACTTTAACTCCTTCATTAAAATTTACAGAAGTGAAGATTATATTTATATAATCTTCCTTAAAGGCCTGGGGGAAAAAGCATATCCAGTACATCTCTGCTACACATGTACATTTCCCCATGTTTTCTCTCCTTCAAAATGCTAAAAGTACAGAAAAATACCTTTTAAAGCCTAAGTGTAGCTAAAATTTACAACAGAAAAATAAGCACAAGGGGCATAACCAGTGGCGACCACTCCATTAGGGGCACCCCCCTAATCCATGCCCCTGGCCCCTAATCTACATGCTGGATGTGTGTATTTCAATGAGGTGTTTTTTTTTTTTTAACCACTTCAATACTATGCACTTAGAACACTTTACTACCAGACCAATTTTCAGTTTTCAGTGTTGTTGCGCTTTGAATGACAATTGCGCGGTCGTGCAACGCTGTACCCAAACAGATTTTTTTATCATTTTGTTCCCACAAATAGAGCTTTCTTCTGGTGGTATTTGATCACCCTTGCGGTTTTTATTTTTTGCGCTACAAATAAAAAAAGACCGAAAATTTGGAAAAAAAAAAAAATTCTCTATTTTTTTTCACAAAACTTTGTAAATAAGTACATTTTCTCCATCACTGGTGGGCACTGATGTGGCAGTACTGATTGGCACTGATTAGGCGGCTCTGATGAGGTGGCACTGATGATGAGGCACTTCTATGCAGCAATGATGAGCACTGTTAGGCGGCACTGATAAGCAGCACTGACGGGTACTGATAGGTGGCACTGATATACAACACTGACGGGCACTGACGGACACTGCTAAGCGGCACTGATGGGCACTCATAGACAGCACTGATTGGCACTCATAGGTGGCACTGGGCACTGATAGGTGGCACTGATAGGTGGGCACTGGTAGGTGGCAATGGTGGGCACTGATATGTGGCACTGGTATGCATTGATAGGGGCACTGGTAAGCACTGATAGGGGCACTGAGGGCATATATACTGATAGGGGCTCATTCCCTGGTGGTCTAGGATGGCATCTGAAGGTGGCACTGAGTGCCATCCACATTGGGCACTATGTCTCTTACCTGGTGATCCAGATCGGCTCCCTGGTGGTCCTGGGTGGGCACATCCCTGGTGGTCCCTGGGCAGGCTCCCTGGTGGTCTAGGGTGGCGATCCGAGGGAGGGCTGTGCTGATAAATCATCAGCACAAACCCTCCCTGTCAGGAGAGCAGCCGATCGGCTCTCCACTCCTCAGGTCTGCAGACCCGAGTACAGGAAAGCCTATAAACGGCTTTCCTGTGTTACACTGTGACCAGCCGTGATTGGTCACGGCTGATCACATGGTAAAGTGCTTCGGATGGAAGCACTTTACCGAGATCGGTATTGTGGGGGGTCAGACTGACCTCCCACACCACCGATCGCCGCGATGCACGCCCCCCCAGGCGTACGGCAGCTTGTTATCCTGAGGACGTCCAGTTAGGATAACTAAGCCACTTCCCGGCCGTCATTTTGCATACGGCGGTCGGGAAGTGGTTAAGCACGTGATTAGAGGCTCTAATTGGCTTCAAAAAAAGGGTGGGCTCAGGGCCCACTCAGTTGTGTGACAATAGCGAAACAATATTCACTATTGTCTTCCTGCTTCTCCTCCCAGCCAGTGGGTCTTAAGACCCGATTGGTCGAGAGGAGAAGCGACTGTATTGGTTGCCGAGGAGAAGACGCAGGTTGAAGCTACCAAAGCTGCCCACAACCTAGATGGGGTAAGTGCAGGGCTGGTGGGCTGATGACCGAGTGACGGGGGTGGGTGGGAGATTTTGACTAACGGACCGACCGAACAGGGCGGGTGGTTGGTTGTGGCAGTTGGTTTGTTTGCCGCTCCCCCCAAAAAATGGAGCACCAACCACCAATGGATGTAACTCAGAGTCAGTAGGATGTGTCTCTTGTACTGATGTAATTTCCTTTCGTTTAAATCCTTCTCCATGCAGGCCCCTTCCCACCCCTGTTAATACAATTGATGGTCTGTTGCAAGCTCTCATCAAGAGCCCGACTATTCCCACTCTTTTCGCCCAGCTGCACCATTCATAGAAGTTGTACTACAGCCTCTATGAATGAAACAGAATCCATGAATGGAGGGGATGGCAGCATCAATCATCTGCCTGTCTTCCATTCTGAGATCCTCTTTTTATGTTTTATACTCGAAGGTGGTATTTTCATATGCAATAAAAATGTTGTCTTATTTGCTATAGCAGACATGTTATTGAACACCATCTACTTTGACTTTTGTGAAATGCATTGTACATATGTTTTGTATTAATATAAGTTGAACATACTTTGTAGCTTGCCGTGCTTGGTGCTTGTACATGTGCTACTGGAGGAGAACCCTGCTCATGTGCAAAGATGTCAGCTGCAACACGTAAACAGCTGCTTCAGCTCCGACAGGAGGTGAGTCTTACTTTTGGCCTATCGCTGTGTTTTATTCTACAATTTGTGTGATTTGTTTAGGATAGACTTCCTTGCCAGCCATGAACAGTGCCTTGAAAAAGTATTCATACCCCAAATGTATTTTAGTGGAATTTTATTTGATAGACCAACACAAAGTGGCACATAATTGTGAAGTGTCAGGAAAATGATAAAATGTTTTTCAAAATTTTTTACAAGTAAATATGTGAAAATTGTGGGGTGCGTTTGTATTCAGCCCCCCTGAGTCAATACTTTGTAGATCCACCTTTCCCTGCAATTACAGCTGCACGTCTTTTTGGGGATGTCTCTACCAGTTTTGCACATCTAGAGAGTGAAATTGTTGCCTATTATTCTTTGCAAAATAGCTCAAGCTCTGTCAGATTGGATGGAGAGCGTCTGTGAACAGCAATTTTCAAGTCTCGCCACAGATTCTCAATTGGCTTTAGGTCTGGACTGTGACTGGGCCATTCTAACATATGAATATGCTTTGATCTAAACCAGGGGTTTCCAAACTCTGGCCCTTCAGTTGTTCAGAAACTACAATTCCCATCATGCCTAGTCATATTTGTGAATGTCAGCATTTTACAATGCCTCATGGGATGTGTAGTTTTGCAACAACTGAAGGGGCATTGTTTGGAGATCCTTGATCTAAACTCGTGGTGCACCGAATGGAAATTTTGGTGCCGAAAACCGAAAATGCACTTACTCGAAAGCCGGAAACCGAAACCCAAAATTTGTTTTTAAAAAATATTTATATTTTTATATACAATTGTCATATGCAGCCTACCTGTGCCTGGGCACTGATAGGCAGCACTGATAGGCGGCACTGATTGGATGCACTGATTGGCACTGACAGGTGGCACTGATAGAGGAGATGAGGTGGCACTGATAGGCACTGACAGGTGGTTCTGAGAGGAGATGGGGTGGCACTGATTGGCTTTGACAGATGGCACTAATTGGCACTGACAGGTGACACTGATTGGCACTGAGAGGAGATGGGGTGGCACTGATTGGCACTGACAGGAGAGGAGATGGAGTTTCACATTGCACAGATAGCACGGCTTGTAAGAGCTGATTTGTCTGTGAAACTCTCATGTAATAACTGCTTGAGGAGACCTGTCACAACTCCGCCGTGATGTCGGGGGTAGGTGGGACCGAACAGCTATCAAACACCCACCCAGCCCCTATCCCATTGGCTAGTGTGTGATAGCTGTATGGTCCCGCCCACCCCCAACATCACGGTGGAGTTGTGACAGGTCTTTGCAAGCAGTTATTACATGAGAGTTTCACACACAAAGCAGTTCTTACAAGCCACGCTATCTGTGCAATGTGAAACTCCATCTTCTGCATAAATCACGGGCACCCAGGGCTGCCCTCGCCCCCTTTCGGTATCAGCCGTTTTTTTTTTCTTTGGGCCGATACCAAAAAACACAGTTTTCAGACGATAATTTTTGGCGGCCAAAATTTTGGTGCATCCCTAATCGAAACCATTCCATTGTAGCTCTGGCTTTATGTTTAGCATACTTGTCCTGCTGAAAGGCCAGTCTCAAGTCTTTTGCAGACTCTAACAGGTTTTCTTCTAAGATTGCCCTGTATTTGGCTCCATCTATCTTCCCATCAACTCTGACCAGCTTCCCTGTCCCTGCTGAGGAAAAGCATTCCCACAACATGATGCTGCCACCACCATGTTTCACGGTGGGGATGGTGTGTTCAAGGTGATGTGCACTGTTAGTTTTCCACCACATAAAGGGGGAGATTTACTAAAACTACTGCACTCAAAATCTGGGACAGCTGTGCATAGTAGCCAAGCCGCTCCTAACTTCAGCTTGTTCAATTAAGCTTTGAGAATAAAACCTGGAAGCTGGTTTCTCTGCAGAGCTGCACCAGATTTTGCACTCTCCAGTTTTAGTAAATCCCTCACATTGAGTTTTGCTTTTAGGCCAAAAAGTTCAATTTTGGTCTCATCTGATCAGAGCACCTTCTTCCACATGTTTGCTGTGTTCCCCACATGACTTCTCGCAAACTGCAAATGGGACTTCTTATGGCTTTCTTTCAACAATGGCTTTCTTCTTGCCACTCTTCCATAAAGGCCAGATTTGCAGAGTGCACGACTAATAGTTGTCCTGTGGACAGATTCTTCCACCTAAGCTGTGGATCTCTGCAACTCCTCCAGAGTTGCCATGGATCGGCCTCTTGGCTGCTTCTCTGATTAATGCTCTCCTTGCCCGGCCTCTCAGTTTAGGTGGACGGCCATGTTTTGGTAGGTTTGTAGTTCTAGGTACCAGTTGTCCAGTTCTGGGCAGCAGTCCTCAGGAAGGATGTCCTGGAACTAGAAAGGGTTCAGAGAAGGGCAACAAAGCTAATTAAGGGACTGGAGGACCTTTGTTCTGAGGAAAGATTACAAGCACTTCTCTCTGGAGAAGAGACGCTTGAGAGGTGATATGATTACAATGTACAAATACTGTACTGGTGATCCCACAATATGGACAATACTATTCAGTGCAAGAGAGTACACAAAGACACGTGGCCATTCACTAAAACTAGAGGAAAGGCGGTTTAACCTTAAACTGCGTAGAGGGTTCTTTACGGCAAGAGCAGCGAGGATGTAGAATTCTCTTCCACAAACAGTGGTTTCAGGTGGGAGTATAGATAATTTCAAAAAACTATTAGATGGGCACCTAAGGGACCACAACATTGAGGGATACACAATGTAATACTGACATAAAAGCACACACATAGGTTGGACTTAATGAAACTGTGTCTTTTTTCAACCTCACTAACTATGTAACGATGTAGTTGTGACATACTCTTTCCATTTTCAGATGTTGGATTGAACAGTGCCCCGTGAGATGTTCAAAGCTTGGGATCTTTTTTTTATAACCTAACCCTGCTTTAAACTTCTCCACAACTTCATCTCTGTCCTGTTCACTTGTTTGTCGTAGTACCTCCGGTTCCTTGTGTGGTCTGTCCTGTCTCTACTTCAACACCTCTTCAAATTTCGTCCCAATCCAATATTTTTTTTCTAGGGTTCGAAACTTGTAGAGTGCCCCGTGACAAGTTAGGTTGTAGACTTTTACCTTTCTCATACAGTGTTGATGTAGCAATGTATCAATCACTCCAACTTTTTTCTGTGTCAAAGTAATTCAGGTTGGATACACACACGAAAATACAGTCATAATGTAACACATAGGGAGTTACAACACCAGGGAATCCACGGGTAGATTATCAAAAAACTTTAATA
>BLSH010197098.1:285879-306503 GCA_018402905.1 Glandirana rugosa | reverse complement strand
TTTTGAAAAGGGCTGCAGCCAGCGGACTGAAAGCGGGAGTAAAGGGTTGTGACTACTTTAGAAATATCAGGCTGAGAGAATAATTCTTCCAGCGGTAGCTCTGACAACTCCCGCGTCAGGCCACCTAGCTGCGCCCGTATAGCATGTCGTAACAACAGGTATTTAAAGAAAAACTTATTGCCTATCTCACATCTGGTCCTTAGATTTTCAAAAGTAACAAATACGTTATTCTGAAAAACGTGACCAACCCGGGTAACACCCAAACGAGTCCACCAACCGGCATCCGGATGACCCAGAAGTTCAGGAAAGTTAAAGTTCTGCCACAAAGGGGCGTTAGGTGATATCCTTCCTACCCCTCCCAACACACCGTTACCCGCATGCCAGGCGAGCCGGGGGACGTCCACAGGGGACTCCCTCAGACACCGCCTGGATGCGGATCCATGTAAAGCATTCACCGCGGCCTCCTTAGACCCCTCCAGGGCACACACCAGAGAAGCAGACGCACCTAGGTGGATCCCGGAGCAAGTCATACACATACGTGAGCTGTGATGCCAGGTAATATAACCAAAGGTTCGGACATGCCAAGCCCCCATTCTGTCTAGAGGCCTGTAGAGAGGCCCTAGCCGCACGGGGCTGTGCCCCCTGCCACAAAAACTGAAACAAAATGGAGTCCAGCTTGTGAAAAAACTTTTTAGGTAGAAATACCGGTGCCGCCCTAAGTACATATAGAAATTTGGGTAGGACCCAGATTTTCAGTTTAATTATTTCACATAATTCATGACTAGCAGAAGAATCCCTTTCCTGGCTGCACATCCCGACAGGCCGCTACACTGAACTACACTGATTAAATTATTTAAAATCTTAGTGCCAATAAGACATAACAAAGTTGTCTCTGCCTATTATAGATGGCATCCCAAGCAGATCACCATGGAATTAAAAAAAAAAAAAAAGAACATAAGGATTTACTGTATATGACCTGAACAAGTTTTAACATATTGTAGGTTTACTTGCATTTATCAGCATCTTAAGTATTGTTGCCTGCGGGAAATCCATTTCCCTTTCATTCTCCTCTACCTCACTTCGAGCCTTATGTATCAACTTGTTCTTACTTAGAATGGGAGTCATTTCCCACAGCTCATTCACAGTTACTCTAATGCTGATTGATGGTGTAGAGCACATGGATTCATAAGGTCCTTTGAGAAGGACCATAGGTTGCTATGGGGTACCACGATAAGGTCCTTCATCATACACTTGGATAAAAATGGCCATGTGTGGCCTACAATGGTACTGGGTGGCTTCTGAATTTTTAACTGTATGATATATTTTTTTTTTTTTATAATTTTCTTTTCTTTTAGGGCATGTGCTGGAAAAAGATAAGGACATGAGCTTAGGAAAGAAATTAAAGAGCATGCTGATCTCTTCTATTGATAGTACAAATTTAGATGCAGCAGATGACCCACAAGAGGTCTTCACAGTGTTAGTTGACCTGGTGAGTGGACATTAAAATGTATACCATTGTAAATTGATTCTATATAACTCTGTAAAAGACATGTCAGTAATACGCTAAATAGAATATTTGTTTATTGTTTGAATACAGTGCATCATTTAACAATGTATGTATAGGACTTTTTTTCTGTAGAGTATACACTGACGAAAAATAAAATATCCAACAGGAAAAAGTGTGTCAGGTTCAAGTTTAATCAAATTTAATCCCTAATCTGTCTTGTGATGCCTCCTGCAGCTCCCCAAGTTCTGCTGAGAGATATACAGGTAGCTACCATATTGGTGCCCATGTGCACTGTCCCCTGCTGTTGTATGAATGTAACTGTCTCATTTGAATGCACAGATTTCATTCTGTCAGTGTAAAATTGTGCAAGGAACAGTTAGGCGCATATTTCTAGATATTTGCTGTGTGTGTTTACAGTGCATCCGGAAAGTATTCACAACGATTCACTTTTTCCACATTTCATTATGTTACAGCCTTATTCCAAAATGGATTCAATTCATTCTGTTCCTCAAAATTCTACAAATAATACCCCATAATGTCAATGTGAAAGAAGCTTGTTTGAAATCTTTGCAAATGTATTAAAAATAAAAAAACAAAAAATAAATCCCATGTAAATAAGTATTCACAGTTTACGCTCAATTTTTTGTTGAAGCACCTTTGGCACCAATTACAGCTGGGACCCTGTTTTGACAGGGTCCCAGCTGCACTTCCTGTCATGGCGCCGCGGAGCCGAAAGGAAGTTTACCTTCCCACCCGGCAAACATGTCACAGGTCCCAGAAGATACGCTGGCCATTCACAAAGCGTAGCGCGACTCGCGCCTGCATGCCCGGCTTTGAAGCCAAAGCCGGGCGCCCACACTTGTGATGCCGGCGCCACCGAGTGAAGGGGGAGAAAAAGGGGCTTCAGATAGCCACATTGCTGGAGCCTGGGACAGGCAAGTGTCCGATTTGTTAAAAGTAGCAGCTACACTTTTTGTAGCTGCTGACTTTTAACTGGGTGGAACTCCGCTTTAGGACTTTATACAGCAAGTCTCCTGGATGGCTCTCTTATCTGTGCACGTGCGCAGAATTTTGTGGATAAAAAGCTGGTCAGCTGAGCTTCCTTGCAAAAGGTTGCTAGCTGGTTTACCATTTCATGGGGAACGTTTGTTGGGGGGAATCCAGAAAATATCATGAGGAAAGAGCTCACTTCTTCCTGTGAAGAAGGCGGTTAAGTGTCCCTCATTTATGGGATCAGACACTGCTTCCTCAGGCTTTTCAGCCCCTAGGCAGTTTTGACGGCAACGGGGAGCTGGGACCAGAGGTAAGCAGCAAGGCCAGGGCCAAAAGTCCTCTAAAACTGACACCAGACTTTCCTTGTGAAGGGGCGCCCCCATTCGTACGAGTGGGGGGGAAGGTTGCTACAGTATGCAGGAGTTTGGGAATCACTGGTTCAGGGCAAGTGGGGCATCTCCACAGTGTCTCAGTTGTACAGGCTGGATTTCCAAACCTGCTCACAGTTCCAAAACCGAACGGGGACATAAGGTCTATCCTGGATCTAAAGGCACTGAATCGTTATCTCTCAGTCCGCCTTTTCAAGTGGAATCAATTCCTTCTGTGGTGGCCTCTCTCCAATTAGATTTTCTGGCATCCATAGACATCAGGGATGCATACCTGCATGTGCCAGTCTTTCAGCCTCATCAAAGTTTTTTGCATTTTTCAATAGAAGATCAGCACTTCCAGTTTGTGGCACTGCCCTTCGGGCTTGCAACAGCCCCCCGAGTCTTCACAAAGATCCTTGCACCAGTATTGGGCCTTCTAAGGTCTCAGGGGATCCTGGTGTTAGGTTATCTAGACCAGTAGTTCTCAACCCTGTCCTCAAGTACCACCAACATGACATGTTTTAGGAATTTCTCTTAGATAAAATAGCTATCCAAAATACCAAGCCATTTATTCTGATTTAAAGCACCTGTGCAAGATAAAGGAAAACCTGCGAACATGGCCTGTTGGGGGTACTTGAGGACAGGGTTGAGAACCACTGGTCTAGACGACCTCTTGCTCAGAGATCACTCTCTGCAGGGTCTAAAATGGAGCGTAGCTCTCATGGTTCAATGCTTAGAACACCTAGGCTGGATTATAGATGTCAAGGTCGGCCTTGGAGCCGGTTCTGCGTCTGGAATACTTAGGCCTGTTTCTAGACATTGCCCAGGCAAAGGTGTTCTTGCCTCCAAGAAAGGTCAATGCCTTGAAAGATCAAGTTCGGCAAGTAAGAGGGAAGAGGTACCCTTCCATTCAGCTCCATATGGGTCTGCTAGGAAGGATGGTGTCCTCATTTAAGGCAAATCCTTGTGCCCAGTTTCATTCCAGACCCTTGCAGCAGAACATTCTGTCAGGGTGGAACAAAAAGATGCAGGCTCTGGATTGTTGCATGTCCATACCCCCCCCCCCCCCCAAGGCTCGTTGGAGCCTCAGTTGGTGGGTGAAAGATCGGAATCTAGTACAACTATAATTTTTTCTTCTGGGAGTTTGAAGGATAGTGACCACAGATGCCAGTCTCTCTGGCTGGGGCGCAGTCATGGAAGACTCTACAGTCCAGGGGAAATGGGTCGCCCAGATTACAGCGTCACCTGGGAAGGTTGCAGACAGACAATGCCACGGCTGGGGCTTAGGTCAACCACCATGGTGACACCAAGAGCTGCTTGGCTCATGAGGAAGTCAGTCATGTACTGTTGGGCAGAAAAGCATGTGCCAATGCTGTCTGCAGTCCACATTCTGGGGATGGAGAACCGGGGGGCGGACTATCTCAGCCTCCAACAAATGCATCCAGGAGAATGGTCTCTGCATCTGACTTTTTTTCTGGAGATTTGCCAATGATGGGGGATGCCAGATGTAGATCTGTTGGCATCCAAGTCCAACAACAAAGTTGCAGCAGTTTCTATCTAGAGCTAGAGATCCCCTCTCAATCGGGGTAGTGGCTCTGGTAGTTTCTTGGACCAGGTCTCCCTAATTTGTGTATCCCCCCCCCCCCCCCCGACTACTCTCCTGACACATCTCTTGCGCAGGATTTGAGAAGAAATTATGTCAGCTATTTTGGTGGTTCCGGCTTGGTCCAGAAAGTCTTGGTATCCAGAGATCGTAAAGTTGGCGGTAGACGGACTGTGGACACTCCTGGTCCGTCATGACCTGCTGTCACAGGGTCCTATATTTCACCCGAATTTACCCTAGCTTATTTTGACGGCATGGCTATTGAAGCCAGTGTTCTAAGATTGTGGTATCTCAGGACCGGTGATGTCTACACTGGTGAATGCCAGGAAGGCTGTAACCAGGAAGATCTATCACAGGGTTTGGAAGGCCTACATTGCTTGGTGTGAGGCCAGAAGTTGGCATCCTCGCAAATACATGGTTGGAAGAATCCTTTCCTTTCCCCAGTCAGGCGTAGACATGAAATTAGCTTTGGCAACTATTAAAGGGCAAATTTCAGACTGTGCACTTTCAGATGCCTTTTCTTCACATTCTTTTGATCCAAACCTTTTTGTCAGGTAGTGACTCATTTGTTGCTTCCCGTTAAGTTACCTCTATGTCCTTGGCACTTGAATTTGGTTTTGTCGGTGCTACAGAAACAGCCCTTTGAACCTATCAAGGAGATTCCTGTAGTCCTTTTGACAAGAAAAATAGCTTTTTCCTTTGCAATCACTTCAGCTAGAAGGGTATCAGAATTGACGGCAGAACTATATTTGCTCCTGCATCACGATAAGTGGTGCTACGTCCTCTTCCATCCTTTTTTTTTTGTAATTCCTTTATTTTCAAAAAAGTTTGCATACAACAAACAGCATGTACAACTGAAGCAGTAACATATCCATGTATCAAACAGGGCGTCCCCTTTGAACAATTTTATATAACAGCACCCTCAGCTCTACACAATGCAGAAGCCCTGAGGCCAAATTTCGGAAATGGAAATGGTTGCCTATGCGGAGAGCTGGGGATACCAGCAAACGACACAGAAGACCCTATATGGTCATATATGCAAAGAAAACAAAAACTGTTTTAAAACCTAACAGATGGCATTACATCCCCATGGGCTGCTGAGCCCCGAAATTGGACAGTGAGGTGTTAATGGTATTCACAAAGCTATACACTTATCTAATCAAAACGCCCATATCTGAGTCAAAAATGCTGGTGGAGGGAACTGCAAAAAAGGGGGGTACGATGCACGGACCAGATGTCCCACGGGCAGAGAGAGAGTAGAATCAGGAGAAATGAGAAAAGGAAGGAACTAGATAGATAGGTAAAATTAAAAAGATAAATAGATAGATCGATGGAACCTCCCGCTCAGGGCACGGGACTCTCTTCCGTCCTTTTATCCTAAGTTCGTTTCTGATTTTCATTTAAATCAGCATATTATTCTACCCTCTTTTTTTCTAGCTTGCCAGAAAAGAAATGGTTCTAGTACTTGGATTTGGTTTGCGCAGTTAGGGTCTATCTGAAGAGATCTACAGGCATCAGAAGTACTGATGCGTTTTTTGTTTTACCAGAAGGGTCAAGCGGCTTCCAAAGCATGCATTTCGCTTTTGGATTTGCCAGTTGATCATTCAGGCCTATGGCCTGAAAGGCAAGCTCCTCCCTTTCGGGTAAGGGCTTATTCCACCTGGGAGGTAGGAACCTCCTGGACGTTTCGCCATCAGGCATCAGTGGTGCAGATTTGTAAGGCCGCTACCTGGTCTTCAATATATATATTCACAAGATTTTATCAAGTAAATGTTAAAGCAGCAGAGGATTCGGCTTTGGCCGTAGTATGTTACAGGCTGCTGTATAAATTTTGATGGTTGTTTTTCTTAAATTGTGTCTCCCCCCCCTCAAAGGGATTGCTCTGGGATGTCCCAGTAAGTAATGTTTATATAGTCTGCTCTGTGTCCCGTGATGTACGAAAAAGAAAATTGTATTTTTTCTACATACTTACCTGTAAAATGTATTTCTTTGAGTACATCACAGGACACAGAGGTCCCTCCCCTCTCTTTTTGGGAGTTCATTGCTTGCTACAAAACTGAATTACTTCCTGTATGGGAGGGGTTATATAGATGGTGACTTCCTGTCTATTTTTTTTGCCTGCCAGTGTCCAATCACCTATAGGTGGCATATAACCCAGTAAGTAATGTTTATATAGTCTGCTCTGTGTTCCGTGATGTACTCAAAGAAATGGATTTTACAGGTAAGCATGTGGAATAAATCCAATTTTCTGCCACTGAAAAACATTCCCACAGCATGATGCTGCCACCTCCATGCTTCACTGTAGGGATGGTATTGGCCAGGTGATGAGCGGAGCCTGGTTTCCTCCAGACATGACACTTGCTAGTCAGGCCAAAGAGTTCAATCTTTGTTTCATCAGACCAGAGAATTTTGTTTCTGTTTCTGGTTTGAGAGTCCTTCAGGTACCTTTTGGCAAACTCCAGGCAAGCTGTCATGTGCCTTTTACTGAGGAGTGGCTTCTGTTTGGCCACTCTACCATACAGGCCTGATTGGTGGAGTGCTGCAGATATGGTTGTTCTTCTGGAATGTTCTCCTCTCTCTACAAAGAAATGCTGGAGTTTTGTCAGAGTGACCATCGGGTTCTTGGTCACCTCCCTGACTAAGGATCTTCTCCCCCGATCGCTCAGTTTGGCTGGGCGGCCCGCTCTAGAAAGAATCCTGGTGGTTCCAAACTTCTTCCATTTATGGATGATGGAGGCCACTGTGCTCATTGGGACCTTCAATGCTGCAGAAATGTTTCTGTACCTTTCTCCAGATCTGTGCCTTGATACAATCCTGTCTCTGAGGTCTGCAGACAATTCCTTGGACTTCATGGCTAGGTTTATGCTCTGACTTGCACTGTTAACTGTGGGACCTTATATAGACAGGCGTGTTGTTTCCAAATCATGTCCACCAATCAACTGAATTTACCACAGGTGAACTCCAATCAAGTTGTAGAAACATCTTAAGGATGATCAGAGGAAACAGGATGCATCTGAGCTAAATTGTGAATGTCATGGCAAAGGCTGTGAATACTTATTTACGTGTGATGTTTTATTTTTAATAAATTTGCAAAGATTATAAACAAACGTCTTTCACGTTTGTCATTATGGAGTGGTGTTTGTAGAATTTTGAGAAAAATAATGAATTGAATCCATTTTGGAATAAGGCTGTAACAAAATGTGGAAAAAGTGAAGCGCTGTTTATACTTTCTGAATGCGCTGCATATTGTACAATCCCACACATGATATAAAGTGACACATCTGTCCCGGTGTGGTTTTGTACAATACTAACAGCAGTTGTCTGTTATGTGTAAACTAGGTTTGGAATCAACAGCATCAGTGCTGCTTATTCATTATTAGTTTAACTTTCTTGTCCTTTAATATGACAGTATTGTAAAGTGAACAATAACAGGATGAGGGTCCTTCTGTGGTTTGGAGGAATTGCTTGTGTTCCTGCATTTCTGCGGTCGGAAGCAGATGAAGGATTTAAAAGGAAAAGGGCCTGCTCTATTGTATAGCTCGAGTGAAACGAAGTTCCGTGTGGTTTCCAGGATTTTAGTGAAGACGTATAAAAGCTCACATCTAAATGGGTCAAGTGTTTTGCTGACATTGGGCTTTTTCTTTGTTCTGTACATATCTCAGATTATAACCGCTTATTCAGTTTTTTTTCATACTATTGGTCCATCACTCTCTAGGGACATAAACAATAAGCTGTCACTTTGAATGTATGTGCTGCTTACTTGGTAAAACTCAGCCACTATAGCGCTAATGCAATTGGTGCTAGCCAAAAGAAAAATGTAAATGGCCCTGTCAGAATTTTAAAACCTGAAACTAGCAGCTTCCCACAAAGCAAACAGTTTATACAGTATATTCCTCTAACCACCTCCCACCCGGCCACTGTACATATATGGCCGGGTGGGAGCTTCCCTGTTCTGACAGGACGTGTATACACGTCCTGCAGAACGGGAGCTCGCGGCGCATGGCGGCTGGATCCTGTGATCATTATGATCACAGGATCCAGCTGAGCAGAGATCAGGATATGGGCGCAGTGACTGGCCCTCCCGATCATGTGACGGCTGTGTCCAATCACAGCCGTCACATTGTAAACAGAGACGAACATCTCTGTGACAGTTCTCCCCCCGCTGAGCTCAGTGCGGGAAGGAAGGGGGGAATCTGCAGCAATATGACAGCTCTCTGCATGATGAGGATTTCATGCAGAGAGCTGTCACAGATCTCCCCCCACACAGTGCACCAAGCACACTGATACCCCTGTCCCCATACACATCAGTGTTCCCATAAAACAGTCCCCAAAACATCTGTATGTCCCCAATCACATCTGTCTGTCCGCCCGCCAACACCAAATAAACTCAGATTTGAGTTATTTTTACCAAAGAAATGTAGCAGTATCATTTTTGGTCAAAATTTATTAAGAGAAATTACTTATTTGCAAAATTTTATAACAGAAACGAAGAAAAATGCATTGTTTTTGAAAATTTTCAGACTTTTTTTAATTTATAGCGCAAAAAATAAAAAACCCAGGGGTGATTAAATACCACCAAAAGAAAGCTCTATTTGTGTGAAAAAAAATGATAAAAATTTCATATGGGTACAGTGTCGCATGACTGCGCAATTGTCATTCAAACTACAACAGGGCTGAAAGCTGAAAATTGGTCCAGGAAGGAAGGGGGTTTAAGTGCCCAGTATTGAAGTGGTTAAATCCTGCTCATTTAACTTCATTAAGAGGGATACTTGCTGAAAGATCTACATTTGACACTTCCAGGAATGTCCGATTACCCCCCATCCTTTCCGCTGTGCTCTTAGGAGTCAGGAGATGAAACCAATGTCTGTATAAGATACAGTAGTGACATAGGGCCTGGCAGGAGAACCACAGAGTGTAGTGAAAGGAAGGAACCATGCATCCAATGCACCAAGAAGCTGCTCTCTTGATTGCAGCAGACTTCAGGTTAATGGGTATGAATAAACTGTTTGCTTTACAGAGAGATGTTCGTTTCAGGTTTTGTAATTCTTGACATGGTCATTGTAAATATTTTGTAAGACCCTAATTCTCTCATTATGAATTTAATTCTAATGGAAAGTATGGGTGATGTTTCTCATCATATTCTAGTGATCGCTTTTCTGATTTAGGATGTGGAAATTGACTTCCCATCACCCTCTAACTGTAGCACATAAGCCACATTTTGAACCGTATCTTTATTTTGATTGGGTTTGCAGCTCAATGATAAAGAAGAGGCTTTAGCTCATCAAAGAAAGGTGAGCTACATGCTTGCAAGGACTATAGAAGACAAAGTAGAATCTTCAAGAAACCATAGAAGAAGTTCTTCTCGGAAAGAGACTGCTGCTATTGGTGACCATCAGAATTCCATTGATACAAAGCAGAATGTTGTTCCATGCCCCTGTGTAACAGATACCACCACAGACAAAAGTCAAAGCAAAAAGAAAGACTCTCTTCGATCCCTGGAAACCTCTTTTTCTTTGCTGCTAAAGGATGTTTATCCTCAACAAAAATACGAAGATAGAAGCTCTCCAGATCAAGAAGCACAATTGAGGGAAGAAAAATCTCAAACATAATGTCACTAAAATATGAATGTTGTGTTATTATAGTGATTATTGATATTTAAGATTCATTAATGTTTCTAACTTTGCCAAATTAGCTAAGGGAAAGTCTGCTTAAAATATACTGGTAAACTTGGATAGCATTGCTTACCCACTGACTTACCCAAAGCCTCCAGTACCCATATAGAAGTGCAACCCCTCCTCCATGTACTGTAAGCTACATTCTTGTCTACGATTCATGCCAAATGGCGATTGGGTACCAATTTACATAAAACCTGTTAAGGCTCAGGGTAAGAGTAGGGAAGGTAGATCTGTGTATGTTGAGTTCCCAGCTGAGTCACTGCTATTGGGTATCCTTACCTGCCTAGGCCCTTAAGAGGCAGTGTAAAAAATGTTTTCAAGAATATTTTTAGTTTGTACCATAACCTTTGTTTTTTAATATACGTTTGCTGTTTTATCATCTTATTTTGTTGTACAACTTTCACCATATTTTTTGATAGAAAAAAAAATGCAAAATATTATTAATTTTAGGAAGTTAATTTTTATTTTAAAAAGTGGCAAGCATAATGAAAACAGACATTGAAAATAGGTGGCACATGGCAAGCAAATTCCCATTATTATAATTTTTTTTGGCAGTCCCCCGAAAACACAGCACGCATCCAAGTTCAAGTAAACATTGCTTGAGCCTGCAGCACAGTTCACCAATAATATGTAAATGCTCTGTACTAATATGAAAGTGCATGGAAGTGAGCCAGGCAAACTTCACTGTAGGTACATTCACCAGTTCTTGTTGTTTATTAATGTTCATGCTGCTTCACTGACAGCAGTTTAATTTTTAGCCAACCAAACTGTAGAGTGTAGGCACTCTCTTGGGGCCAAAACTACCATTAATATACAGGTTTCCTTTATCCCAGTTCTCTAAATTGGCATTTTCCAATTTTTTTGTCATGCCAGCCTTTCAAAGTGTGCCAAATCACAAGGCAGCCAGTCTGAAATGTAAGACCTCTCTTACACTGTGGTGCTGCAAAAACTGCCCATAAAACGCAAGTTGTTTCTGCTGCGCGCTTTTTTTTTTTTTTTAAGGTCACGTGGCTTTTGAAGCACTTCCCATTCATTTCAATGGACAGGGGCGTTTTTAATGCTCTCCAAAGTTGCTGCTTGCAGGACTTTTTTCACCGCCCCAGTGTGAAAGCATCCATTGAACTGCATGGGAGGCAGTTTTCAGGAGCTTGCCAGACTCTATTTTTAGCGCAAAAGTGCCTCAGTGTGCACGGGGTCTTAATGTTATTTAGGAATGGGAAACCTGGGATGATGCATGCAAACACCTTCATAAGATTAACTTCACATCAGAGTCCCCCACTGCCCCCCATCACATCAATAGCCTTCCTTCACAACAGAGGCCTCCATCATATTAGAGGTCCCCTTCTTAAAGTGGTAGCAAACCACACTTTTCTCTTTAAACCCTGCAAGACAATGGCATAATGTGCTTGTATGCATCACATACAAGCACATTATAAAAATACTTACCTTAGAACAAAACCCTCCAATAGCGAGCTGTCACCACTGATAGGGCTTCATCTTCACCCGGTCTTCCTTCCGGGTTTGCGTCCTGCGGCAGCTGATTGGCCGTGCCATGATGATGCGTGGGAATCACGGACCGTGGCATGGAGCGCTGAAGGGTTGGCATGGGTATGCGGTGACGTCGCTGGCTGCATGCAGTGTGAATATCGACTGAACAATGAACGTTTAGGAGATATTCACTTTAACTACAGGTAAGCGTCATTACAGGCTTAACCGGAAGGTACAAGTAAAAAAAAAAAAAAGCGTTTACTTCTCCTTTAATGTCAGAGCCCCCATCTACATGTCAGAGGTCTCCTCATACATAAGAGCCCCACATCTCATCGGCGTTGCCCATCACAACGTTCCCTTTTCCCACCAAAGCCCTACCTTACAGCTCCTGCAGTGGACAGGAGGTGGAGCAGGTCTGGTCTCAATTTTTTTATTAATAATACAGGTAAGAACACAGGTTGAGTATTTTGATTAGGATATATTTGACTTTAAGTAAAATGACAACCAAGACCTAACCTTATTTAACATTTCTTTTTTAACCACTTCAATACCAGGCACTTAGAACACTTCCCGCCCAGACCAATTTTCAGCTTTCAGTGCTGTTGTGCTTTGAATGAGAATTGCGCGGTCGTGCGTCGCTGCACCCAAACAAACTTTTTATCATCTTGTTCCCACAAATAGAGCTTTCTTTTGGTGGTATTAGATCACCTCTGCGGTTTTTATTTTTTGCGCTACAAATAAAAAAAGACCGAAAATTTTGAAAAAAAAAAGTCTTTGTTTCTGTCACAAAACTCTGTATAAGTACATTTTCTCCTGCACTGACGGGCACTGATGTGGCTACACTGATGGGCACTGATGAGGCAGTACAGATTGGAACTGATAAAGTCACACTGACGGGCACTGACAAGCAACACTGACGGGCACTGATAGGTGACACTGATATGCGGCACTGGGCACTGATAGGTGGCACAGGTGGGCACTGATAGGCACAGGTACATGGCACTGGAGCATATAGCACTGTTAGGGATGGCACTGACAGGCATCATATATGGGCACAGTGCTATCCCTACAGTGCACTGTATTGCCCTTACCTGGTGGTCTAGTGGGGGCTCACTGGTGGTCCTGGGTGGCCTCCTTATGGTGTCCCTGGGGGGGGGGAGCTCTCTGGTGGTCCAGTGGGGTGATCCTGAGGGGGGCTGCACTGATAAACGTTCAGCGCAGCCCCCCCCGTCAGGAGAGCAGCCGATCGGCTCTCCACTGCTCAGGTCTGCAGACCTGAGCAGAGGAAAAGCCGATAAACTGCTCTTCCTATTTACACTGTGATCAGCCGTGATTGGTCATGGCTGATCACATGGTAAAAGGCTTCCTATGGAAGCCTTTTTCCTCGGTCGGTAATGCGGTGGGTCAGACTGACCCACGGTACCACCGATCGCTGGGATGCGCGCCTCCAGCTTATCCTGATCGCGTCAATATTTGTCCGGTCAGGATAATGAACCACCCGCCCTGCCATCATTTGTTAATAGGGTGGGCGGGAAGTGGTTAAGTACTGCAGCCCCTGGTCCCCCTTCCCCACATACTTTTGCAGCCACCCTGCCCTTCCTCCTCACACATATGCAGCCCCTCCTACATTTCTCAAACCTAATCCAACCCCCACCCCCCCCCCCGCCTGCCTTCCCACTTCCATCACAAATACAGCCCCGCCCCCTTCTTACGCAAAATCTGCCCCCCTCCTCACACATAATACAGAGTTACATAGTTTGTGAGGTTGAAAAAACACACAAGTCCAACCTGTGTGTGTGCTTTTGTATCAATATTATATTTTATAACCCTGTATGTTGCGGACAGGAGCCTGTCCATTAGTTTTTTTGAAATTATCTATGCTCCCTGCTGAAAACACTGCTTGTGGAATAGAATTCCACATCCTCACTGCTCTTACCGTAAAGAACCCTCTACGCAGTCTAAGGTTAAACTCCATTTCTATCACATAATACAGCCCACCTGCTCTCACATAATATGGCTCCCCCCCCCCACACACACACTACAGTCCCCACTCTCACAGTAACACAGTCACGGACGAAGGTGGGCACTGGTGGAGCAGGAAGTGTCCATGTATAGGACTTCAGTTCTTGCTGGCCAGGAATGCAGGGCAGAGGGTGGAATCAAGGTAATATACATGACACGATGAAGGTGGTGACACATAGGCAGCTGGAAACATAAAAAAAAGTGTTAAACAGTCAGGGTACTCAACTGGATAAGGAGCATGTGCTCTGCACTTATAACACCCCTGTGTTTCAGTTATGTATGGTCTGCTACAATTATTTCCTGCCTTTGAACTGAATAAATGGGCAAAGCCAGCACCAAAGACTTCAGGGAGAAAGCAGAAAGTCTAGGCCTGTCTCTAGTCTTCATAGAAAAATAAACATGAACTCTCTGCTTCCTACTCTTGCCACTGTCTAAGGGGCATCATCCACAGCAGGGCTGGCTGTCAAGTTATGCTTAAAGCATATACATACAGATTGCGAGTAACGTGGTTAACGAGTGTTTCGCAATACGAGCAGTTTTTTTTTTTTAAATCCCGACTCGGTTTGCAAGCGCTGTCTCGAAAAACGTGCAGGATTAAGCCTCTGTGCAGGCAATACCGAGCGCTGGTGAGGCTCGGAAGCATTCGTAAATACTGAAAGTGTAAACAGTTCCCGAGCATTTCTAAATGTTTCCGAGCGTCTTCGAGCCTGAGCAGCGCCACCACACCTCTGACCACATACGGTATTGCATACACCAGCACCCCCCGGACCTCTGGCCACATACAGTACAGCATTGACATGCAGTCACCGTGGAACAAATTATCTGAGTTTCCATTGTTATTTATGGGGAATCATGCTTTGATATACGAGTGATTTGGATTACAAGCATTCTCCTGGAACAGATTATGCTCGTAATCCAAGGTTCTACTGTATATCATTAGTGCCAAACCATATACAGAATCTCACAAAAGTGAGTACACTCCTCACATTTTTGTAAATATTTTATTATCTTTTCATGTGATAACTGAAGAAATGACACTTTGCTACAATGTAAAGTAGTGAGTGTACAGCTTGTATAACAGTGTAAATTTGCTGTCCCCTCAAAATAACTCAACACACACAGTCATTAATGTCTAAACCGCTGGCAACAAAAGTGGGTACACCCCAAGTGAAAATGTCCAAATTAGACCCAATTAGCCATTTTCCCTCCCTGGTGTCATGCGACTTATTAGTGTTACAAGGTCTCAGGTGTGAATGGGGACCAGGTGTGTTAAATTTGGTGTTATCACTCTCACTCTCTAATACTGGTCACTGGAAGTTCAACACGGCTCCTCATGGCAAAGAACTCTCTGAGGATCTGAAAAAAAGAATTGCTGCTCTACATAAAGATGGCCTAGGCTATAAGAAGTTTGCCAAGACCCTGAAACTGAGCTGCAGCACAGTGTCCAAGACCATGCAGTGGTTTAACAGGACAGGTTCCACTCAGAACAGGCCTCACCATGGTCGACCGAAGAAGTTGAGTTCAAGTGCTCAGCGTCATATCCAGATGTTGTCTTTGGGAAATAGACATATGAGTGCTGCCAGCATTGCTGCAGAGGTTGAAGGGGTGGGGGGTCAGCCTGACAGTGCTCAGACCATACGCCGCACACTGCATTAAATTGGTCTGAATGGTTGTCGTCCCAAAAGGAAGCCTCTTCTAAAGATGATGCACAAGAAAGCCCGCAAACAGTTTGCTGAAGACAAGCAGACAAAGTAAGGACATTACTGGAACCATGTCCTGTGGTCTGATGAGACCAAGATAAACTTATTTGGTTCAGATAGTGTCAAGCGTGTGTGGCGGCAACCAGGTAAGGAGTACAAAGACAAGTGTGCCTTGCCTACAGTTAAGCATGGTGATGGGAGTGTCATGGTCTAGGGCTGCATGAGTGCTGCCCGCACTGTGGAGCTACAGTTCATTGAGAGAACCATGAATGTCAACATGTACTGTGACATACTAAGCAGAGCATGATCCCCTCCCTTCAGAGACTGGGCCACGGGGCAGTATTCCAAAACGATAACGACACCAAACACCTCCAAGACAACCACTGCCTTGCTAAAGAAGCTGAGGGCAAAGGTGATGGACTGGCCAGACATGTCTCCAGACCTAAATCCTATTGAGCATCTGCAGGGCATCCTCAAATGAAAGGTGGAGAAGCGCAAGGTCTCTAACATCAACCAGCTCTGTGAAGTCATCATGGAGGAGTGGAAGAGGACTCCAGTGGCAACCTGTGAAGCTCTAGTGAACTCCATGCCCAAGAGGGTTAAGGCAGTGCTGGGAAATAATGGTGGCCACACAAAATATTGACACTTTGGGTCCAATTTGGGCATTTTCACTTAGGGGTGTACTCGCTTTTGTTGCCAGCGGTTTAGACATTAATGGCTGTGTGTTGAGTTATTTTGAGGGGACAGCAAATTTACACTGTTATACAAGCCGTACACTACCTACTTTACATTGTAGCAAAGTGTCATTTCTTCAGTGTTGTCACATGAAAAGATATAGTAAAATATTTACAAAAATGTGAGGGGTGTACTCACTTTTGTGAGATACTGTACATGTAAAACTTCTGTAGGGAGATTTGTTTAATGTGAGGGTTTACATCCACTTTAAGTGAAACGCAACACTCCCACTACAATAACATGACTAATATTGTGGAAACAATATATTAAGTATAGTCCATGCATGAATTGTAAGTAACTCCAAAAGTAAAATAAAAACAGTCCTGAAGCCAAGAGTACACAGAGAGTGATTAATATCTTCACTTCTTGTGATTTGTGCTTGTCCACCACCAGGGGAAAAACCTGTTCACCTCCAACACACTCACAACACGCTCATCTGTGTCCTCCAACTGATTTTAATTCCAAAGGCGGCAGACCTTCATTCGCTCCCCTCAGACTCTGGATGTAGACTCGTAATTCCACACCAGCTTGTATGGCATCCACCATGTATTAAACGGCACAAAAGGTAAAACAACATAGTGCTCTCCATTTAAAAAGATTTATTATCCCCTACTAATTAACACTTACAGGAAAAACAGTACAATGTGCTTTATAAATTAAACCGCCAGCCAGCTCACCACTTCACTAATACAGTGGCGGTGGCGTGGCGTCATGGGCTTGGCTCCTCCCTCCTGTTTTTCCTGTGTTTTAACTAGTGGGGGATAATAAATCTTTTTAAATGGAGAACACTATGTTGTTGCCCTTTTGTCCGGTTTAATACATGGTGGATGCCATACCAGCTGGTGTGGAATTAGGAGTCTACATCTAGAGTCTGAGGGGAGCGAGTGAAGATCTGCCACCTATGGAATTGAAATCAGTTGGAGGATACATATGAGCGTGTTTTGAGTGTGTTGGAAGTGAGCAGGTCTTTTACCTGGTGGTGGATGAGCACAAATCAAGAAAAGAAGTGAAGACATTAATCACTCACTGTGCACTGTTGGGTGCAGGACTGTTTTTATTTTACTTTTGGAGTTACCTACAATTCATGTATGGACTATATTTAATATGTTGTTTTAACAATATTAGTTTTGTTGTTGTAGTGGGAGTGTTGCACTTTGTGGTAGAAGGTGGGGTGGAATCGCCTTTTTATTTGGCTGTGCAGATTGAAAAAGGATTTATTTACATGCTGTATATCCTGCTTTAAAGGAACAGGATCATTTTTTTACAGTTACAATCACTTTAAGGCAACCTGTTCATTTAAATAAGGAGCCTAACACATCTTAAAAGGTGGTATTTACAATTTTCTGTAATGCAGTGCACTACAATGCACAGAAACTCTTTACCTCGCATTGTGGTGCACTGTAATGCATTTGTGTTATATTCAAAATGAATAACACTGCATCACAAAAACACGCTTTGCTGTGCATTGTGATAACACGTGCCTTACCTCAGTGTGAAGGTGTAAATGGGACCTAAAAGAGGACCTTACCTTTAACCAACAGGGCTGGTGATACCACTAGGCAAACTAGGCAGCCGCCTACAGCGCACTGTCGCCTAGGGTGCCCGGCCGCTGGTTTCCCTCCATGCTCTGCAGGCTGCAGCATCTAACTCTGTCTCAGGCAGCGGCTCCGTCCGACCGATAGTGTAATTAGAGGCGCAGCACAGCACTGGAGCCTGGAGGACATGTCCCGAGTCTCCTGACAAACCGGTAGCAAACATCCCCTGCTACTGCACGCTTCTATGATCATCAGTGATCGACCTGTCTGTCCCTCTGAGAGACTCTCTGGTGATCATCCCAGTACAGCCAGCTCTGCCTTGTAGAGGCCACTCTCCCTCCTGGCCGGCCTGCCCTGCCAGCCGATCGGAGTAGTAGGCACTCCGTGGTCGTGGTCTGGATGGTGACAGCTGGAGACAGGATTTGTGCCTGGCAGAGTCATCGGATAGCGCCGCCTCCTGTCACATGGGCAGGGGAAAGGGGGTGGAGTCAGGGGCGGAAAAAAGAGGTTTCACCTAGGGTGTCAAAAATCCTTGCACCAGCCCTGTTAACCACTATCTAAACTACAAGAAAACTGCATGGCACATTTATAAATTACCGCGGTACAGGTTACAAATGCGCTTTGCTCTCTGCTGGCTTTTGGAGAGTTTCCTTCACTTCCTGTCTGGTAAAATGTTTTCAGCAGGACAGGAAGTGGGGGTAAATTTCCCGGAATGAGCCCTGGTAGTAGTAAAAACCTAACTCAAATGTGTGTCTAGTGTGCATGAGTACACAACTGATGACTGCGCCACACAGCTATAGCTTCCCACACTGGAGTGCACCATTGAGACCTTTTTAACATCACCTATGCACAATTTGGGGTACCACCGTCTGTCACTATTTCATGGGCACTTACAATTTTAAACTTTGGCATATTTGGTTTCTACATCCTTGATACAACCTCATATTTTATCCAATTAAGTTAGTACACCCTGGACATGCTGATGTGGTTGCTTCACCCTCAGCCATCTGACTAATAAGGCCAGCCAAGCCTCTTCAGGGAGACAGTGGTGTGGGGAAGGGGGAGTTTAGCACGACAGGGAACTGGAAACAAATCAGTTTTATCTTTATTTCACATTTTGAAACTGGAATGAAATACACATACCTGCCTGCTTGCAGTCTTTTGCATCAAGAAAGCTAAGCCAAGCATGCACAGCTCGGTTTACATTGACAGCACAGTCCCTGTGTGCCAGGATGACTGACTCCATGCACAGGAGTTACATTACATAATCCTGTGCTGGTTAGATGTTAGCTGTGTAGATGCCTAAAGACCAGGGAGAAGATGCCAGCATCTGCAAACGAACCCTCATGGAGAGGAAGGTAAGCAAAGTAACTTTATTTCCGCTTTAACTCTTTCACTGGCAGAGCTGTTTTTGCTTTTTTTTTTTTTCTGCACACATTTAAAAAAAATAATTTTAGGCCTGAAGATTACATAAAACCACCAAAACATATATTTTCTGAAAACAGACACCCTAGAGAGTAAAATATCAATAGCTCCAATTTTTTTATTTCACACGATATTACCGCAAGGGTCTAGATAACTCAAAATTGCAGTAAAAAAATGCACTAAAGTTAATTTTAGGGCATACAAACTAGTGGTGCACCGAATGGAAATTTTGGTGCTGAAACCGAAAGTGCACTTAGCCGAATGCCGAAAATTACAGTTTTTAAAAAATATTTATATTTTTATATACAATTGTCATATGCAATCTACCTGTGCCTGGGCACTGACAGGCGGCACTGATAGGTGGTAATGATTGGCACTTATAGGTGGCACTGATTGGAAGCAATAATTGGCACTGATAGGTGGCACTGATTGGAAGCACTTATAGGCAGCACTGATTGGCACTGATTGGATCCACTGACTGCCACTGATAGGCGATATTGATTGGCACTGACAGGTGGCATTGGTTGGAACTGACAGGTGGCACTGACAGGAGATGGGGTGGCACTGATTGGAACTGACAATTGAAACATAGAAAAGTGACGGCAGAAAAAGACTGAGTAGTCCATCGAGTCTGCCCCTTTTTATTTATTTTATTTTTTATAATTTTATTTATTTTTTTACATTAACCTTGTTATCTGACTATAGATTTATGTTTATCCCAAGCATGTTTGAATCTTTGAATGTTACTGTTGACTGTCTCACAACCTCTGATGGTAGTTTATTCTAATCATCAACCACCCCTTTCAGTAAAATAATACTTTCTAAGATTCGTTTTGAACTTCCCCCCAGTTAGTTTGAGGTCATGTCCCTGTGTTCTTGATTTTGGTTTCATATTGAAAAGACTGCCCTCCTGAACCTTATTCACCCCCTTGATGTATTTAAAGGTTTCAATCATGTCTTCCCTCTCCCTTCTTTCCTCCAGACTGTACATATTAAGTTCCTGAAGTCGCTCTTGATATGTTTTATCCCCCAGACCTTTTACCATTTTTGCTACCCGTCTCTGAACTCGTTCTATCTTATCAAAATTTTTTTGTAAGTGTGGTCTCCAGAACTGGACACAGTATTCTAAGTGAGGTCTCATTAAAGATCTATATAGAGGAATCAGAACCTCTTTCCGCCTGCTGGTGATCCCTCTACTGATACATCCCAGAATTCTATTTGCTTTTCCCACTGCCTGGTCACTCTGTTTGCTCATTTTGCAATCATCTGAAATAAGCACCCCCAAATCGTTTTCTTCTGCCCGTTACATACAGAGAAACGACTACTATGTTTCCACACATTATCCCAACTATAGGGACCTCCACAGACATTGTACCTTGTACTAAACCGTAACGACCTTCTAACCAGTTTCGTCACCTCTGACGTCAAGTTATAAAGATTTACATTTTATTACGTAGATCCTTTTTTCTTAGGCGAATCTCTCATGTCGTAACCCCCATGTCACAATCGGTCGTGATGTCTTCTTTTTCTAAACCCCCACGAATAAAGTCTACTAACGTTTTACTCGTTTGTC
>BLSH010197098.1:273600-285161 GCA_018402905.1 Glandirana rugosa | reverse complement strand
ACTAATGTACCTAAAAAAGGTTTTATCTCCTTCCTTAAGGCCCCTTTCACACTGGGGCTGGCGGGCGGTAGATCCCCGCTAGTCTCAGCGGGGATTTAGCGCTGTTATAGAGGCGCTACGGCGCCGCTATGCAGGCGGGTGCGGGGCACTTTTAACCCCCCCACAACGGGTTAAACAGGGGTTAAAAGTGCCGGCGCTCGGCGCTCCCGGAGCGGTGTACAGCCGCTACGGGAGCGCTGCCCATTGAATTTAATGGCAGGAGCGGTGGAGGAGCGGTGAATACACCGCTCCCCACATTCCTGAAAAATCATGCTTGCACGATTTTCTTCAGCGCTGCGCTAGCGCAACGCCTCAGTCTGAAAGCATCCATAGAGATGCATGAAAATAATATTTAGAGCGTTATTACAGCGGTAATTTTAGCACTTTACCGCTGTAATAACGCTCCAGTGTAAAAGGGGCCTTATAGACTTAGCAATTTCCTCCTCTTTCTGTGCTTTTGCAGCACCGATAATGTGTTTGGCCTCCTTTTGTCTATTTTTATACTCCTCTCTGTCAGCTGCACCTCCTGTTTCCTTGAATCTTCTATATGCAATTTTTTTCCTCTTTACTATCCTACTTACCTCTTTGGTGAACCATATTGTTTTTTTCTTCCGTTTATTCTTACTAACTTGCCTGACATATAACCTAGTTGCCTCCAAGATGGTAGACTTTAATAGTGCCCACTGATTACTTACTCATGTCATTTTACTCCAACCTTTCAGTTAATTTTTTAGAAATTTCCCCATTTCAGTAAAATGTGTCCTTTTAAAATCTAAAACTTTTGTTTTTGTATATGATTTTTCAGTTCTTGTTTTAATATCAAACCAAAGACATTGGTGATCACTAGAACCCAAATTCTCCCCCACCTCAACATCAGACAGTTGATCCCCATTTGCCAGTACTAGGTCAAGAATATGATCACCTCGGGTTGGACTTTTTACTAACTGTTTTAGAGAAACCCCATTCATTGCTTCCATTACATCCCTGCTCCTGCTTGTAATAGCAGTTTGAGAATTCTAGTTAACGTCAGGCATGTTGAAGTCACCCATAATCAAAACCTCTCCCTTCATTGCCATTTGAGTTATCTCATTAATCAACAAGTTATCATAATCTTCACTCTGTCCTGGGCGTCTGTATACCACTGACAGGTGGCACTGAGGTGAAACTGATTGGCACTGACAGGTGGCACTGGATGGCATGGCACTGACAGGTGGCACTCGATAGCACTGACAGGTGGCACTGCATAGCACTGACAGGTGACACTGGATGGCACTGACAGGAGATGAGTGTGTTACATTGCAGAGATAACACAGCTTGCAAGAGCCATTCTGTGCTTGAAAAGATCATTGAAATGTCATTGCTTGCAGAGAGACACACAAGCGGTCATATTTCACTGCTGATGTCGGGGGGGGGCGGGCCCGAACAGCTAACACCCGCCCAGCCCCTATCCCATTGGTTGATGTTTGCTAGCTGTTTGGTCCCGCTCCCCAACATCAGCAGTGAAATCTGACAGCTTGTGAGTCTCTCTCTCTCTGCAAGCAGAGACATTACAATGATCGTTTCATGCACAGAATTGCTCTTAAAAGCCGCTATCTGTGCAATGTAACACTCCTTATCTCCCTCATACACAGATAGCGCAGCTTGTAAGAGCCGTTCAGTGCTTGAAACGATCATTGTAATGTCACTGCTGATGTCGGGTGGGCGGGACCGAACAGCTAGCAAACATCAGCCAATGGGATAAGGGCTGGGCGGGTGTTAGCTGTTCGGTCCCGCCCACCCGACATCATCAGTGAAATCTGACAGCTTGTGTGTATATCTCTCTGCAAGCAGTGACATTACAATGATCGTTTTAAGCACAGAACGGCTCTTACAAGCCGCGCTATCTGTGCACACACTCCTCATCTTCTACATACACACGGACACCCGGGGCTGACACCACTCCCTTTCGGCATCCCTATCTGCATTTTTTTTTCTTTCGGCAATATACCGAAAACACAATTTTTGGCCGAAATGTTTTGGTTGCCGAAATTTTGGTGCATCCCTAATACAAATACAGTCAATTAGCCAATTATTGGCAAAATATAAAAGCAGAGGTTGCACCAAGTAAATAGATACCCAACATATCAAACTTAAATTTGCATGAGCCCGTGAAATGGCGACAAACTTCAGTACACTATATTGCATTGCCCAAATGCTTCCACCTGACAGGCAGGAGTCTGCTGCAGCCCCTGGCAATGTGTGTAAAATCCCCACTGAGGAGAAGAATATAATCAAAACCTCCACCATCTCTCTGTTTTTTGTAACCAGATTCCCTTCATCATCCTTTATGGGGCCAATATGTTCTGGCCTCCCTTTCTTACTATTTATATACTTAAAGAAATTTTTTTTTTTACTCTCTTCCGCTATGTGCCTTTCATGTTCTAGCTTAGCCACCCTGATTGCACTGTTACATTTCTTATTGCATTCTTTGTAATGATGGAATGCTGATAATGACCCCTCAGCCTTTTTTTTTTTAAGGCCTGTTCTTTTGCTTTTATGTGCATCTTTACGTTGGAGTTTAGCCACCCAAGTTTATTTTTAGCTCTTTTAAACTTATTTGCCATTGGGATGCACTGGCCAATACCGTTATTTAATATGCTCTTAAAGCAATCCCATTTTTCCTGCGTGTTCTTTGTTCCTAGGATATTATCCCATTTAATAGCATCTAACAAAGAGCGCAGTTTAGGGAAGTTGGCTCTTTTGAAATTCAATGTCCTTGTATCACCCTTGTGTTTCCTATTTCTGTGATTTATACTGAAACTAATTGACCTGTAGTCACTGTTTCCTAAGTTGCCCCTTATTTCTACATCTGTGTTCAGGTCTGTATTGTTAGAAATCAGTAGGTCTAGTAATGCGTTTTCTCTTGTTGGTGTGTTCACCATCTGACCCATGAAATTGTCCTGCAAGACATTTAGGAAATGGCGAGCCTTAGATGAATATGCGTTTCCTTCTGCCCAGTCTATGTGTGGATAATTAAAATCCCCCATTATAATGACACTTCCCATCCTTGCCGCCATTCCAAACTTTCTTTCTTTCTCCCTTCATCCCTCTTTCTTTCTCTCTCCCTCTTTATTTCTCTCTCCCTCCCTCCATCCTTCTTTATTTCTTTCTCCCTCCATCCATCTTTCTTTCTCTCTGTTAGGAATGAACTTGCAATCTGAAAATGCCTGTGCGCACGCGCCGGAATTGGTGCCAAACGGCCCTATTTAGGCTAGCAACGCCTATCAGCCAGTGCTGTCTGATCTACAGCATTTGTGTGTGTGTTCCTGAGCAACCTTATTATCTGATACCTGTTCCTGTGACCCGGCTTGTCTCAACTCTGCTCTGATCTCCGCCTGTACTGACTTCAGCTACCCACGACCACTCTCCTGCCTGCTCCCTTGTACCTTTGCCGCCAGCCCGTTAACAAACTCTGCCTGTGCCCGACCACTCTTCTGTCCGACCCTTCTGTACTACATCGCCCGCCAGCTACCGACCTGGCCTGTACCACCACTCTGTTCAATTAGCACGAGACCGGAAGTACCTCTTCAATTGTCACCGGTGACCATCTCAACCTTCGTGCCATCCTCACTCCTGAGCCTCCTGTCTGCTCTACCAGTGGCTCATAGACAAGAAGGGAATTCAATGTTTCATTGGCTCCGCCAACTTCTATAGGAAGTTCATAAAGGGATTCTCGGCTATCATCGTCCCGATCACACAACTGACTAAAGTGAATGCACAATTTGTGTGTTTTGAGGAAGCCCAAAAAGCCTTGAGACCCTGAAAAATCTATTCACGTCTGCACCTGTCTTGAAGCACCCTGATCCGGCCCTGCCATTTGTCCTAGAAGTGGATGCTTCTGAGGTCGCTGTTGGCGCCGTCCTGTCGCAGAGACAAGGAGCCAAAGCGGTCCTTCACCCGGTGGCGTTCTCCAGAAAGTTATCCTCTCCGGAAAGGAATTATGACGTTGGAGACCGCGAGCTACTGGCCATCAAAGCTGCCCTGGAAGAGTGGCACTATTTGTTAGAAGGAGCCAGGCACCCTATTCTGATCCTGACAGACCACAAAAACCTCGAGTATCTCAGGTCGGCCAGAAGACTGAAACCTTGTCACTTTTCTTTTCACGTTTCCTCTTCCACATCATGTACAGGCCTGGGTTGAAGAACACCAAACCGTATGCCTTGTCCCGGATGTTCTGCAAACCCGGAGACCCCATGATTCCGGACACTGTGCTGCATCCCAGAAACTTTCTACTGACACAGGGGGACCTACTGTCTCGTATCAGGCAGCCTCTGTCCAAGACTCCCAAACCAACAGACCCCAATCTGATAGCAAAAGATGGATTGCTATGGCACAAGAACAGGCTTTTTGTACCAGAGGGGCAGCGCCTATCCTGGCATCCTGTCATGACCATAAGCTAACAGGTAATTTTGGAACCCGCAAGACTGCTGAACTTCTGCTACGCTCTTCCTGGTGGCCCCAGGCTGACAAGGACTGTCGGAAGTATGTCAGCTCCTGTCCCACCTGCGCCCAACAAAAGAGTAACAAAGCCAAGGCATGGGGGCTACTAAGGCCACATCCTGTACCTGAACAGGCCTGGTCTATGATTTCCCTGGACTTTATCGTGGAACTTCCTCCATCCCAGGGGTATACAACAATCTTTGTGGTCGTGGACTGATTAAGGAAAATGGCACACTTCTTACCCATGAAGGGTACACCATCAGCGGCCGAAACGGCTGAAATCTGCATCCGAGAAATAGTCAGGCTCCATGGAGTTCCCTCGAGTATTGTCTCCGATCGCGGAGTCCAATTTACGTCCAAATTTTGCCCTGTGTGCTTCCCTGGACATCGAACTCATTCTCTCATTGGCCTACCACCCACAGACTAATGGCCAGATGGAGAGAACCAATCAGACACTTTAACAGTACCTACGCTGTTTCTCTTTGTTTTCACAGGACAACAGGGTCTCTCTGCTACTGTTGGCTCAGTTCGCCTTCAACAATACGTTGCACTCAGCCACCAAACGATCTCCATTCCTGGCCAACTACAGCTTTCATCCAACTTTTATGCCCACAGGCAACCCGGAAAGCATAGTACCCGCAGCACAGGAGACTATCAAATTTCTGGAGGAGAATAACAAACTTTTACAGGAAACCTTGGCCCGGCAGTATAACAAGGAGATCTTTGACAGAGGGATACGGGGAGAGTTGGACTTACAACCCGGAGAGCAAGCCTGGCTCGCCACAAAGAATCTCAAGCTGGCCTGCCCACCGAGGAAATTGGGACCCCGGTTCATTGGGCCTTTTTGGGTGATGAAAAAAGTCAATCAAGTGGCATATGAGTTGGATTTGGGGTCATTGAAACCACATCCATGTTTCGCAGCGCTTCGCGCACCGTGTTTTTTGTTTCCCACTAGACCATGCCTACAAACAAATGCCCAGCCTCTAATTAAAATAATATTCCGCCTATAGCAAAAAAGTGTCTCTAAAAATTTCTTGGGAATGTTGGCAACTATGTTGTTTACATAGGCAGACTGCTGTTTTGCTTGTGTGCCAAACGATCAGCAGGTCCCAGCAGACATCGAGTGTGCTGGACCCGCTGATTAGCTCCTGCTGTGGCCAATCACACAGTGGGAGTGGGTTGCAGCTGGCGCGCATGCGTGCCCCAGACCTGGAAATGCAGGATCACATACTAGGTATGTGATCCTGCGCAGGAGAGCCGTCTTATATATACAGTATATGGTCTGCAATCGATTAATGGAATATATTTGGGACCCCCAGGTCACCAGAAATAGTGTTCCTTAAAGTGGTTGTCAACTCATGACAACCACTTTAAACTACAGGTAAGCCTACAATAAGGCTTACCTGTAGGTCCCAGGAATATCTCCTAAACCTGTATGTTTTTTTGGGGGGGCGACTTTACAACCACTTTAACCACTTGAGCCCCGTAAGGTTTTACCCCCTTAATGACCAGGCCATTTTTGCGATGTGGCACTGCTTTACTTTAACTGACAATTGTGCGGCTGTGCGATGCTGTACCCAAAAAAAAAAGTGATGTCCTTTTTTCCCCACAAATAGAGCTTTCTTTTGGTGGTTTTGGTGCAGTTTTTATTGTTTGCACTATAAACAAAAAAAGGGCAACAATTTTGAAAAAAAAAAAAAAAAACATTTTTACTTTCTGCTATAAAACATAACCAATAAAAAAAAAATTGTAAAAAAAATCAAATGTCTTCATCAATTCAGGCCAATATGTATTCTGCTACATATTTTTGTAAAGAAAAAAAATCACAGTTAGCATATATTGATTGGTTTGCGCAAAAGTTATAGCGTCTACAAACTATGGGATAGATTTAAGGGCTTTTTATTTTTTTAGCGGGACTGCGACATTACGGCGGACAAATTGTACATTAAGTGACACATTTTGGGGACCAGTGACACCAATACAGTGATCAGTGCTAAAAAAAATGCACTGACATTGTATAAATGACACTGGCGGGGTGGGGGTCAACATCGGGGGCGATCAAAGGGTTAAATGTGTTCCCTCAGTGTGCTTACTAACTGTGGGGGGGTGGACTCACTGAAGGAACAGAGAGATCTGTGTTTCTGATTAGAGGGAAGCACAGATCTCTCTATTCCTGTCTGACAGAACGACGCTCTGCTTTGTTTACATCAGCAGACCACCGTTCTGTCATTCCCCGAAGTGATTATTTGAAGGCTGCAATGGCCGCCGTGCCCACTGATTCGTTCCTGCTGTGTCCAATCACAGTGGAAGTGTGTTCGCCGGCGGTACGCACACCAGACCAGGTCGTGCGGACAACGTACAGGTATGTTGTTTCACGCAGCCGGGCCGCCCTGCCACAGTATACGTGCGGTGGGCGGTCCAGAACTGGTTAACCACTTGCTGACCAGCCGCTCTCCTGTGCAAATTGCCGTAGCTGCATGGCGGCTCGCGGGCAGGAACGCGTTGACGGCGGCTCGTGCTCACGCCCACTGCATAAGTGTGCCCATGGGTCGGGCAGACTCGATGTCCACCAGCGACCCGCGATCACCTTCTACAGAGGCAGAACTGGATCTGCCAATGTAAACAAGGCAGATCCCCGTTCTGACAGGGGACATGACAGTGATCTACATCTCCCAGTGATCTGTCATGTCCCTGCCAGCCCAGCCCCTACACAGTTAGAACATACCTAGGGAACACAGTTAACCCCTTGATCGCCCCCTAGAGTTTAACCCCATCCTTGCCAGTGACATTTATACAGTAATCAGTGGCTATTTTTAGCTCTGATCTCTGTATAATTGGTCCCAAAAAAAGTGTCAAATGTGTCCGCTCCCGATAAAATTCGTAGATCGTCAATATTACTAGTAAAAAAAATAAAATAAATAAAAATGCCATAAATATATCCCCTATTTTGTAGATGCGATAACTTTTGCGCAACCCAATCAATATACGCCTATTGCGATTTTATTTACCAAAAATATGTAGAATACATATCGGCCTAAACTGATGAATACATTTTTTTAAATATTTTTTATTTTTATTGTATTATAGCAAAAAAGTAAAAAAATGTTTTTTTTCAAAATTGTCGCTCTTTGTTTGTTTATAGCGCAAAAAAATAAAAACCGCAGAGGTGATCAAATACACCAAAAGAAAGCTCTATTTGTGGGAAAAAAAGGACATCAATTTTGTTTGGGTACAGCGTTGCATGACTGCACAATTGTCAGTTAATGTCAGTGCCTTATTGCTAAAAATGGCCTGGTCATTAACCACTTCAATACTGGGCACTAAAACCCCCTTCCTTCCCAGACCAATTTTCAGCTTTCAGCGCTGTTGCAGTTTGAATGACAATTGCGCGGTCACGAGACACTGCACCCATATGAAATTTTTATCATTTTTTTTTCACACAAATAGAGCTTTCTTTTGGTGGTATTTAATCACCTCTGGGTTTTTTATTTTTTACGCTATAAATTAAAAAAGACTGAAAATTTTCAAAAACAATGCATTTTTCTTCATTTCTGTTATAAAATTTAGCAAATAAGTAATTTTTCTTCATAAATGTTGACCAAAAACGATACTGCTACATTTCTTTGGTAAAAATAACCCAAATCTGGGTTTATTTGGTGTTGGCGGACAGACAGATGTTTTGGGGACCGTGACAGATGTTTTGTGTATGGTGACAGATGTGATGGGGACAGACAGATGTTTTGGGGACTGTGACAGATGTTTTGTGGACTGTGACAGATGTGATGGGGACAGACAGATGTTTTTGGGACTGTGACAGATGTTTTGTGTATGGTGACAGATGTGATGGGGGACATACAGACTGTTTTATGGGGACACTGATGTGTATGGGGACAGGGGTATCAGTGGTGCTTGGTGCACTGTGTGGGGGGCGATCTGTGAGAGCTCTCTGTATGAAATCATCATCATACAGAGAGCTGTCACATAGCTGCAGCTTCCCCAGCCCCCCCGCACTGAGCTCTCACTGAGCTCGGCGGGGGAGAACTGTCACAGAGACGTTCGTCTCTGTTTACAATGTGACGGCTGTGATTGGACACAGCCGTCACATGATCGGGAGGGCCAATCACTGCACCCATATCCCAATCTCTGCCCGGCTGGATCCTGTTGTCATAATGATCACAGGATCGAGCCGCAGCATGCCGCGTGGCCGCGCTGCGAGCACCTGTTCTGCAGGACGTAAATACACGTCCTGTCAGAACGGGGAAGCTCCCACCCGGCCGTATACATACAGTGGTCGGGTGGGAAGTGGTTAAGGGGGTAAATCCTTCTGGGGCTTAAGTGGTTAAATAAGTATATAAGTATGTTTTTGGTGCGTTTAGGTGCACTTTTTTATTAGAGTTCCAGAACACTTCAGTTAAAAAAAAAAATGATGCAGCATGTTCTACTTTTTTTCTGGAACGGCAATGCACTGAAACTGACCACACTGGTGTAAACTATGCCACTGAAAACCATATAACTTACTATCCATGTGTTTTTGATGCAGAAAAAAAAAATGCACTGGACTACATGTGGTGTGAAATGGCCCTACCACAGTGGTTCTCAACTCCGGCCCTCGGGACCCACTAACAGGGCAGGTTTGCAGGATAACTGAAATGCATCCCAGGTGATATAATTTCCAGCTCAGTGATTGCAGTATTCTAGTCTGCATCTCCCCAAGGTAATACTTAAAATCTGGCCTGTTGGTGGGTCCTGAGGACCGGAGTTGAGAACCACTGCCCTACCACTTTCAATGATAGAAAACCAAACGTCATTATTTAGTACTCTTACTCTTGGACCTCTCTCAGCTGCCTTTGATGCAGTTGATCAACCTCTGCTCCTCAAAAAACTCAATTTGCTTGGTCTCCATGGCTGTGAACTCCCTTGGTTCGAATCTTACCTATCTCACCGCACCTTCAGTGTCACTTACAACTCCACTTCCTCCTCTCCAACTTCTCTTACCGTTGGGGTCCCCCAAAGTTCTGTTCTTGAACCTCTACTATTCTCGATCTACATGTCCTCCCTGGGTCAGCTGATAGCCTCCCATGGCTTCCGGTATCATTTATAAATGCCGATGACACCCAAATCTATCTCTCTACTCCTCAGCTCACCCTGACTCAACTCCACCCAAACTGAATCTATCTAAAACCGAGCTCATAATATTTACCTTCTCCGTTAAGATCAATGGCACAACTATTAGTGCATCCCCACATGCCAGGGTGCTAGGGGTAACCCTGGACTCTGAACTGTCCTTTCAGGCCCACATCCAATCCCTGCCCAAATCATGCCACCTTAGCCTGCACAACATTTCTAGAATACGCCTCTTTTTAACCAATGACACCACCATGCTTCTAATTCACTCCCTGGCTATCTCTCGCCTCGACTCCTGCAACTCTCTCCTCATTGGATTACCTTTACATGCACTAATCCCCTCTTCAGTCCATAATGAATGCTGCTGCAAGACTCATCCACCTTACCAACAGCTCAGTGTCCTCCACCCCTCTCTGCCAATCCCTCCACTGGCTTCCACTCACCCAACAAATAAAGTTCAAAGTACTAACAATAATTTACAAAGCCATCCACAACTCCGCCCCCAGCTACATCACTAACCTTGTCTCAAAATACCAACCAAGCCGCTCTCTTCGGTCCTCCCAAGACCCCCTGCTCTCTAGCTCCCTTGTCACCTCCTCCCATGCTCGTCTCCAGGATTTCTTCAGAGCTTCTCTCATCCTTTGGAACTCCCTACCCCAATCTATCTGACTGTATCCTAATCTATTCATCTTTAAGCTTTTCCTGAAAAGCCTTCTCTTTAAAGAAGTCTATCCTGCTTTTAAATAATACACTGTTTTACTTTCTACATCAGCTCATCCCCCACAGCTATTATATTTTGTATCATGTGACCCTCCCTTTTAGATTGTAAGCTCTAATGAGCAGGGCCCTCTAATTCCTCTTGTACTAAATCGTAATGTAAGTGTACTGTCTGCCTTTATTTTGTAAAGCGCTGTGCAAACTGTTGGCGCCATATAAATCCTGTATAATAATAATATAATAAAAC
The DNA here is from genome assembly GCA_018402905.1 of Glandirana rugosa. Taxonomy (NCBI): domain Eukaryota; kingdom Metazoa; phylum Chordata; class Amphibia; order Anura; family Ranidae; genus Glandirana; species Glandirana rugosa. Next base: position 274,555 of record BLSH010197098.1, on the reverse strand, counting down.
AGGACTAATAGGATGGACCTCTCTAAAGGGACCACAGGCAGCAATAAAAACCTGACAGAGGTTCTAATCCCTCTCAACTCTATCCAAAAGTAAAAAAAAGTTCTGCCTTGAGGGCCAGTCCACACCCTAGAAACACAATCCTGATGCGTTCCAGATGCTTTTCTGCATGTGCGTTTTTGATGCATTCCAGTGTGTTTTTGATGCAGTCTAGTGCATTTTTTTCCCTCTTTTGTTTTCTTAACCGTAAATAAGGTCAAGTGTGCTCCAGTGCGGTTTTGATGTGTTTAAGGGCCAGTTCACACCACAAAAATGCACTCCGGATACGTTTTGGATCAGTTTTTGCTTACAGTTCACACCACACACAGTTCCAGTGCGTTTTTGATACAATTTGCTATGGTCCAGTACAGTTCTGTGCAGAAAAAATGCAGCATGCTGTACTTTTTTTTGTGCACAGGAAACTGGCTGCACTGGTGTGAACTAGAGCCATTACAGACATCCCAACCTGCAAAAACTAATTTCAGGGAGGTGGCAAACACATTTCAGGGAGGTGACGCTATTAGCCGGCACCGACCGACCATCGACGTAAATCAACTGTTACTAGTCCGACGTGAATTAACCGTGACCATTCCGACGTAAAGTAACTCCCCCCCCCCCAGCCAGCCACGGCCGATTATCGCAGTGGAGGGACTTTACACAAACGGTGGAGGGACTTTAATCAAAAACGTCCAACCCTACAGACATTACCGAGATCAAGTGTGGTCACGTCGGTCAAAGGACACGTGTTTTTTTTCATGTCGTACGACGTAAAAAAGACGTGTCTTGACATGACCTGGTATCGTTTAACATAGTTTTTGCGTGACCTTGACACACACCACACTTGACATTCGTTTTTGACTAGGTTTTGCATAGGCCTCACGTAAAAACACCACACTTGACCGGGAATTTGTGTAGTTTT
>BLSH010197098.1:225969-241917 GCA_018402905.1 Glandirana rugosa | reverse complement strand
CCTCCTGCCACACCTCGCCCCCCACCCCCCTCCCCAGCGCTGCCCGTTCGTTCGGCCTTCTCGTCCAGCATCACCATGCGGTCCTTCGGCCGCCATTTTGCGGTGGACCACCGCCATTTTGCCGTAGCCGCGGACATTTCCAGCCTATTGGGGTTTCCCTCTAGCGCTCGGAGCGGCCATATTCGGTACTGCACGTTGCCTGAGAGGTGTGTTTCAGCCTCTAGTGCTTCCTGGCGGCCATCTTCACTGCATGCTCTGCATTCTACACATGAGCTATTCTGTGAGGGGGTTTGATGTAGGAAGAGAGGACGGCCCCCAAGGGAGGGGCCAGCTGATTCTTTTCCCTGCCTAGTTAACTCCTAGTAGGACGAACATAAAACCACAAAGTCATGAAGAGCTGCGTCTGTCAGTGAACTCGGAGAAAAGGATTTTACGTTAAGTTATAATAAAATCCCTTTTTCCCCACCCTCAGCCCCCTCTCCTTCTCATATTATATAATATATGTATACAAATGGCAAAAAATGTCACATGGTGTGTGTGTGTGTGTGTGTGTGTGTGTGTGTGTGTGTGTGTGTGTGTGTGTTGCACATTTAGCCCTTTGCTTGGGGTTCAGCCTAAAGTCTTCTTTTTTTTTTTTTTTTTTTTTTTTTTTTTTTTTACCAGGAAAGGAATTGCCTCCAGGCAGCACACCTCTTATTAAATTTTCTTCAGTAGTAGAAGAGTTCAAAGGATTCATGTGCCAGATGATTTAGTTGACCCTGACCACTCATTTGGGTGTTTTTGTCTTTGATTCGTTGATATTTGTTATTAGCTAAAACCAGCTTGAAGAATAATGAAACCATGTTCCTTTTTAATCCCAACTCTGTGAATACCAAAAAATTACTTGTGCAATAGGATCCTCCACACTGCAAGGGTTAAATACGTGGGGCGTACAGTGCTGGCTGTTCTATTTATCAGGCTCCTATTTCCAGCCAGCTCTAGAGCTTTCCTGCTTCACCTGCAGCTCCTGTCAGTGGGTGAAGCCCTGTTGTCTTTGTTGAAGCTGGAGTGCGACCGACCATGTGTGGTCTTGGCTTACAGAGGCAGTTGCAGGTGACTGGTCGCAGTGCTGGGGGGTCCCACTACAAGGGTGGATTTTTTTTTTTTTTTTTTTTTATATATTCCTGTTTTGGCTTTTAGGGCCTGTTCCCACCAGGTTCCTGTGCTTTTCTCTGCAGTGCAATTTTCAGCCAGTTAATTTTAATGGGCTGAAATCACACAAAAAGTAGTGCATGCATGCACTACTTTTGAAAAAAGTGCTGCGCATAATTGCAATCCGGTGCCCGCAAATGCATTGCAATCTAATATTGGAGTGGTGTTAATGTATTGGCACCTGCAGCAGATTGCAAAGACAGTGCGTTTTGAATGCAATGCAGGAAATGTGCACAGAATGCACCTTTCCTGCACCAAGTTCTGGTGTGAACTGGCGCTGAAACCCAATTAAACTCTCGCCTTAAATCAGCTAAACACTTTCCAGGTGGATCAAAAGAAAAGGTGTTCAATGTCCTACACCCGATTTTATTACTAAAGCAGCCACAGCCCCTAGGTCCTTTCACACGGGTGATCCGCCCAACAGACTGCTTTGCTCAGCGGGTGAATGGCAGGTCCGTCTCCGCTCACTGTGCAGAAGCGGACCTGTAAGAGCTCCGCTTTCTTCTTTGGGGAGATCGGATGAAAATGGATCGCCTGTCCGTTTTCATCCAATCCGCCAGACTGATGGAAAATTAGGGTTTTCACTTACAGGATCGGATAGCAGCAGGTGTCAGTGGAAATGTCACCGCTGACATCCGCCGCTCCATAGTGAATGGAGGGTCTAATCAGGTCCGCCTGAAAAACTGAAAGGGACCTTAGTAGAAAAGCATGTATTTATGCCAGCAGCTGCAGAGGGAGACCCTTGCTCCTGGTGGGGAAGCAATGGTCTCATTGCAGAGGTCTCATCGGCCCTTACTAGGCCAGCAAACCACTGCAGAGAGACCTCTGCTTCCACACAGTGAGCAAGGGTACTTTGTTGCACTATTGTGGCATGGAACAAGCTTTTTACTCGGGCTGTGGCTGATTTTGAAAGAAAGCAAATGAGGAGACTTTGCCAACTTTTTCGTTTGATGGAATTGGAATGTATTTAGCTAAATAGTAAACTGAAAGTTCAATAGGGCTTTACATTGGCACAGGATAAATTCAAGGGCAACTGTTTATAACTCAAAGGCCTCGTGCACACTGGGTGTGAAAAACACTATTGCCTTGGCCCTACTTCTCTTTTCAAAGTGTCTGCTGTATCTGCCACTTGTAGTCTATGATCATATATAGTCTCGTACAGTATATTGTTTATATTTCTGGTTTTATTTTTCCAGGTTTTCTGTTCAGTCTGTTGCAGTCAGAAGTGTAAACTGCAGTACTTGGAAAAAGAAGCAAGAGTCTGTGTGATCTGCTACAACTTCATCACTAGAGGTTAGAAGCATGACTTGCTGGTATTTTAACGCTCTGCTCTCTCTGTGGGAGACTGCTTATCATTAACACTTTTTTGTGGCTTAGCGGTGCTTAGTAGTTTGTGTGCCTTCTGATACCTGTTGGATTTCCACTAACTTTTCCCATACCGATTGGCTCATTGACTTTTTTTACCTCGAAACCCAGCACAGCATACGTAATTTGTACAATGAACAATGCTGTATAGATTGCTGAGCTATAATTTATCAAGTGTATATTGTACAGTAAGCTCTTTAAAAAAGTTTCTATTAGATGTTAAAGGACAACTGTACCTTTGGTACAAGTTGTCCTTTAATGAATGCAGCCACACTCCTGAGTGTATCCATCTGGTCCGATACTTACCTTTCTCCACAATCCAGTGATTTTCACTGTGGCCCTGCTCCAAAAGCCTTGCTTCTGAAAATGTTTTCTTCATGTCCTTTTCAATATGCACATATGGGCTGTGGCCCAATTCATTCCTGTGGGAGAGCTATACTTGGGCAGTACTCCATATTCCCATCGCACACATTCCTGGATAAGCTCTAAAGGTTTGGGTGCTGCAGCAACAACCAGCTGGTAACTGGTACAGAAAGTCACAATGGAGATATTTGCCAGCACACCATGGATCCACAAGATGACATGCCTGAGGAAGGGGTCCTGTGTGGCTTCAAAACGTTGCAGCAATCGTGCAATAAAATCTTTTTGGACGCTATCTTGTGGATCCATGGTGTGCTGGCAGATATCTCCATTGTTACTATACTTGGGCAGGACCACTGGAGTCCACCATGAGTACAGCCCCCCATAGTAATGAATGGGGCTGTGGCATGCATGCGCAGGCGAACAGAAAGTTTTCAGAAGCAAGGCTGTTGGGCAACCAGCAGAGCCTCACAGTGAAGATCTTTAGACTGAGGATGAAGGTGATTATCAGACCAGGTTGGTTGCAGTCAGGGGGGTTTCTGTGTTGCTAGTAGAGAGTACATTCCTCTTTACATATGTGAATATCTAGTAGAGAGTACATTCCTCTTTTACATATGTCAATACCTTATTTTGATAAATTCACTGTAACATAAGCGCTTACATTTTGATAATACATTAAGAAAATTGTGATGAAATTGGCTTTTTACTGAAAATCATAGTAGCGAAAATTATATACTACATGAGGTATGAAGGTACCTTTTTTACTGAAGGTTAGAAACCAGTTTTGTGTAGCTATATTTATATGTAGTAATCAGAATCCACAGTTAACCCCCCCCCCCCCCCCGCATTAACATGATTAATACAGCAGTCAGAACCTCCTTAACGTTTATGTAGTTGGAAGACATTGTGGAACCGCTAGGCAGTATTCTCATGAGTGTTGATGAGGAACGCTGGGATACTCTTGCTGGATACAACCTTTCACAATACTAGATCTGTATGGGTCTTCTGAGAAGAACATTTAAATAAGACCCCTTTCACATGGGCGAACTGATCAGGTCTGCCTGTCAGTTTTTCAGGCAGACCCGATTGGACCCTTTATTATCCTCTATTGAGCGTGGATGTAAACAGACCTGTCTGTTTACACCCACCAACATCCGATCCGCTAACAGACGTCTATCAAATTGGATGACTGTCGGTCCATTTACATCTGACAGCCCATAGAGGAGAGCGGGCTGTGTCTGTGTCCCCTCTGCATAACTGGACAGAATCCCCACTGAGCAGGCGGACTCCTGGTGGAGTCCACCCCCCTGTCGAAGGGGCCTAAATGTTTTGCCTTTAATGCATTGACCTGAACATTCTTTGCAACCTTTAAATTAGGGCAGCATGTTGCTCAAAGTTTCACTGGATGTCTATTGGAATCCAGCACCTGCGTGAGCATATCTGAATTGTTCTGACAAATGGCCCATCTTAAAACCGAAACTAGTCACCAGAAAATTCCCATAAAACATTACGAATTTTGACTGGAGTTCTTCTTCTCTTGGTTACCCCTGAAAGATAATGAGCCAATCTACCAGGGAAATTGTTCACATCTTGTGTGCTAATGATCCACAAACATCTGTAAATCCTTTTGTCCTGACTTCTGTCTGTCCTTGTGGGTGAACTATTTCTTGCATTGCTTCTCAGCAGCCAGCTAGTGATTCCCGATATGTTTTCTATTTTTTCCCTTCCTCTAGTGCAGGCTGTTGAGAGGATGATGAGCCCAACTGCTCCTAGTCCAAACCCCAATGTCCCCTCTGAGTTTTATTCTACCATTCCTTCTTTGGTACATACCCAGGCAGCTGGTGCACTTAACTCCCCTCCACCTACTGTTTTGGTGGCTGGCTCAGTACTTAAACATCCTGGAGCTGAAGGTAAATGTCAACCAACAAGTAGTTAGATGCTTGTTTAATCTAAGCTTATACATGAAGATTTTTATCAGAACCAGCTGTCTTTTATAACTCTGGTAGAAAATGTATAAACAGAAAGTGGTGTCCACTGTCTGTTGTTCCAACCTTTTTTTAGGTAGTGTCATTCTTTTCCTTTAATCCATATGTGTAGAACGACAAATGGTGTAACACACATAGTGTGTATAGAAAAGAATCACCCCCTTTAAAACACATTTTGTTGTTTTATCCAGCTGTATTTACTCAGTGCAACTTATAACATTCAAGTGAAAGATATAACACCAAACATGTCAGAAAAAATCAGTTGGAAAAAGGGTCACCCCCCTTTATGTCAGTATTTTGTTGAACCACCTTTTGCTTTAATTACAGCCTTTAGTCTGTTGGGATGTCTCTACTAACTTTACATATCTAGACTTTGCAATATTTGTCCACTCTTCTTTGCAGAACTGCTCAAGTTCAGTTAATCTTGATGGTGACTGTTTGTGGACTGCAGTCTTCAAGTCATTCCACAGATTTTAAGTCCGGGCTCTGACTAGGCCATGCAAGGACATTCGCCTTTTTATCCTTCAACCACTGTGTGGTCATTTTTGCTGTGTGCTTTGGGTCATTGTCATGTTGGAAGGTAAATCTTCTTCCCACTGACAACTTTCTGGCAGACGGCAGCAGATTTTCCTCAAGAATTTGACGGTATTTTGCTCCATCCATTTTTCCTTCTATCCTGACAAGTGCTCCAGTCTAGGGCTGCAACTAACGATTATTTTCATAATCGATTAGTTGGCCGATTATTGTTTTGATCGGATAAAAACCCTAAGTTTGGTGTATAGTTAGTATATAAATTATTAAAAAAAAAAAAAGACAATTTATTGTTGCATATCTATTTGCAGTTGTAAATATAAATAACCAGCTATATGCTTAGGGAACAAAATCTATAATCCACTGAGAATAACAAATTAAAGAAATATACTATTAGAGGCTGAATGCGGTACATATCTTTAGATTCAGAGATCAAAATTTTTATCCAAAGAAAAAAAAATGCAAAAAGACCTAAAAATGCTTTTTTGGAGATTTTCAAACAGTATTGTAATAAAATATTATGCATGGCAGACTCCCTTGTCATAGGCATGTAGCTTGATTTTCATTTTAAGAACCTTTGTTCGCTTTCCTAATCATTAGTGGGGTCATTTTGATGTTAGTTTCCAACCACAGTGATAGAAAAGTTCGAAGGAGCAGATATGGAAACGCTTTTCGATCTAATCAATTTTCAGACCATGTATGTTGTTTTTTGTTTAGAAATTGTTTTCATTTTAAAATTGAATGTTAAAAGCAGGTGACGTTTTCGAATGACATTCATCCCTTCATCAAATGGTTTTGCACAGAGCAGCCCTGATTCTCCTCTTCTGGTGTCCCCCACTGACACTTCTGCCGCCTCCTGCCTTTAGAGTGCCCCTTATAGCAAGCTGCACAGTACAGTATAGAGTGCTCCTATCTGCCTTTTATGATCTCTTCCTTCTCCTGCCCAGGACTACATGTCCCATGAGGCATTGCTCCTCACCCATTCACAAGCTTTCAGGCACTTACTGACATGTATGTACGGTGTACTGAGCTGTATGTGTGCTGCACTGTATTTCCTGATGTGTAAACAAAAAATGCATTCTGTACCCAGGCCAACTAATCGTCTGACCAACTAATCGATTATGAAAATAGTTGACCACTATTTTCATAATCGATTATGTTGATTTGTTTTTTCAGCCCTACTACAGTCCCTGCTGCAGGGAAACACCCCCCTTAACATCACATTACCATCTCCATGATTTACTTTAAGAATAGTGTTCTTTGGATGGTGAGCTGTATTGGATTTCCACCAGACATATCGTTTTGGGGTTGAGGCCAAATATATTTCAATTTTAGTCTCATCTGACCAGAACACTTTTCTCCATATGGCCTCAGAACCTTCAAGGTGCGTTTTGGCAAAGGTCAGTTGTGATTACATGTGGCCTTTCTTGAGGAGTGGCTTTTTTTTTTTTCTTGCAGCCCTCCCATACAAGGGCGAGCAATGTCCTGATCCAGGAAGTTTTTGTGTTCTACCAAACGCCTTCAAATTCTTAAGAATACACTTCACTGTGCTACTAGGCATTAATAAAGCCTTTGAAATTGTTTTGTATCCATCCCTGGACTTGTGCCTGTCCACAGCTTTTTCCCAGAGATCTATTGACAGTGCCTTGGCACCCATAGTTGATTGTTTACTTCAGTTGCACTACCAAGGACTGAAATGCTTCAGGAAATCTCTCTTCATGCTGAGCTAATCAAAATGATCGCAGCTTTTAGGAGTGGGTGGGGGGATGTTAGTGATCCTTTTTTTCAACGCGGTGATTCTGTTTTTGAGTGTATTTTTTTTTTTTCTGACATGTTGGTGTTCTATCTTTCACTTGGATGTTAAAAGTTGTACAGCTGGATAAAACAAAAACTGCGTCTGTCTTAATCTCAAGCTGCAAAAGCAACGAAATGTGATTATTTTAAAGGGGGCGATTCTTTTCTGTACCCACTGTGCAATGCTCCTCTAAAGAACCACATATCTATATGGTCAAATTTTCGTGGACACTTGACCATCACACTTGATATGAGTTTATTTGACATCCCTTTCCAAAACCATTGACTATTAATGAGGAGTTAGTCCCATTTTGCTGCTGTAATAGCCTCCACTCTTCTGGTAAGGCTATTCACAAGATTTTGGACTCTGCTTGTTGCCATTCCAGCCAAAAAAGCGGTTGTGGGATCAGGTACCCATGTTGGACAAGAAGACCTGGCTTGCAAATCAACATTTCAATCCATTTCAAAAGTGTGCTGTTGTCTAACATGGCTTTGTTCTGTATATTGTAGCATTTGTACTGTACTTTTTCATTGGAAACTCCTGAATTTAGTAATGTGGAAAAATTTCCACTTACGTTTTACCATATCTACAACGTTAAAAGCCTTTCTATATTTGATTGTTTAAACGTGTCACCAAAAAAAACCCCAAAAAAACATTTATTTAAAGTGGTTGAAAACAACCATGTTGGAGCTGATAAAAGTAATCTAAAGTCTAACTAGTACATAATACTATCGGAAGTAAATGCCAGTTGTATGAGAGACATTCTGGTGTCTGATGGGTTTGACTAATAAAGTTAGAATAGAACTAACTTCATTTGTGTTAACAATGGGGAATGGAATATATTTGTGTCCAGAGAAGAGGCTGCTTTACACAGAACCCTCTGTACCTATTGTCAGTAAGATGTGATTTATGGCTATACATAAAACATTCATAATACACGTCCAGTATCTTTGCATTATTAATATTAAAGAATATGCATTTAACAAAGGAAAGTTTTTTTAATACTGTAGATATATGGCTCTTTCAGAGAGTTATTGTTTGTATCCGTTTCATTTTGTTCATCCTGACATAGATGGTTAAAGTGTATAGCTAGTAGTAGTTGGCCGCATTCAATCAGACTTGTTCTGTGACTACTGCTAGCTATATTTGACCTGGATAAATCAGAACATTCTCGGACATAAAAGCGTATCCAAAAACAAAAATTTAATTTTGCAGCTTTCCAATCCTTAGGTACTGAAAATTTGTGATTGATAAGCCCTTGCACTAATATCAGTTGATATAACAAAATGGTACAACCACCATTTTTTTTTTTACCCTAAAATGTTCCAATGTGTACCAAAAAAAAAACTGATCAGGCATCAAGACATTTCCAAGCTTAGCTAAGGTGAAAATGAGTCTTACAGGTTGCATATACAGTTTTAAATAGGACGCATGTTAAATTGCATGTTGGGGCCCATCCCTCAAACCATTCCTACACGTGTACCTTTAGGACTGAGACTTGTCCAATAAGATTGATTGATACATATAGGGGTTGATTTACTAAAACTGGAGAGTGCAAAATCTGATGCAGCTTTGCATGGTAGCCAATTGGCTGTTAACTTCAGGTTTTTCAGTTAAACTTTGACAAAAGAAACAGGAAGCTGATTGGTTTCTATGCAGAGCTGCACCATATTTGGCACTCTCCAGTTTAAGTAAATCAACCCCATTAGAGTCTGCTTATATCTAAAAAGATGAGCCATGGTACCAGTTTTCACCTGCAGTATTGTAGTTATCTTTGTCCAGAGAAACTTGACATATGCAGAAGGCAGAGACTACAGTGTGTTCCTGTCTGGGATTTTTAGTACATAATCTGAGTAACTGGACAGGTGACATTGGAAGGCGAATATGGCAGCCAGGTAGCTGAGAACAATGGTTATGAGTGACCTTCTTACACTTTGTAGACCACCCATTGCTGCAGTTGTGGATGACTTGTACTCAGGACACCTACAGGAGATCCTTTGAGGAGCAGAATAGGGTTTCTAAGATTATTTCTCATTTCTGACATGCTTTTGCCTTGGAATACATCATAATTAACGTTTATTCGTTCTATGTTATGTGCTTGTGTGTGCTAACTGTCTGAGCACACACAAGCACATAACATATGACAAGGTTGTTATAGTATAACAACCTTGTGTCTTGGATTTTCTCTAGTAAAGCAGGCTTTTGTATGGCAAGATTAATTTAATTTCCGTCAAGGCATTTTTGGGAGATGAGGTTTTCCTAACCTTTCCTTTTCTGTTTATTGCACTTTCATGTGACTTTTTCTTCCATATTTTTGTTATTGCATTTAATATAGATATTTGTAACTTGGTCACTACTGTCACTTTACCTGAAAAATAAAGAAGAATACCGCGCTAATCGGTAAGAATGTGAGCAGCCAGCACAAACAGCCTTAACAAAATACTGGATATGAAATGGATATCGAAAAATGTGCAGCGCATATGTACATAAAAGTGGTAGTAAACCCCCTAATCAAAGCACTGAGTGCGAATTAAGAAAAATTCATAAATAATAAACATAAATGTGCAAAAAAATTTAAAACAGCAAAGTGTTAATGCAACCACACTGTAATATGGTGAGGTAGAGTTCAATTAAATTAGTCCATCAGTGAAGAAATTTATCTCTTAAAATGTGAAACATGGGAGAATCCAGAACGACTGAAAGGTGAATGAACCGTGAAGTAAATCTTCAACTATGCAGGATAAAAACACCACCATGTATGAATAGGGTACTCTTACCAGATATACCTGGTTTACAGGCATGTAGGTCGGGTTCAATCACGGGCACCCAAGACGTCAGGCATCCACAGACTGTGGTAACGATAAAGGACCAGTCGTCCAACCACTTGAAGGGGCCAGGCTGGTTTACAGGCATGTAGGTCGGGTTCTATCACGGGTACCCAGGACGTCAGGCATCCACAGATTAGGGTAACGATAAAGGACCAGTCGTCCAACAACTTGAAGGGGCCAGGCTCCAGTTGTAGAGGTAAAAGTATAGGGATCCAAATAGTACCACAGCAAGCCAGCAGCACAAGAACGATTTTCAAAATCAGGGACCACCGAATGGCTGAAGAGGAGCACCACAGCACCCGGCAGAATTATTGGCGGAGGTGGGGGGTGGGGGGGGTTGCAGCAATGATAAAAATCTTGACCTCTCATGACTAGGGTTCAGGAGGTAGGTGCATGCTATAACCTGCAAGTATGCTGTGCATACTCTCAATTTATGGCAAACGCTAACACCTCACCAATCAGTTTACTTCTGCTTCGTGGAAATGCAAGCCTAGCCACTAAACTCTCATTATATGTTTAACATGTTAATGTAATTTCTATAATAATTTTCATTCTTTGTAAATCTACAGCGTACAATAATTTATAATAGCTGTTGATCCTAACAAGAACACTTGTTATGGAGTAACACCACTTTGTCCCTCTCTCTTGAGTTGATCCCCTGGTGCCCAACACGCAGCCTGCCAAGTGGGATTTGTTGTGGCCACTGACCCCAATGCTGGGGGGCTATTACTGCATCCACTGATGCCAATCATCGGGGTTATTATTGCGGCCACTGACACCAATGATAGAGTTTATTTCACTTTTGCTTTCCCTTCTGTGTGCATTGTGGTATGCTGCAGAGATGCAGCAGAACCCAAATTCTCAGGCATTGAGATGTGTTACAGCCCGTTCAATTTGATTGACCGCCTAACTTGACACCATATATTTCAATACCTGAAAATTCACAGCAGCACTCTCAAAGTGTCAGGGGTAGCACCTGAGGTCCTGTATAATTTTCAAGTTGACCACCAGTGTTCTAAGTGGCCATGCCATTGCTCTTTGCACTGTCAGTTATCACCATGAGAAAACCCACCCTGTGTAAAGGTATGCAACTACTGCTTGAGTGCCTTTAGACAGAAAGTGGCTTCCTAGAGACTACCGGAGATCAGCAGCACTGAGATGCAATAAAGAATGAAAGAAAGGTGAGAACAGCATTTATTTTGCGTTCGCACTGCCATATTTCATGACGGATGGTTTTGATGTCGCCACCTACAGGAGAAGCCCCCTGGAGAACACCAAATCCCCCATTTTCAGCAAGTAGTTCAGTTATTGCCTAGCAGGAGTTAGGACATGGAGCTTTTCTAGATCTTGTGTTTTGTTGTGGTGGTGTTGTGTGCGTTTTTTTTAATCTTTCTTTGAAGATTTTAGTTCCAAGTGATTCATTTTTTTCCTGTTGATGGAATTTGCTTCCTGTCAATGGATTTTTGTTCCGTTTTCAATCAGCTGTGGTGCTGGGTGACAGGCCAGGTATCCTAGAGTATACCCCATGGCATCACCAACCAGTGCAGTTTAGGGGATAAGCTGTGACAACTTTCTTATACAGAATGGCTTGGCGGACATGTATGACAGTTTGACCCGGTTCGTCTGTGCCACGCATTGACCAATGACACCCAGATCACTATAGGATAACAGGTATTTCGGCCCCCCCTACCATCTGGATACATGTCGCTGGAGATCAAAGTCCCAAATTTGACTCCTACTGGACCATAAGTACCATCCATGTTGGGTGCATTGGTTTACACTACAGCATAGGTATTCCTTTGCCCTGAGTGATTTTTTTTTTTTTTTTAAATTTCATCTCCTGCTCTCAGCCTGAATGCCTCATAATATGCCTCCTGTGGCCCTGTGGGTAACTTTTCTCCAGCAGTAACACTTTGTCTAGCCTGACAGTCTCCTCCAGTCCTGTAGGCTTCCACTCCCTCCTGAGACGCAGCGCCTGGGACCTGGTCGCCCTTTATTTTTTTACTTATTTTCTGCTGCTCCGGGCTCGCATATGTAAACGGCATTCAAACCACACAAATGAGGTATCGCCGTGTGCGTTAGAGCGAGAGCAATAATTCTAGCCCAAGATCTCCTCTGTAACTGTAAACATGTAACCTGTAAAAAAATTTTAAGCATCACCTATGGAGATTTTTAAGTACCAAAGTTCGGTGCCATTCCGCGAGTGTGCGAAATATTAAAACGTGACATGTTGGGTATCTATTTACTCGGCGTAACATCATCTTTCACATTATGAAAAAAAAAAATTGGGCTAACTTTACTGTTTTTTTTTTTTTTTTTATGCATTTGAAAAATTGCTGCGCAAATACCGCATGACATGACATAAAAAGTTGCAACAACCGCCATTTTATTCCCTAGGATCTCTGCTAAAACAAAATATATAATGTTTGGGGTTCTGAGTAATTTTCTAGCAAAAATTTATGATTTGTACATGTAGGAGAGGATTGCCAGAAATGGCCCGGATATGAAGTGGTTAAAGTATCTAAAGGCAAAACTTTTTTTGTTTTTTTTGTTTTTGTTTTATTAGTTTTGGATAGAGTTAGGACACCCATCAGATTTGAACTGTGCATCCATTAGGGAGATTTTCCCTCTCGATTTGCCCTGTTTTACTGTTCTTGATAGTGAAAGTAAAGGCAAATCCCAAATTTGGTTTGTCCCCAGAACAGTAATAGAGTGGAAATCCTTAAATTGAGGACACTAGTTCTGGTGACCCTGGTGCCAACCAGGCATTGCTTTAATTTGGAGAGATTTCGTCTCCCGTTTTGGCTATGGGGCAGGAAGTGAAGAGAAATCTCCCTTATTTTGACATAGACAAAAAAAAGAAAAAACACTTGACAGGGTTTATAACCCTCTCTTGCTATATACAAAATGAAAAAAAAAATGCTTATAGTTCTACTTTAATGTTGTTGTTGTTGTGGTTTGTGTTTTTTTACTTTTAATCTCACTTTCATGCACAGTGCGGCGTGACCGGAACGGGATGTGAGAGGTGGGGGTATCTGCTTCAACGCTCTCTTGCTCTGAGACATCCTGAAGCCAGCTGGGCAGACATTCATGAGAGCCGGCTGTGAGGGGGGAGGAGGCCTGCTGGAAGCTGCTTAGGAGCCGACCAAGAGGGAGTGGGAGACGTGCTGGAGGCTGCCGGAGCGAAGCAGCGTGGTGAGAGCACTCCAGAGCTCCAGGCACACCGGAGTGCTGAGTCAGACCAGCCGAGGGGAGAGGGGGCTCGGCTGGGGGACGCAGAAGGTCGGAGCAGCGGGGAAAGAACATGTCAGCACTCCCAGACATATCAGTGTGCAGCATGGAGAGAGATGCAGTGTGGTGAGAGCACACTGTGTCCACCGACCCATCCCAGCACTTGAGTGGTGGAAAACCGCAACCCCATGATGGTCTACAGTGATCCGATGGTCTGCATGCATACAGAGCAGGCTGTATACAGCTGACTTGGTGTGATATGAATGTCAGTACTTTTATCCTGCAAATAGAAATCTATCCCTTTCCTGCGGTCTGCAATGAGGAGTTTTGCCTGCATCACTGTCCCCCTGTGCTGGAATTTCAATTCTATGCTTTTAAAGGGAGGAGTGATTTCAAAGCACACTTTGGTTAGCAAGAGACATTAAACTATCCCCCTATGTTGGAATTGCTAAACTTCTGGTGCTAACATTGTGAATGTAACTGGACAATACTTTTATGCTGCAAAAAGAAATATATCCCTGTCCTGCGGCATGTAATGAGGCGTTTCGGGTGCAAGTTTAGCCCTGTCTATTTCCAGGACTAATTTATAACCGTTTATGTTCTGCTGATAAGGAAGACCTGACCGACAGTCTTTAATTGCATTAAACATTAATTGCTTTGATATCGCATCCTGCTTGGAAGGAAGTAATTGGCTGTCCCCCTGTATCACTGTCCTCCAGTACTGGCATTTTCAATCTTATGCCGTTAAAGGGAGGAGTGATTTCAAAGAACACTTTGGTTAGCAAGAGACATTAAACTACCCCCCTATGCTGGAATTACCAAACTTATTGTGCTAATAGTGTAAAGCCTGTGATCTAATTCGGGTGTTAACGTGCAAGGGAGTATAAGATTGAATCTGCTAAACTTGTACATGATATAACTGGGAGTAAGTGCTTTTTATTGAAGCGAAACTGGATGAAAAAGTGTCAAATATCTAGACAAATTGTGTGGTAATAAGAACTGACTCTCCTTCCAAACTGTGAGAACTTAATGAACGGAAATTATATAAATTATAGCTTAAACAAATAAAGGTGTTTAAAATGACAAAAAGAGAGTACTCAAAACAAGAAAGCATGGAGCAGCAGCGCTCAGTGAAAGACAGTTAAAAGGAACCAAGCAGCAGCCAAACTGGAGAAATATGCATATACACCAGCGAAGGGAGGACAGGCCTCAGCTACGCAATTTAAAACCCAAGCAGGAGGGCGAACTGGAAAGAAAAGCCAGGGAGCGACAGTAAAAGCAGATAAAGAAGTAGAAACTTCAATGTCAACATCTGAAACAAGTGCTTTAACAGAGGAAGAACCATCATTAAAAGAAGTTTTGGAGGCAGTAAACTCCTGCAAGACTACCATGCTAGAAATGTCTGACCAATTAAAGGGCCTAAGAGAACAAATAAACTTCTTAAGACATGATGCACAAAAGACACGGGAGAGGACTACAGCCCTAGAAGTGAGAGTCAGTGCAATAGAAGACTATTTGAAACCACTAAAACAAGAGGTGAAAGCAATTGATGGTAAAATCAATACATATATCTCTAAAATGGAAGACATAGAAAATAGACTTTGAAGGAATTGTGTAAGAATTTGTAGGAATGCCTGAACTGAGTGAGGGCTCTAACCCCACAGGATTTATAGAAAGATGGTTTTCAGATATTTTTGGGAAAGAGACATTCTCTCCATTCTTTGCTGTAGAAAGCGCACACAGAATCCCTTAAAGGACACCAATACCAGGAGGCCAACCTAGGCCGTTCCTAGTTGAAATGCTCTTCTACAAAGATAAAGAAACTATACTGCAAAAAGCAAGGGAAAAAAGAGATATAAGTTGCAATGGAGCAAGAATTTCAATATACCCGGACTTTTCACCGGAAGTGCAGAGGAGGAGGGCCAAGTTTACGGAAATCGAGAAGAAACTGCAAAGATTGAGAATCACATATGCAATGCTGTATCCAGCATGGCTGCGTATAGCAGCATTTGGAGAAGTCTTTTTTCAACACTACACTACAACACTACAGATGAAGCATTCATATGGCTGGAAAGAAATGAGGGAAAACTGTGTAGGAACCAAACATGAGTATCAAAAACTGAATTTTAAAGAAGGGTGAAAGTTACCCCCCCCATTTAAAAACAAAAAAAAACTAAAAGGAGCGAGAGTAGGTAGCTACCTTTTTTATGAAGAGTTAAAGGTAGGGGAAGGGACATATATTTATTTTTTTTATTTTTTTTTTTTCCTTTCAATGAAATTTGACATTTTTGCTTGAGGTGATTGTAGCCGTATTAGTGCAATTGCGACAGAGAAAATTGAGTACTGTCCGTGATACTTTTTTCATTGGGTTTGATGGGATTTCGAAAATTACTTGGATACTTTTTCAAACACTGTGTTTTAAACATCGAGTACTTTCTCTTTTTTTTCTTTTTTTTTTTCTTTTTTTTCAAAGTTTTTACAGTTGTGACGAACTTGGAACTTCTTCCCCTGTGTAAGGCTTTCGAACAGGACTTTTTAACATACAATCACGTTTACTTTTTTCATAGTGCCTGTCATGAGTTAAAAGAGACAGCGTTAACGTGATTATGCCGATGTTAGTGGAGTTCGTTTTTACAGTTTAAAGTAACTTTCCTTTTTTTTT
>BLSH010197098.1:196198-215951 GCA_018402905.1 Glandirana rugosa | reverse complement strand
TGGACAGTGAGCTGGAAGAAATCTGCAGGAGCCTGATATTGCACTTGCAATTCACTGATGGAGGTTGCATTGCATTGCAGGCTCATTTGCAAAAAATAATAAATTCACATCTTTTCTGCAAAAATATGTGCATTTATTATTATTTTTTTTTTTTTTTTTTTTTTTTTCAAAAGGTGGACTTGACCTTTTAAATTTAATGGAGGTTATGTTGTCTATAACTACCAATTGAGTCCAGCTTTGCTTTTTTGCTACTTTAGAGTTCAGATTAGTGTGGTTGCTGTGGGAAGTAGTTTTTTCATTGCTTGTAAAGTGTTTTTTCAAATACTCCCAAACTCATTTAATAAGCTGGTTGTGCTGATGATATGTAGTGTGTCTCCAAATGACCGCTGAAAACATTACCTTTACCACATGCTATTCTGAAAATTAAAAGCAAAAAAAGCTGATAAGGTAGTGCAGAGTGCAGTAACCAGTGAATTATTATTATTATTATTATTTTTTTTAAACTTGGAAACTTGGTTTATATGCTCATCTGATTAAAATGGATGAAATTAAAAATAAACCTGTTAAAAAAACATTACTTTAATAGAAACAGGGCGCTGTGGAAAAACAGGACTGAACAGAAATACTAGTCTGCAGAGAAAGTGGTGTGGATCAGGCAAACAGTTGGCTAAGATGGCACTTGAGCAGCACTCCAAGAGGGAAGCAGATCTCTGGCAAAATAAGAACAAACAGAAGGTGCTTCTAAGTGCAGTAACACAAAGCTATTTTATTGTCCAAGAATAATAACACACTTACTAGAAGTAAAAAAGGGAAAGGCTCATGATCTCCGTGATGGAAAAGGAGGTGTAGGGTACAACAGTAGGCAGGCCTCGGAATGGTAGTCCGGTATGCAGCCAGTGGTAATAGATCCCATCCCAAACGCGCCCGCCACTTTTTTAATCCCTTCCGGACACCTGCAGTCCATGCTGGCCCCAGCTGCTTCCTGTTGACGTCACTGCCGGGTCCTGCATTTCACGCTGGTCCCAATGACGCGGCTGTGCTTCCTGGAGGCTTCTCCTTGCGGCTTCCCTCTGCTGGTCGGCTGGGATCCATTATCATTGACTGCATACCGGACCACCATGCCCAGGACTGTCTACCGTTGGACCTTACACCTCCTGTTCCATTACTGATATGATGAGCCTTTCCCCTTTTTACTTCTAATTAGAGTGTTTTTATTTTTGGGCAATAAAATAGCTTTGTGTTACTGCACTTAGAAGCGCCTTCTGTTTGTTCTTAAAAAAACCTATTGGAGATGCACTGTATTTTATTCAATGGCATAATTCAGTATGCTAGTTTTTACCTTGTATGGAAATGTGATAGAAGTCCCTCCTAAACCTGGGAAGTTCATGTCCTTTTGTTTCAGAGGCACTCGTGGAGAACAGTCCTACTCATGCAGAAGTAATGATGCTTTTAAATGAAGATGGGCCCAATCCATTGACCTTCATTTTAAATGCAAACTTACTGGTGAATATCAAGATAGTAACTTGTAAGTAAGAACTCGTTGTCATCTTATTTACACTTGCTGTACTTATAGCTGCCAAATGTATTGAAAAAAATCTTGTTTTGCATTTTTACTTACTCAGGTGCTTCAGAAAAATGCTGGTTCTTTGCTACAAATGGATTACATGGCTTAGGCCAGCCAGAAATTGTGTTTGTTTTAAAATGTTTACCAGATGAAGACATGGTCCCTAATGATATATTTAAACTTATGGTGGTCATCTACAAGGATGCACAGAAAGGTAACAGTACATGTGTACACATGTTTCAATAAATAAATAACCTCAAGCTGTCTTACTCTTGTGCCAAGGGTACAATGCTGAACATATTTTCAGGTAGAATGTGCAATTGAAATGAACCTGTGCTTTGCCCATTAAAGAGGAAGTAAACTTCCATCTTTAACATTTACCGTTGGGTAAGCCTATATTAAAGTGCATGTAAACCCGATTTCATGGAATTTGAGCTGGGCACATCTATCTGTAGTGTTTTCTTATCTCTCTTCAAAGCACAGAGTCCCGTGGCTCTCTCCTGCTCCGTTCTTCTGTTATCAGCCTAACAAGCTCTCAGACACAGGAGATAAAAGCAGCCTGAAATTTGTGTTGGGGAGGTCGCTATAAATTAGCAGCGAGTTTGTCTTGTCACAGCAGAGCTCTGCACATTACTTCCTTCCTTTGCCTATGTGGAGAGGGGGTGTGTGCCTTTCCTACAGTCAGCTGTCTTGGCTGTATGCCATTAATCCACTCCCAGTGCTGAACAGGAAGAGAAAATCTGTAACACAATGTGCATTTTCTAAAGGATATATAAAGCGGAAGACAGCAGATGTTACATGTAAAACTTATGTAGGGAGATTTGTTTCATCTCTGTGTATCATCTGAGCCTGTTCACTTCACTGGGTATATGTGAGGGTTCACATCCACTTTAAGGCTTACTTATAGGTAGTGTAAATCTCTCCTAAACATGCACTGTTTAGGAGATATTTACTGTCTTAGCAGCCAGTTACATCACTGGCACACACGCTCTGAAGAAACGGCCATCCGTGCCTTTTCTTCAGAGCAGTGTGCCTTGACTGGCGGCTCCTGCGCGTATGAGTGGCAGTGGTGTCATCGCGGCTAAGGCCAGTCACAGAGCTGGAGCCGCAAGACCGGGTATAGATGGATACCGTCTTCAACGATGACATTGCTTCGCTGGAAAGCCTTGTTTTGAAGCACATTTTACATAATGTGCTAGTATGCTATGCATACTAGCACATTATACCTTTGCCTTGCAGGTAAGGCAAAAAAAAAAAAAAAAAGTGCTGCAGTTTACAACTACTTTAGGGGCCAGTCAGTTCACACCACATGCAGTCCAGTGCGTTTTTTTTTCTGCATCAAAAATGCATGGAGAGTAGGTTATATGGTTTTCAATGGCATAGTTCACACCAGTGCAGTCAGTTCCAGTGAGTTTTTTTTTTCTGCACTGAACTGTACTGGAAAGCGGAAAAACGCACCAAAATGCACCAAATACGTACTGGAACCCACATGTCCTTATTTTAGGTGAGGGAAAAAACTGCACTGGACTGCATCAAAAATGCATCAAAAACGCGCGTGCAGAAAAGCATCCGGACTGCGTTTCTATGGTGTGAACTGGCCCTAAGGACATATTAAAAGTTTTACCTAGCTGCTGCCCTCCTTAGCTGCATATAACCACCTTCCTTTTGCTCCTTGTTCCTCTGTTCCACCGCAGTGAGCTGTGGGCGGTACTGCCCACTATAAGGAACATGTGACACACTCCATCACTGATGATTGGTTGTTCAGGCTCCTATTGAAAAAAAAGTATAAAATCCTAAAGAGGTTTCAGAGCAGGACGGTAAGAAGCAGACTACGCACACAGTATATGTTTTCTGAAATAAAAAAATTGCCCTGCTTGCCAAGTTTTGTTCTAAAAGTGATGTTTTGCTTGAAAACTTGGATGTGGGTGTATACGATCTACAACCATTGTTGGTGTCTAGCATTGCTGGTGTAGATGATGAGCATTGCAAATTCATTGAAGTGTGATTGTGTAACTGTTTTCTGGCTTTGGGTGGTACACTAGTTCTGCAGCAATAGACATGAATTTAGAATAACTGCAGGTGTTGTCTACACATTAAAACAAATATGCAACCAGGAAGTCAGCCAGTTTCCTTCTCGGGGTTCTGTTTTGCTTCATAACAAATTAGCTTTATTGTCGCTGCAGAGTAAAACTGTCATTACGTTACTAACAGAAGAGCATGCCATTTTCAGCTTTTCACTTTTAAGTGATAATAAAATCATTTAATTTTCTTTTTCTTTAGCTGCTCCTCCTGTAGCTTTATGCAATAATATTAAGCTAGCACGTAAAGCCTTACCTGTCAAAGGATGCCCTCCAACTTTGCGCTGTTAGTGCTTGTGAGCTCCCATCGTCACCTGGTGTTTCCCCCAGGGTTTGCTCTGTTTAGCCGCTTGAATGACCGGGCCGCGATTACATCACTCCCGCATCATGCGCACTTGAATCACATTGTCACAGAACAGTGGATTCAGTAATGTACTCTGAGCTGCACATGCGTGGCTCCTTGTACATTACTCCTGACAGGAAGGAAGAATCATTTATGGCAAAAGAGACCATCAGGGCCCGTTGGCGTTTTTATTTTAATTATTCAGTCTATTGTCGTTTTAAGTCTTTTCCTTTACCTAATTTTATATTTTTCAACAGGAAAATATATGGGCAATTTGGACAATATCACATTTACTGAAAGCTTTCTGGGTAGTAAGGATCATGGCGGAGTCCTTTTCTTTACACCGACTTTTCAGGAGCTCAGTGGATTGCCTGTTCCCAACAGTCCTTTCTTGTGTGGAGTTCTCATTCAGAAAATGGAAGTACCCTGGGCTAAAGT
Organism: Glandirana rugosa; assembly: GCA_018402905.1. Taxonomy (NCBI): domain Eukaryota; kingdom Metazoa; phylum Chordata; class Amphibia; order Anura; family Ranidae; genus Glandirana; species Glandirana rugosa. The sequence continues at coordinate 211,528 of BLSH010197098.1, read as the reverse complement.
TTTTCCCATTCGCCTGATGCTGAGATTGGGAGCTGAATATGCTGGTAAGATGTGTACCATACTTTGACATTGAAGATACATTCTTCTTAACCCTTTTGTGGCTGGCAATAATCATTGCTTAGCTGCCCCAGCTAGTTTAGTAGTGTCTGTATACATTGGTTAACTTGACTAGAACTGTGTTTTGTTTTTGTTTTTTCATGTTAACGGCTTAAATTTTTTTCAACTTTTTGAATAATTTATGTTTTTGTCACAGATATTTACTGACACAGTTGACACCTTTTTTAGTTCTGGAGGATGCTTATGAATGCGCCCTCAGCACAGGCATCTTGCAGAGAAATGTTAATGTAGGAAATATTGGTGGGAAGGGTTAAAAGTATTGGTAAGATAAAGATGCCTTACAAACGGTGTCAAACTTAGTGATTTGTAAAGTCTTGTTTTTTCTTTTGATTTTTTTTTTAAATAACAAACGTCATACTTACCTGCTCTGTCGCAGTGGGTTTGCACAGAGCAGCCCAGATCCTCTTCTCAGGTCCTTCTTCGGCTCTCCTGGCCCCTCCTTTGTGTTGAGTGCCCCCATAGCAAGCATCGGCATCCGAGCCGAGCTGCAGCTCCATGTGTTCATTCAGACATGGAGCTGGCTTTCGACCACACACTTCTATCTGCTGATTGGCTAAGTGACTTTGACAGCGCGGGAGCCAATGGAGGAGAGTCCCAGGCGGCCGATCGAATAGTGGACATCGCTGGACAAAGATGGGGCTCGTGTAAGTATTAGGGGGGCTGCTACACACAAGCTTTTTCTTGCTTTTTGTGTCAGTTCACATCTGATTTTGTTGAGGTAACACATGTGCCTTACCGCAGCCCATTCATTTTGATTGGGTCCCAACACAAAAAGAAATTACACCTGCTGTAATCGTTCTTTAACAATGCATGCATCGTGCATTATGGTGCACTTACGTGTGCTTTAGTGCATTTGCACCCTGTGAATGCATTGGGGTGCGATTCAAAATGACTGGCATTTCAGTGTGTTACAGCATGCTTAGTGTGTTAGCATAAGTTGAAATCGCGCACATGTGCCATGGCACATGTAACACATGTTGTGTCAATGGATCCTAGGGGAATAATTGTTGTGGTAAACTCTGAAATTGATCCTGGGGTTACCTTATATTGTGATTATGTTTTAAAGTAGTTCTAAAGGCAGAAGGTTTTTTTTTTATCTTAATGCATTCTTTGCATTATGATTAAAAAAAAAACCTTCTGTGTGCAGCAGCCCCCCTCAGCCCCCATAATACTTACCTCGATCCAGCGATGTTGCATGAGAACCTTAGCTGTCCGGGACTCGCTCTCCTGATTGGCTGAGGCACAGCAGGGGGCGCCATTGGCTCCCGTTGCTGTCCAAAGTCAGTGAGCCAATGAGGAGAGAGGGGGGGCAAGGCTGAACCGAGGTGTCTGAATGGACACACAGAGTAGCGTCTCTGCTTGTGTGCCCCCATAGCAAGTTGCTTGCTATGGGGGCAGGAGAGCGGGGCCAGGAGTGCTGGCGAGGGACCCGAGAAGAAGAGGATCTGGACTGCTCTTTGCAAACCCATTACACAGAGCAGGTAAGTATAACATGTTTGTTATATTTAAACAAAACAAAAACAAGACTTTAATATCACTTTAATCTGTTTGCTGGCTCTGCTCTTCTATGTAATACGTGATGAAGGCGGCTGTAGAGCAACTCTATCAATTCTACCTGCATCTGGCCAGAGGTGGTGCTGACAGTTTGTGCTGACAATTGGCGCGAAAAGGCAGGAGCTGCAGGGGCTGAAGCAGTGTGTGTGTGTGTGTGTGTGTGTGTGTGTGTGTGCTGAGTTCAAGGACCGGGAGTGGCGGACTCACCCCCCCCAGACCGATCAGCGGCAGAGCGGGAGCGGCGGACCCCCCCCTCCCCGTGACTGAGCAGGGGCAGAGCTGGAGCGGCGGACCCCCCCACCCCATGACCGAGCAGCGGCAGAGCGGGCAGACCGGACCCCTGTGATCAAGAGGGGCGGGAAGAGGGACCAGGAGGCAGCAAGCTGACAGAGGCAGCAAGTGAGTGTATCTGCGGACCGGAGGGGGAGACTGACTGACAGGAGGGATGGCGGCGGGACTGAAGGCAACACTGATTCCTGTAAAGTGTCAGACTTCAAGGGGAGGCTGTGCAGAGTGACACCGGCACATACAATAAAGACAGACTGACAGTGTGATTCTGTGATTACCTGAGTGGAGAGTACCTGTGTAATCTGTGATTACCTGAGTGGAGAGTACCTGTGTAATCTGTGATTACCTGTGTAATCTGTGATTACCTGAGTGGAGAGTACCTGTGTAATCTGTGATTACCTGTGTAATCTGTGATTACCTGAGTGGAGAGTACCTGTATAATCTGGGGAGTACCTGTGTAATCTGTGATTACCTGAGTGGGGAGTACCTGTGTAATCTGTGATTACCTGAGTGGGGAGTACCTGTGTAATCTGTGATTACCTGAGTGGGGAGTACCTGTGTATTCAGTGATTACCTCAGTGGTGAGTACCTGTGTATTCAGTGATTACCTGAGTAACGAGTACCTGAGTATTCTGTGAGTGCCTGAGTGTTCGGGGATTACCTGCGTATTCTGGGAGTACCTGAGCAGGGAGTATAGTGAGTGCCTGAATATTCTGTGTGAACCTGAGTAGGAGTTCTGAGTATTCTGTGAGTACCTGAGCATACTAAGTACCTGAGTATCGTGTGAGTACCAGGGAAATCAGGTGAGTGCCTGAGCATTGGGTGAGTACCTGACTATTGGGCGAGTACCTGAGTAATATAGTGTGAGTACCAGGGTGTTCTGTGAGTACCGAGTGTTGTGAGGACACGTGTACTGTGAGTATTAGAGGCAAGCAGCCAGCGGTTAGTTAATTGGATTGGGCATAATTCCCAGTCCCCACTAAATCAATAGGTACGATGCCCGGCGGGTGTGGAGAAGCTATTCGGTGTACATCTTGTCACATGTATGCATTCCTTGATCATGAGATCGAAGGCGAATACTGCTGTACAAAATGTAAGAACGTTGTTTCCCTGGAAGCCCAAGTTCTGAATCTAGGGAAGCAACTGTCCACACTGAGACGACTCTCCATACTTAAGGAGAGTTGGGATCGTACTCTGCAGGGGCCAGCACAGAGGCGGGTGGAGACATAGAGGTGCAGGCACCAGAACAGAGTAGTTGGGTGACAGTTACGAAGGGTAGAAGGGAAATAGTCAGGGAGGCTGATCCTGGGCTGGAGCATCCCAATAGGTACACCCTGTTGTATGATATTGCGGAAACCAGCCAGGAATCAGCATCGCTGGAGCAGAGGGGCGCCCCTAGCTGCCAGGGGATTAACTCCTCCAGCGAGGGTGGGGATGAAGCCAGAGGAAAGGTAAGACAGATTATAGTGGTAGGGGACTCAATTCTTAGAAACACAGAGAGGCCAATCTGTCACAAAGACCTGAAGCACCGAACGGTATGCTGTTTACCGGGTGCTCGTGTTCGGAACATCCCGGATCGGGTGGACAGATTGCTGGGAGGGGCTGGGGAAGACCCGGCTGTCATGGTGCATGTTGGCACCAATGACAAAGTTAGAGGTAGGTGGAGTGTCCTAAAAAAAGATTTCAGGGACCTAGGAGCAAAATTGAGGCTTGGGACCTCCAAGGTAGTATTCTCAGAAATACTACCAGTACCTCGAGCCACACCAGAGAGGCAGCGGGAGATTAGAGAAGTCAACAAGTGGCTGATGAGCTGGTGTAGAAAGGAGGGTTTCGGGTTCCTGGAGAACTGGGCCGATTTCTCAATCGGTTACAAGCTGTATAGAAAGGATGGGTTGCACCTAAATGGGGAAGGTGCAGACTAGCTGGGAATGAGGATGGCCGAAAAGTTAGAGGGGCTTTTAAAAAAGTAGGCAACGGGGGGGAGGATCCAGACTTAGAAATAGCCAGAGTGGAACAGAGTTCAGGGGGGTAGTATTGGTGGGAGGAGTGATAGGCCAAATAAAGAATTTAAATCTGAGGCGAGTAGTGTAACACATCCTATATGCAAAAAGAGGATTACCCAGCAAGGAAACAGTAGGTGTCCAGACAAAACTATGTGGCTTGTTCACTAATGCCAGGAGTCTAGCAGACAAGATGGGAGAACTAGAGTTGCTACTGTACGAGGAGGAATTCAACTTTGTGGGAATTTCGGAGACTTGGTTCAACAGCTCTCATGATTGGCTGGCTACCATCCAGGGGTATTCCCTATATCGCAGGGACAGGATGGGCAAAAAAGGGGAGGGGTATGCCTGTATTTAAAAAATGACGTAAGAATAAATGTGAGGGATGACATTCGTAGTGGATCTGGGGAGGAAGTTGAAGCCTTATGGCTAGAGCTACAAAGGGAGGATACCAGGGGGAAAGTAATACTGGGAATATGCTATAGGCCCCCAAATCAGAGGGAGGAGGGGGAGGCGGACCTCCTAGCGCAATTTGGAATAGCGGCTAGGATGGGAAATGTCATTATAATGGGGGATTTTAATTACCCAGATATTGACTGGGAGGAAGGTACTGCACAGCTAATTCTCACCATTTCCTAAATGTCCTGCAGGACAATTTCATGGGTCCAAATAGTAAATGCACCAACAAGAGGAAAAGCATTATTGGACCTTCTGATCACTAACACAGACCTGATCAAAGATGTGGAAGTAAGGGGCAATCTAGGAAATAGCGATCACAGGACAATTTGTTTCAGTATAAATGACACAAATAAGAAACATAAGGGGAATACAAACATGCTGAATTTTAAGAGGGCCAACTTCCATAAACTATGCTCCATGCTGGAAGATGTTAGCTGGGATAAAATTCTAGGAACAATGAACGCGGAGGAAAAATGGGAGTGGGAATGGGTAGTGCAGTGTTAATTTTTATGTCAAATTTCAATTTTGTTTTAGTTGTGTTTTAGTCTTTTGACTAGATTGTGATTTGCAGTTTGCCATTAGCCATGTGGGGGACACAGAAAATGTGTGGAAGAAGGTGGTCAGATAAGACCAAAGTTGAACTTTATGGCCTAAAAGCAAAACGCTATGTGTGGCGGAAAACAAACACTGCACATCACCCTGATCACACCATCCCCACTGTGAAACATGGTGATGGCAGCATCATGTTGTGAGGATGTTTTTCTTCAGCAGGGACAGGGAAGCTGGTCAGAGTTGATGGGAAGATGGATGGAGCCAAATGCAGGGCAATCTTAGAAGAAAACCTTTAGAGTCTGCAAAACTTGAGACGGGGGCGGAAGTTCATCTTCCAGCAGGACAACAACCCTAAACATAGAGCCAGAGCTACAATGGAATGGTTTAGATCAAAGCATATTCAAGTGTTAGTATGGCCCAGTCAAAGCCCAGACCTAAATCCAATTGAGAATCTGTGGCAGGACATGAAAATTGCTGTTCAGACACTCTCCATCCAATCTGACAGAGCTTGACCTATTTCTCATTCGTTCATTGATGGACGCAGCCTCTCATTCTTGACATGTGGGGTTTATGCACCTTTCACTAGGAGTGGACTAAGCAGAACGTAGTTCAGCTAAAAAGCAGACACAGCCCCTCCCAGGGGGCAGTCCTCACTTGGCATAACCCCTCCTGCCCTGCTCAGCAACTCAGTTTTTTTCTGCCTAGTGCAAGGAGTAGGACCTGGCTCCCTGCTAGGATCTGCGGTTCCCCGTTCTTTTTTCTTTTTCTCAAGATTTCTGATGAAGAATGCAATCAAGTAGCCGGCTGGGTGACAGGCTGGATATCCTAGATCCAGGTAGTCTTCCCAGCACGGCCAACGGACGCGAGCCGACCTTGTCGGGCCTCGTTCCGAGTGGGGTGGCTGGCGGGTTAAACATCCCTCCCTGCAGCGCACTTAGGACCGGGTCCTCGGGCTCGCGTCATGGGTTTCGCATTGGCCGGCAGCTCCCCCCGAATCGGCGGGGTGGCAGGTCTGTCTCGGGTGGCAACCCGCTACGCCCGTCTGGATAGGTAAGTACGCTCCCCCCGGGGTGCGGGGAGGGCAGGCGGGTCACCCCCCGGGGTGTTAGGCTGGCGGGCTGGTTCCCCCCTTTCTTCACCTCCCCCCATGCTGCATGGCCGTTGCTCTCTCCTTTCCAACCCCTTCCGGGGGTCCCCTGGGATGTGGGGGGGCCCTTAGTGGCGCTCTTACCTTTTGGCTGGGCCAGCCGCATGGTCGGTGGCCTCTATTGCTAATCGCGGCCGCCATTTTGTTGCGGCCGGCCTCGTGTTTTGGCCTCTAGTGTGCATGGCGGCCATCTTGCGGTGGCCCATGCATTCAGTACAGCCTGTATGTGTGTGGGGGACGGTTCCCTGGCCTTCTGGCGCTGGTTTACCCCCCACACAGTAGCTGTTACTGTTCACAGCCCTGTCCCTGCATGACATGTGGGGAAGATTTGGTGGGCACAGGCCTGCCTTGGCGCGCAGGGAACAAGGCAGCATATGCAGCGGTGGGCAGCAGCGGCAGAGCGGGCAGGTGGTAAGTCCCCTCCGGGGTCACCTTCCTGTGGGAGTCCTTCACCTTGGTGGGGGGTACCTGGTCTCCTGGTACTACAGGTCCCAGTTTGCGGGCCATGTTACCAGAGTGGGTTACATTAGCAGCCGATGCAGGTGCCGTCCTACTTGACCTCTCTGTGGCGCATAGGGACTGCGAGGTGGTTTTGGGGTCCTGGGTTTCCCGGACGGGGACTTGGGCGTATGGTGGGCTGTAACCCCCTCCTGCCTCTGGGATGAGTCGGACCCTGAAGGGGGGACCCCTAGGTCAGGGGCCCCCCTTTGGGATGGTGGCAGTTGTCCTGTGCTCTCGGTCAGGTTACTTCTTGTAGGGGGTAGCCTGGCCCACGTCTCAGGCGGGCCGGCACCGGTCCGCCCGGCAGTGGCCCCCCTTCTCCCATTGTCGGGGGCCACGAGTTCCGGTTTGGGGTGGTCCCTCGCAGGGGCGGGCCGTCCCCGTCGGGCCGCTTAGCCCGGCCGTGTGGCTGTGGGTTCCCCAGGTGTCCTACTTGGAGTGCAGCTGCAGGGACTGGGAGTAGTCTCAGCCCCCCTTTTTTATGTATGGCGGCCCGTGGTGGTACCCACTATGTTCCGCCTGATCGTGGTGACCACGAGCTCGGGGGCTCAGCTGAGCAGGTAGTGGTTGGCTCATCTACCTGCCTGATTCCCAGGTGCCACCTGTTGCAAGTTTGCACTGTATGTTGAAAACTATGCAGACGCTGATTGCCGTCCTTTAGTGGCATGCCGTCCTTAGGCCCGGCTGACAGAAGCGCCGAGTCTGCTGCCCGATCTGGGTGGTTCTGGCAGGGTCAGCTTTCGCCCAGTATTGGTTCCACTCGGGGGTTGTAAACGCTCTCGGAACGGGCTAAGCTTTCGCACCGCTAAGCTGCTTTTACGGGGCTTCCTCCCGCATGGTGGGGGCGCGCTGGCCGGCTCCTTCAGGGCTTAGATGTCTGCCTCGCTAGGATCCTGTTGGTCAGGCAGGCCCTGGCAGTCTTCCCTTCTCAACTAGGCGGCTCTTGGAGCCAGGAGGTAGGGAGTCCCATAGCATGGGTCACTCCTTGGCGGCCCAGTAGAGGTCTCTTTTCCCCCGTTCCTTCCGCCATTGGGCTGGGGCTCCCTGTCCGTCAGGGATTCTGCAGGTGGGCGGAAGTGTCCCTGGCAGCATAGGTGCGACAGGCCAGGAGACAAGTCCTTCTCAGTGTGAAGGGTTGCCCCTACCCACGGGTTGGGTGGGGAGATGCCTGCGGTCGATGACCTTTCTGAATTTCAGTCTGCTGGGTGATTTTTGTTTGGGTACAAAATGGGATTTCGTTCCCGTCCCCCCGGGCGTACCGCAGGCCTGGCTAGGAACCGGCTTCGTCAAGTGGTGGATATCCTTGTCCCGTCCTCAGGGCCTACCATGATTTACTACGTCCTGCTTATGGTCGGAGGAGAATGGGGCCCGGGCGGTATGGCTCGGTGCCCCTCCACTGTCTGGTACGTGTACGTCTGGCCACCATGATGGTGGCGCATCAGGGTCTCTTCCTGGTTTGTCTTGACAGGGCAGTGGCGTATCACCCTGTGTGCCCTACGCCGGGGTTTTCTGCGCCTTGCCGGTATTGGCGCTTCACTACACGGTTATGGCTCTCCCCGTTTTACCTGGTTTCTGCGCCTCGGGTCCTCGCCGCATTGGTGGCCCCGGTTCTGGCTCGGTGAGGCTGACGGGCATCAGGTGGATCTGGCCGACCTGCCCTAGCGGGCGGAGTCGGCTCCAACCCTGAGGGCTGAGGTGGCAATCGCCAGGCGCACGCCGTGTGAGTGCGGCTGGGCGCTACTTCTGAAATCGGTGTTGGTTCAGTCACACCGTTTGGAGGCTCTGGGTCTGATCCGAGATTCAGTCCGGATGGAGGTCTTTTCCTTCCTATGACCAAGCACAGACACCTTAGTTGGCGGGTCGGTCCCCGCTGTCCCTAAAGTGGTTCCCCCTGCCGCTTGCAGTTGGCTCCTGGGGCTCTGGCTTTCGTCCCTGGCGGCGGTCCCGTTTGCGCAGTGTCACACTGCTGCTCGGCAGCGAAAGATGTTTCTCTGCAGTGGGACAGGTCCCCCTCATCCCTGGTTCGGTTGATCAGGTGGGACCACCAGGCCGGATCCTCACTACTATGGTGGTTGTGGGCCCCGGCCCTGCATTTGGGGAAGTTGTTTTCTTCCCTGTTTTTGGACGGTGGTCGATACGGGCGCCAGTCTGCCTGGCTGAAGTCCTAGGGTCGCTGGTCCCAGGAGGAATCTCGTGTCCAGATGCAATCCCTAATTGTCGGGCCATCTGGTTTTGCCTCCCGCTGGTCGGGGACGCTGTCGTTTTTGTCCTGTCTGAGCTCAGTCGGTTATTGCCACGGCCGTGGCATATGTGGAGCAGCAGGGCGGGACAAGATGCTTAGCTGCTGCTTCGACGGTGGCTTTCGTTCTGCAGTGGGCAGAACTTCATGTGCTGGGTGATCTCTGCTGTTTACATTTCAGGTGTCGAGAGTTGGCTAGTGAGTGCCCTGGTCGTGTAAGGTTGGTTCAGGGGGGATGGCCCCTGAATCCGGCTGTGTTCCGGCAGATCTGTCTGCGGTAGGGTACGCCAGTCGTGGTTTGGCTGGCACCCCGGCGTACTCGGAAGGTACAGACCTTCGTGAGTTGAGCGGGGGCCCGTTGGCTGATGCGGCGGGTGCCCTTGCGGCTCTATGGACCCGTCTTCGGTTCACCTATGCTTTTTTCCTTCTCATGCTGCTCCCGCGCCTATGCGCAGGATAGAGCAGAGGAAATACAGGATTGGCCTCACAGGCCTGGGTACGCCGACATGGTGCGGTGGTGGTGAATGCTCCCTGGCGCCTCCCACTTTGCAAGGTTCTGCTTCCCAGGACCCCATCTTGCACCCTGCTTTACCCTCACTGGCTTTAACGGCCTGGCTATTGAATCCCAGGTGTTAATGGATAGGGGACTCTCTGATTCAGTGATCCCCACTATGCTCAAGGCGCGTAAGGCCACTTCGCGTAAGATTTATCACCGCACCTGGAAGGCTTACATTGCCTGGCGCGGGGAGGAGGGATGGAACCCCTGTTCTTTCTCAGTGGCTCGGGTGCTGGCCTTCCTTTAGCAAGGCCTAGAGCACAAGTTGCCATTGAGCACGCTTAAGGGACAGATTTCTGCCCTGGCGATTCTTTTTCAGCGTCCCCGGACGACGCATTCATTGATTCGTACATTTGTCCAGGGGGTTCGTAATGTCGCTCCCCAGGTACGGTCGCCTTTTGGCGCCTTGGGACCTTAATCTGGTCCTCTCAGTGCTTCGGTAGCCGCCTTTCGAAAATATCAGGGTAAATTCCCGGCAACTGCCTTCGCAGAAAGTGACTTTCCTGGTGGCCATTACATCCGCTTGGCGGGTGTCTGAGCTGGCGGCTCTGTCCTGTAGGTCTCCGTACTTGGTCCTACATAGGGACAAGGCGGTTTTTGCGCCTTTCTCAGTCCTTCTTACCGAAGGTGGTTTCTTCTTTTTCACATCAATGTGGACATTGTCCTTCCTTCGCTGTGTCCGAGCCCGTCTCATCCTAAGGAGGTTGCTTTACATTCCCCGGATGTGGTTAGGGCTCTGCGGGTGTATCTGGCGGCCACGGCCTCTTTTCGGAGGCCGGGTGTGCTGTTTGTCGCGGTGGATGGTCCACGCAAGGGGATGGCGGCCTCGTCGGCCACTATTTCCCGTTGGATACGATTGAGACGGTGACCCGTGCGTATGCTTTTCGGGGCCAGGAACCCATCCCTTCCAGTCACGGCTCACTCTACTAGGGCAATTAGTACTCCTGGGCTTTCCAACATCAGGCGTTGATTTCTCACTTGGACCTCGGTGCACACTTTGTCAAAATTTTACAGAGTTGTTGTTGCAGCGTCCGTGGATGCTGCTTTTGGCCACAAAGTTTTGCAGACAGTGGTGTGAGGCGCATCTGGCACCTCCCCGGAGAACTCTTCTGTTGGGTACTGTTGTTGTTGCCCACCCCTCGTTGTGACACTGCTTTGGAACATCCCCACATGTCAAGCATGAGAGGCTGCATCCGTCAATGAACGAATGAGAAAATTTTTTGACTTACCGTAAAATCCTTTTCTCTGAGTTCATTGACGGACGCAGCACCCACCCCTCTTTTGTTGAGTTTGTACTGCTTGTTAAGAACTGAGTTGCTGAGCAGGGCAGGAGGGGGTTATGCCAAGTGAGGACTGCCCCCTGGGAGGGGCTGTCTCTGCTTTTTAGCTGAGCTACGCTCTGCCTAGTCCACTCCTAGTGAAAGGTGCCTAAACCCCACATGTCAAGAATGAGAGGCTGCTTCCGTCAATGAACTCGGAGAAAAGGATTTTACGGTAGGTCAAAAAAATCCTATTTTTCCAAAGAATAGTGGGCAAAAATGTCACTCTCTAGGTGTGCAAAGCTGGTAGATACATCCCCAAAAAGACTTGCAGCTGTAATTGCAGTGAAAGGTGGTACTACAGAGTATTGACTCAGGGGGGCTGATATGAATCTTACAGACAATCTGGAGCAGTCTAGCAATTAGTACACACTTCTAGGGTTTCTCCAGCTATCCTGCAAGCTAAAACCCCGGTGTTAATCTTTCTTCCCACTGCCCACACACTAGACCCACAATAAACGATAGCCTGCCACCACCCAGCAGTTTCTCTGCAGACTGGTCTGCTGGGCCACACACACACACACACACACACACACACACACACACACACACACACACAGATCTCCATCTGGCAGATCTGTTGGCTCACAATCTGCATGCAATCTGCCAACACACAGAGCACAGGAATAAAAACAGAAATAAACTTTACCGCAGCTTATCCCTGGACAGAAGCATGTCGGAGAACTTTATGGAGACTCCCCAGTTTAGAACTGACTTTGTGGAAGCGCAACGTCCATATCTCAGGTTCCTCAATATATTGAAATATGGATGTGGGCTGGACATTAACCCTTGGCGAATCAACCCTGGGGGGTGTTCCTGTCCCAGCCCACAGGATGTTTTGTGTCCTGAAATGACTAGCGTCAAATTGAACCAGAACGGTGCTGATCGCTGGGTCATGGATACGCTTTCTAAAACTAGTACATTGCTCTGATCGCGACAGTGCCAATCACGGTCTGCCTGACGCAATCCAGCGCCATCTAGCTGTTTTGCGTGATTTGCTAAGATTCTACACATGCTATAAATACAGATTGATGTGCATTTGTAGCCCAACGTGTACCATCAAAAGGAATTCCTTTCTTCTCTCTGCCATTCATATTTCAGCTTTTATGAGCGATAAAATGTATTTCTTTGATCTGTTGATACTAATCAAAGCTTGTAGACCTTCTGGGGCCTAACAGATGCCCCCTGCGGGTCCTTGCAGCCAAGAAGACTAGCAACTTTCTTTGAGGCTGCGGAAAGTGACAAATCTTATGTTTACTCTAATGGGGATTTTTTATTACCATCTAGGTGTCAGCTCGATCCTTAGAGCTAGCTTTGTCCTATTCAAATGCTAATGAAAGAACATGTGTGCATGACTGACATTGAAAACTATATTTTTTTAATAACACAGAATTAAACTACATCTATGATTATACTACTTCTACAGATCACATCACACCTCGCTACAGCAAAACTATCCTTACACTTACATTTATGTTACAATATTGTGCTTGTGTGCCCTAAAAGCAGGGCCTACATATGTATTGTGGAAATTTGCTCGCCCCTGTGTACTTGTATAATTACAGTTTATAAATAGAAACAAGGTTTTGAGAACAGAAATGGAAATTGATTATTAATTACATCAAGCACAACTTTAGCTGAAAAAAAAAATTTCCTGATTGTGTACAGTAAAGAACACAGACACAGGTAAAGAGCAAAGTATTTTGGGACTAAAGCTCCATTCACACTTTTGCGACTTGTCATGTGACTTTCGCATGACAAGTCGCACCCCATGTTTTTCATTGACAAACATTCAAGTATGTGCGACTTTAAAATGGTTCCTGTACTGCTTTGGTCCGAATTACATGTGACTCGAGTGCCAAAGACTGCAATGTACACCCTCAAAAGTCGCATAAAAGTAACACCTGAATATTATACATGCAACAGTAGTCCATTTATCATTGGTCAAAGCCAAAGTCACATTCCAAGTCGCACCCATCCACAGTTGCATCAAAGTTTTGACCTATATTATTTTTGACATTTATGTTTTCATGATCACTTTGTCGTACTGGCTGCTGGTGCTGCAACATTGTATTGTCTGTGTGTCTTTTTGTATCTTTAATTGTTTAAAAAAGCAATAAAAAGAGTTTTAAAAAAAAAAAAAAGTTGCTTCAAAGTTGCACTGCAAAGTTGTGTGACTTTGAAGTCGTACAAGTGTGAATGGAACCTAAAGAGCCACACATTACCTGAGCTAGTCAAGACATTTCATTGAAGTAATTATTTATTTTTTTTCTTCAAGTATACCCTTCTCCCATAACAAGTCACAGACACCGAAAATCTGTATATGGAGAGATTGGACATACTATCATTAATTTATTAACTGTAAGTACTGATGCTTTTTGTATATTTTAACACATATGCGTTCCTGTGTGTGTAATAGATCTCCTAGTGAGTGGCCTATTTGTGGTTGTCTTTTATTATGTTTTTTCCAGGACCTTAGAAATTACCAGTATACGATCCCACATGTAGATGGTTTAGTAATTCACATGGAAATGGGCAAAAGCTGCATAAAGATCCCTTCATGGAGACACAACGAGGTATATACAGTTTTTTATTTTATTTTTTATATATATATATATATATATATATCAAACCAGTACTATACTATATATATATATGTATAGTATCGGTACAGTGTTATTTTGAGGTGTGTAAATGTAAAGGAACATCACTTTACAGGGTTGTGATGATTGTGTGTAGGGTTAGCTTGCCATATACTAAAGTTTTATGGCAGGCACTTCCATCGCTATTCTTTACTTTTTGCACAGGAGTATTTGAATGGATTCTTTTTACTGAGACATGGAGTTTCTGCAGGGTGGATGCAGTCCTCATCCAGTAGCTCTGCATTTGAAAATAGTATAATGTACTCCATTATCGTTGCAGGATGCTGATTTCTTTCTACTTTGTCTCTCTTTGTGATGGGTTATATGTCAAGTACAGCCAGTGGAAGAGGGTGTCCTCCACAGAAGCAGATGCTATTTCTGATATGGTAGCAAGGACATTATATAAATTAAAGTAGAAGTTCATCCAAAACCAAAATCTCTGCATCTACAGACATCCACGGTCTAACACTAACTTACCTAGCCCTGTAAAGAAGAAATCGGCATGCATACTGTCATGGACCTCCGTTCTCAACAAGAGTATGTCCACCGTACAAGCTTCCTTTGTCCTGTACCAGCACGATCCAAGACCTCTTAGCTTTCCCATTCACTTGTCAAGACAGCAGTGTAGGTAAACAAATCTGTTTATTCAAACACATGTACAGAGATATATCCCCCCTCCCCTCTGCATAATGACACAGGGCAGGGTAAACATTACATCTTGTAACAATAGACACACAGGTGTTCAACTATCCAACTGTAGACTGTATTATCAGCAGGGAAGCTGTTGGAGGAACTCCCCCCTCCCCTTTCCCAGCCAATTCACACACACCTACACATCCCACAATACCTTGCTCCCAAGGCAGACAAACACAGTAGCACAATGGGACATGGCCACACCTCAAACAATCCAGTAAAATGCCAATAATACATATGAGACAATATATATACAATACTCCAGCAGTCCCAAAGGTGAAATCCTCCACCTTCACATCCTCCTGAGGAACACGGACCACGAACATCAATGTCCCAAATGAAAGAGCCTCCCCACTCTCCCATCACAAACCACACATATAGAACTCTGGATAACAAGGTTAAAAGGAAAGGCTGTGGTTGTGTGGTGAATCTGACCAGCGCAGATCAGACTAGGGTTCTCGGTCACCCTGTGCCCCTAATAGACACAGAGTGACCTACACATAAGAGGGCTCCAGGGAGCTGGACAAGGAGCCTCCCGACCTCTCTGAGGTAATTTTGGGTTCCACAAGCCTCCCGCCCAAAGTGTCTCCTGTCACACGTACCTTTTCTGAAGCCGCTCTGAACCGATCCCACGCTGAGCTGTCAGCCGCGGCTTCCCTGTGAAGGTGGGTGCAGAGGACACGTTCAACAAGGGATGCCCCATAGTAAGTCTGTGTGTGACGTCACTCCCCATTCATTTCACAGCTGTTGTCGGCCGTATCCTCTGCAGAGCTTCCGCCACTGGAGATTGGGTCAGATCGGCTTCAGAAAAAGTATGTATACTGATTTTTTTCTTTACAGGGCTAGAAAAACTAGTTATAAAGAATAAAAGTCCGCGCTCACAACAACTAAAAAGATATAAATATTAAAATTTGAAGTGAAGTGTAACATAGGCTGCTCGCAAACAACAACTAATCCAATTGTCCCACTAGACTGGGTTAGAGGTCACCGCCTTCGAGACGTCTCCTATGCCGGCTGTTGTCGACACTTTACTTACCCCTCACTGCAGTGTGTGTCTGAATGATACCCCGTAGGGAACAACTTGCACAGGAGACGTGGGTGGAAGTGTCCCTTCGGCGCCGACTGTCGAGTCGCACCCTAGCCAAGTCTCGCCGAAGTCTTTTCCATGCACACTGTCCTCTGTGAAACCCGCCCTCCGAACACCTTGGGTTTTAATGGAGTCTCTCCAGCCCTCCGAGGAACAGGTCGAGGGACCTCGGGAGA
>BLSH010197098.1:157083-170190 GCA_018402905.1 Glandirana rugosa | reverse complement strand
CGCGGTGTGGTACAGTGCCCTTCCTCTCCACCCCCGGGGGATGAATGGCTAGGTCACTTCGCACGCCCATTGCGAGTGTCTGTCTAGGATGGATCGGTAAGTAGGGGGCCCCCACCTCTCCTTCCCGTGACATGGTGTGGCGCGTGGGCACTCCCTGGGGGGAGTGGTCAGTCCCTTGGGGATTCTCTCCCCCACCCCCCTCCTCCAGGCCTGGGTGCCCTCTACCTCCTCCCCTCCAGGGTTGTCATGGGGGGGGGGGGGAGTACATCTCGGCTCACCCTGGATGTTTGGGCCTAGGGAGCGGGTGGCTGGGCACCTTGGATCCGCGGTACCTGTGGCTGGCCCTTCGGTAATTTAGGCCGCGGCTTTGCAGCCTACCAACCGGGTGAAGCCTTGGGTGGCCCCAGGGATGGCGGCGGAGGCCGCCACTTGCAGTTGCAGGTGTCCACCTGCCGTTTCGCAGCTCCGTCGCGGCCCGGTCCCCCCCGCGGGAAAATTTAGGCCGTGGCTTTTACAGCCTACTACCCATGTTTTTTGTGGCCTTCTAGGCCTTGTGGCCGCCTCCTTTAGTGGGCTTCAGTGGTGCCCCTGCGGGGCCTCGGTAGCGCCCCTGTGAAGGGCCTCAGCCAGCGCCCCCTATGCGGGACCTTAGTAGGCGCCCCCTGGGAGGCAGTGCCCCCTGTGGGGGACCTCAGACAGTGCCCCATGTAAGGGGCCTCAGCCGGCGCACCCTGCGAGGGGCCTCAGTGATGCCCTCCGTGCAGGGCCTTAGTGGGCGTCCATGTGTGGGGCCTCGGCCAGTGCCCCCTGTGTGGGGCCTCAGCCAGTGCCCCCCTGTAAAAGGGCCATGGTCGGCGCCCCCTGGGAGGCAGTGCCCCCTGTGGGGGGACCTCAGCCTGTGCCCCATGTAAGGGACCTCGGTGATGCCCCCCGTGTGGGGCCTTAGTGGGCGTCCCCTGTGTGGGGCCTCAGTGGCGTCCATGTGTGGGGCCTCGGCCAGTGCCCCCTGTGTGGGGCCTCGGCCAGTGCGCCCTGTGAAGGGCCACGGTCGGCGCCCCCTATGCGGGACCTTAGTAGGCGCCCCCTGGGAGGCAGTGCCCCCTGTGGAGGAACTCAGCCTGTGCCCCATGAAAGGGGCCTCAGCTGGCGCCCCCTGCGAGGGGCCTTGGTGATGCCCCCCGTGCGAAGGCCTTAGTGGACGTCCCCTGTGTGGGCCCTCAGTGGCGTCCACGTGTGGAACCTCGGCCAGTGCCCCCTGTGTGGGGCCTCAGCCAGTGCCCACTGTGAGATGCCTCGGTCGGCGTTCCCTGTGGGGGCCTCGGGCAGCGAGGGTCTCAGTCGGTGGCCCCCTCCTGAGTTTTTTTCGATATTTTTTTTTCGAGATCCAATATCTGGCTCTGCCGCCATGGACGTGGCCCACCTTGCGGTTGGAGGCCACACTCCCTGTCCTGTCAGGTAGTGAGGATGATTCCTCCACCACTGCAGTAGCGCGAGAGAAGGCGTGGGTTATCACACTTATTACTTCTGTGCAAGGAACCTTAAAGATGGGGGATGCAGCTGTGGCTGCGGCTGGGGGGCCGGCCCTCTTTGGCACCCATATGCCGTCTTGCACGGCGAAAGCATTCCCTTATCCCTCCTATTTTGTCAAATTTGTCCATGAAGAATGGGAGGTCCAAAGCGCTCCTGGTACTTCCAAAACCGATTTGCTGTGAGGTACCCCTTTGAGTAAGTCCCTCCTTAAGAAGTGGACTTTTCCACGGTAGTGGATCCCTCGTTTATAGGTTGCACAGGCGGCCATGTTTCCAGTAATGCAATCTCCAGCTGTTAAAGATCCCACAGACATATATGGATGGGGAGCGGATCCCCCTGCCATTGCTGAATTGACGAACCTGTTGGTCTAGGGGCTGCAGTTTGTCTGCTGTGCCTCTTGGGTGCATTTTAACTGGTTGCTTAGCTCTCTGTTTCCACAGTGGTGCTTAGACATGTATTGTGGCTTAAGTGTTGGTCTGCAGTCTAGGTTTCTAAAAAAGCTTTGACCAGTTTACCTTTTTCAAGGCTATTGTCTGTTTGGGACCGCCCTGGATGACAACATTCTGAGTCTCTCGGTGGGGAAGGTTCATCCCTTCCACGGTCTAAAGATGGAAAAGAGCCTTGTCGCAGACGCGACCCTTCTTTCATGGAACACAGTTTTTTTTTGTTCCTTAGGGATCATATCCCTTCCAACCCTCCTCGGAAGGTTCCAAACGGACCTGGTCTGGTAAGCCGACAGCAGGAGTCTCTGGATCCGCGGACAAAGACCCTTCAGCATGAAGGTGCGCCCTGCCCTGTGTCTGGAGTGGGGGGTCGACTTGATTTTGTCCTGTTTCAAGATAGTGTTCAGGTCTTATTCCCCGAAAAGGGTGTTTTCTTTCCAATGTGCGTCTGTATCCGGACCGTTTGCAGTGCTCCTCGTGTCACACCCTGAGTGTGTCGGAACGGTTTATGGAGTTTTATTCAAATTTGTTAACGGTCCAAAGAGATGGCAGGCATGTTATGTCCAATTCTGGACCTCAAGGCCCTGACCTGCTTGTGTGGGTACAGAAGTTCAGGATGGGGTCCATCTGCACGGTGGTGGTGTTCTTTCATCCCTGGACTTTTCTGGCTCTATCGCCATCACGAATGCTTACTTACACATTCTACTATGTGCCCGACCCCAGCACTTCCTTCATTTTGCTGGGGGTGGGGGGGGGGGAGCATGATCACCTCATGGTGTTGCCCTTTGGTGTCGCCACCACTCCTCGGGTTTTCCCAAGTTGGCCCTGGATCGGAAGTGGTTACGTCAGCGAGGGAAGGTAGCTTGGGCTGCCTGGACGACCCTTGGCTAGCAGAGTCCTCGACTACCTCGAGGGGCGACGTAGCTCTACACAAACCTCGACTGATTCCAGTTGGCTTCTATACTACCTGAAGTCTGCTCTGGCTCCTTCTGGAACTTTGGGTCATTGGGACCGGACTCTGGCTTCAGCTCTGGCCAGAGTGTTTCTTCCTCTGGACAATCTCCAGATTTACATCTACTGTTGTCCGGCCGGTGGGCCTCCCTGCGGACCTGCATGCGGGTGTTGGGCATGATGATGTCTGCCTTCGAGGCGATTCCATTTACTCAATTCCATATTAACCCCCTTCAAGGGAGATCCTGGCGTGATGGGACAGGTGTCAGAGGTCTCTGGACAATTAGATTAGGCTGAGTCAGAAAACCTGGGGATCCCTGGTCTGGTGGCTTTGCTCTCCAGTTCTTCGGCAGGCAAATCCTTTCTCTCCTTGGGGGTATTGGGCAGTGGTCATCTCCAGTGTCAGTCTGTCCGGGTGGGGAGGTGTCCTAGGACTGACCTCAAACTTCAGACTACAGATCAATATCCTGGAACTTCGAGTGATCAGTCTGTCTGGATCGTGGACAGATCGACTTAGGGGCTCCCGGTACAGATCCAGTCGGACAATGCAATGGCGGTGGCCTATGTCAATCGCCAGGGCGGAACAAATAGTGTGTTGGCAGCCCTGGCAGTAGCCAGAATCCTCCGGTGGGCAGAACGTCTTGTTCCGGGCCTCTCCGATGTACGCATTCCAAGGGTGGAATACTAGCAGGCGGATTGATTCAGTCGGCACATGTTGGACCACGGAGTGGGCCTTTTCCCAGGCGGTGTTTCATTTGATATGTCGCTGATTGGGCACTCTTGAGGTAGATCTGTTTGTATGCCGGCTCCGTTGAACACTATCGGGGTTTCTGGAGGTTGGGTGCCTCTGGTGGACACCTCAAATGCTCTGGTGGTCCTATGGGCCAGTGTTGTTGGATCTACGCCTTTCCTCCTCGCTTCCTACTACTGCGGCTTTTGAGCGGGATCAAGGCTGAAGGGAATTCCGGTCATCCTTTTGGCCCTGTCGGTCTTGGTCCATCGTCCTGGTGCACATGGTCGCCGACGTTCCTTGGCGACTGTCCTTTAAGGAGGATCTACTGTAACAAGGGCCGATCTCCTGTCCTGTTTTACAGATTTGATTGGCCTGGCTGTGATGAGCCAAGTGCTGAAGTGCCAACTCTGCTAAAGGCTAGGGAGTCTATTTCTCGGAAGATCTACCACTGGATGTGGAAAGCGTATATATCCTGGTGTGAGTCGCAGGGCATTCACCCTCGTTCTTCTCGGTGGCTTCGATTCTGATCTTCCTTCATGGGGGGTTGAAGAGATATGGGCCTTCAATACCATCAAGGGCCAGATGTCAGCCTTGGCATTCTTATTCAGCGCCCCCTGGTCTCGCACTACCTGGTGCATACCTTTTTATCAAGGGGTTCTATGTCTGTCCCCATCGGTGCGGTCTCCTCTACCACTGTGGGATCTGAACTTGGTGCTTTCGGTTCTACAGAAGTCTCCCTTTTTTAAAAATATTTGGGAGATTCCCCTGCTTACTTTGTATCGGAATGTGTTCTTTTTTTGGTGGCTAACGCCTCTACTTGCAGGGTGTTGCAACTGGTGGCATTATCTTGTCATACACCTTACCGGTGTTCCACAAGGATAAGGTGGTGCTTCGCCCTTGTCCATTGTTCCTTCCTCTGATTTCCCTTCAAATAGGACATTGTGTTGCCTTTTCTGTGCCCTGGTCAACATATCCTAAGGCTTTTGCCTTCCATGCCCTGGATGTGGTTCGGGTGTTTTTGGCAGCCACTGAGTCTTCAGAGGTCAGACTCGCTGTTTGTGATCTTGGATGGGCCATAACAGGGTTTGTCCGCGTCTTCTATAACCATTTATGCATGAATCGGACTGATGATGATGACTCTGGCCTATTCCGTTATGGTTCGGGTTCCTCCTTCCCTGTTATGGCACATTCTGCAGGGGCGCTTAGTGCTTCTTGAGCCGTCCATCAGGCGACAGTGGCGCGAGTTTGCAGGGCGGCCACTGGTCATCGGTGTACACTTTCACAACATTCTATGAAGTGGATGTACTGGCATCTGCGGATGCTTCTTTTGGCCGCAAACTTTTGCAGGCTGCTGTTTAGAGGATACTCCTTCTTGAGGGTGTATTGTTCAGGTTGGGCTCCAATTGTTCTGTGTTGAGCTCCTGTTAACTGGTTGGCTCTTGAGATAGTCTTGGGATTTTTTTAGTTATCCCACCCCTCATGTTTGGCACTGCTTTGGGACATCCCTATGGTAATGACTAAGGAAGCGCTGTGTCTGTCAATGAACGAAAGAGAAAATGGGATTTTTGACTTGCCGTAAAATCCATTGCTCTGTGTTCATTGACAACACAGCACCCACTCTTCTAAGGAGCTTAAATGCTTCTGACACTGCTTGTTACTAAACTGAAGGCCTATAGCAGAGAGGGGGGTGTATACCACCTAGGACTACCCATAGGCGTAGCCAAGTCTTTTTCTAGTGTCCTACTCCTGTAGGGGGTGGTATAACCCTATGGTAATTACTAAGGAAGCGATGTCAGTCGGTAAGTCAAAAATCCCATTTTTTTTCTTATTCACAGAGAACAAATGTAATTTGTACACTCGCTCTATAAATGGCTATATACATTTTTTATAAATCGACCTTAACACTTTTTATGTTGCTCCTACAGCTTTTCCGGTTAATGGTTGTATTTTATACTTTTTTTTTTTTTTTTTTTTCCCATACTCTTTTCTGCAGAATTATAAGCCCTGTTGATGGCCAGTCTATGGAAGGAATTCCAAGTGAAAGAATATGCCAGGAAACTGATTTTGAAGCTCATGATAAAACCGTAAAGTGTACAGAGGTGAGAAGTGGCTAATTGTTGGGGTCATACCTCACACAGGCTTATGGTTGTGACAGATCCCATTGTATTGAATAGTTTGAGGAAGTTTGTATTGTAGTATAACTTGTTCTGTATAGAGTGGAGAAGGTTTACAACACCTGTCAGCTGTTTTATTGCTGCCTGTGTCTTTGTTAGGAAGATTCGCTCTCTTTAATCTGTTTACCAATTATGCCAGGAGTGAAAGTAAAAGATATCTTCCAGTGAAGACACCAGTTCAGAAATTCTCACTTTCCTCTCACTCTCTGTTTTGGTTATGGACAAGAAGTGAAATCTTCCCCAATGGGGCACAGATAACCTGAAGGGGATTATAACCTTCCCTTACTCTATCTAAAATTTAATAACAAACTTTTGCCTTTGGTTCTACCTAAATGTACATACATGCTACTGGGCTTATATTGTAACCCACGACACCCAATTCGATTTCAGTTTGTCATAGGTTTAATTCATTAAATTATATAATTCAAGTAATGAATGATTCATTCTTCTTGTTTGCTATTGGTTACTGCTGTTTACATATAGTTTTATGCTCTATTGCAGGGATATGCTATTAGCGGACCTCCAGCTGTTGCAAAACTACAAGTCCCATCATGCCCCTGCCTCTAGGTGTCATGCTTGTGGCTGTCAGAGTCTTGCTATGCCTCATGGCACTTGTAGTTCTGCAACATCTGGAGGTCCACTAATTACATATCCCTGCTCTATTGGATACTCTTAGCTGCATTTTTTAGGACCTACCAAGACCAGAGGAGGCCACACACAAAATAGAGATTTTTCCAGGGTTGAATAAGTCTGGGTATACACCAGTAGATTTTCATTCAGAATTTTTCATTTTAAGAAAGTTTGTTCAATTTTATAATCATTAATGGATTTTCATACAAGTTTCTTTTTGTGCATAGTCATACAAATGGATCATTCAAAAATCCACTAGAGTATACTCAGCCTTACTCTTTTCTGGCAGATCAGATTTCTGTATGTAGTGCAAGCTTTAAGTGTTGCCTGTGACAATCAAATAGTGTTTGAATTACGAATAGGGGCTAAAGTATAAGTAAGACATTTTAAATGGTTTTGCATAGTGTAGGCAAAAGTTAAAACCACTGTCAGGCTTTTTTTTGCCATCTGTGCCCTATTGGGGAGAATTGCCTTTACTTCCTGCCCCAGGGACACAATAGAAAGTAAGAGGTGACTGAAAACGGAAAGTTGTAAAACTTCCGTTACTTTTAGGACCGATCGAGAGAGTGAATCTCTCTACTGGGGACCTAAAAAAATACAAACCCGAGCAGAGGTTCTACCAGAAACTTAAACAGGCTACCAAAAACTAAAAAAAAAAAATCTGAGCTTTAGATACGCTTTAAAAATCATACAAAACCAAACCGCTCTATAGAGGGGGAGTTCTTTCACTGCATTGTTTTGTACTGTAAAAGCAGAACCTGCACCACTGTTAATGCTTTGTGATATTGTGGCTAGTGGTCCAGTATAATAGAAGTATATTTTTTTCTTAATCTTTGATTAGATTTTTATGCTATTAGGTGTATTATTTGCTACCTTGTAGTTTTATTATTTTTGATCTAGTCACATGCATTTTACGTTTACTGTTAGATTAAAATGAACGCAACAGGTTAGCAGTGCAACCTGCAGCCATATAGCTTGTGTAACATTTTTTTTTCTTTTTAATTTAATTCCCGGTTGAACCCTCTGTATTTATTACTGTAATACAGTCATGCTGCATATACAATAATAAATATGCTGCTCTTTTAGGGCCGGTTCCAACATAGGAGATCCGACTTCAGGGGCGACTTTGCTAGGCGATTTGAACGCTACTTCTAGGCGCCTTCCGTGCGACTTTGCGCTACTTGCAACGCGACCTGAAGCGACTTCTATGCCAGGCGACTTTGCCTGTGGCCAATCAGAGAAGGGAGGGAGGGTGTTGCCTGGGTAATTTGTGGGGAGTACCTGTGTAAATTCTTTTCTTTTTCCTGTAAAGTCGCTTCAATATAGATGGGGGATCTGACTTGGAGGTGACTTCCATTGAATTCTATTGGCACAAGTCGGATAGAAGTCACCTTTGAAGTAGAACAGGACCCTTTTCTGAAGGCGCCTTGGGATTTCGGATGTGAGGCGACTTGGGGAGACACAAGGGGAGACACAAGTTGGATCGCAAGGCGCCCATGTGTGAACTGAGCCTAAGTGGTTGTGTTTTTTGTTTTTGCTTCTTTTGGGTTTTTTTTTTGTTAATTTTTTTTATAAGTTCTATAGCTAAGGTTAAAATGCCCAGTGCCGGCAGAGTCTTGGAGAGTCAGATTGCTGTTCTCGCACACAAGCCGTGCCCTAAGCAGAATTCATGTTTTATCCCTCGCTGCAGCACGTAATTAAAAAATTGAAATTAAAAAAGCAGAGAATTCATTACTGTATATGCATTGCATCCTGATTGTATTGCAGTAATAAAAAAAAAAAGTGAGTTTAAAGCTAAAGCATATTAAAGGGGTTGTAAACCATCACAGTTTTTAACATTAATGTATTCTATGCATTAATGTGAAAAACCTTATCTGTTGCAGCTGCCCCCCCCAGAGCCCCCTTTTACTTACCTGAGCCCAATTGTTCCCGCGCCAGGGAGGAGCACACCTGCTCCAGCCAGTATCTTGGGTCCTCATTGGATAGATCGATAGCAGCGCAGCCATTGGCTCTCGCTGCTGTCAATCAAATCCAATGACGCGGGAGCCGGGGGGTGGGGCCGAGTCCTGCTGTCTGTGTCAAGGGACGCAGAAGCAGGACTCGGGAGCGCGCCCGCATGGATGACCCCAGGGAAAGCGCTTCCTGATCCGTCACTTGATGCGGGGAGGAGCGCCGATGAGGGACCCCAGAAGAGGAGGATCGGGGCCACTCTGTGCAAAAGCCTTGCACAGAGGAGGCAAGTATGACATGTTTGTTATTTTAAAAAAAAGCCCTGAACCTTTACAATCACTTCAAATCTTTTTCTTTTTTTTGTAGGTGTTTTATCTTCTTAGAGAGCGTGAACCCTTCAGCAGTACAGCTCATATTCAGTTTGCTAAAGAAATTGCCACAGCGTGTGGAGCTGCCCTGTGCCCACATATAAAGACCTTGAAGAACAGAGGAATGAACAAGATAGGACTGCGCGTCTCTATGGATATTGATATGGTATCTCTTCATAATCATTTCTGCCATATTACTCAGTTATTCTAAAGAACATCATAACTATTACATTTATGGTAGATTCAATTACAGGTTACATGTTTATTTAAAGCAAAACTAGTCCATTTTATACTTTTTTTTTTTTTTGACAACTTATCAGCAGCAGGATCACTGTAAAGTGCGTTTAACATGTTCAGTCTGTTGCTGTCAGGATGAGCGAGCCATTGCCAGCTCACTGATGGAAACGCTGCAGAATGTCACTTGACAGTGCAAAAACAATGCCTTGCTCATCCATTTAGTGACAGAGCAACATGCACAAAAGCATTTTTTGGCCCTGCCCTGTTCTACATAGTGAACAGGATTGATAGTGTGACATGGGCATAAGAAGCATGTTGCCTTTATTAGCCAGGAAAGCTCCCTGTGTACCAATCCTTGTTTTTTTTTTCCCCTGGAGCCTGATTTTATAGCTGTCTCTTTTAGTTGCCAGTAAGGGTGTTTGATTAGACAGGGTGATGGCAGTTGATACGGCTTAGCCATGAGACCAGGGAATGTTGGACTTGAGTGACAAAGTGAAACTAAGTCAGAGGGGTGCCTCAAAGACCTGTCCTTGGTAACAGTTGACTCCATTTATCAGTACTTCTCTTATGCTTTTGTCTCTTCTCCAAAATACAGCCTGCTTCTCTCATCAAGCATCTTCAGTTTGACTGCTCTACAGACTCTTGCCCAGAGATCTCCTATCATCTCTAATTCCTTGATATTCACCAATCAGGCACATTGCAACCTCTAAGCTGGGTGCCTTTTTCTCAGAGGACATACTGAATGCCCCTCCTATTCCTATACAGTCTATCAAGTGAGGTAGTTCTCACCTAGTGTGATGATAGAAAAACCCATCCTAGAAATAGTTTCTGTCAATTAACTTGCTTACGTTTGGAATTGCAAAACATATAGCCCTTGGTACCCTGCAGGTC
Source organism: Glandirana rugosa (assembly GCA_018402905.1). Lineage (NCBI taxonomy): Eukaryota > Metazoa > Chordata > Amphibia > Anura > Ranidae > Glandirana > Glandirana rugosa. The sequence goes on along the minus strand of BLSH010197098.1, from coordinate 160,283 downwards.
TTGGTTAGGTCTTGTTTTGCAAGCAGTTGCTCCTCCTTTATTTATTTCAACTTTCTTAGCCCCACTGGGGCCTTCATCAGATGCTTTTACCCACGCATAGCACCCCCTTTGTGCTCAAAGGGAGTTATTCCATTTAAAGGGTCTAAGTAAAAATGAAACCATTTTCTCTCCATTGCTCTTAGCAGCCATGGCTCCCCATGCTTTCTTCCTGATGCCCCCTCCTTTTTTTTGGCCATATATCCAAAATACCCCTCCATTTTCTGCCTTGCAGGCATATCAAACCATTATGATTCACCTTATGGGTGCAGTCAGGATTAGGACCGCCTGCCACTTATTCCCTTGCAAACTGAACCCTCTTCTGTTCCTTAAAGGAAGGTCCCCCTATAAAATTTCTTCCTCTCATTCCACCCGGCTGGTTGGTTTTTTTTTTTTTAATTCTTTTTATTGATTTTCACTTTAGTTACAAAACAGAGCCTATCGGGCATACCCAGGCTCGAGTTAACACATCACAGCAAATCTAACATCAACCTCCATACTAACAACACTCATCGCTCCAGTAGGCACTTGAATTGTCGGAAAGTATAGGCAGCAGCCATCCATAGGTCACATCTGGTCATCATTTAGGAGGGAGACCCCTTTACTTAGTTCATGGGGTGGGCATTAGTTTGTCATGCTCTTACACGTATCTCTACCCCTACTTTGCCCTGGACTAGTTGGAGGATTCGGGATCAGAATTGGTAGACAGTTCCTCCACCCAAATGTCCCAAACTTTATGAATTTTTTTTGGGCATCCTCTCGCTAAGTAGGTAGCCTTGTATAGCGGCAGGTTGACATTAATTAATTTTTTTCCAGGATGCCAGGGTTGGAGCTGACGGGGATTTTCAGTGTAGGAGGATGTCTTTCCTGGCATAGAACAGGAGCAACCCTATCAGCATTCTAGAGGCCCGGGTGTGCGCCAGGGCGCCTACCAGACCCAGCAGGGAGACCCCCACCGTCTGGGGAACTTGAATAGTGGTCACAGACTGTATGAGGCTTCTGCCCTCAGGGAATGGCTAACTCCTTCGCTACCTGAACCCATTCTCTCAAAGATGTTGTTTTTTTTTTTACAGCATCTATCATCTGTCCTCGCAAGTCTGAGGGCAACCACCTGTATTTCTGGGCTTGCTACTTTGCCATGCTTTGGCTACATGGTATTTTAGCTTGGTGACATCCACTGATATCCAGTTAGGGTTTAGCATGTACCCTGTGAAAGAAGATTGCCACTCCATGATACAGTCATTGTACCTTTTTACTTAAAGTGGATGTAAACCCACCACCCACTAAGTGTAAACTAATGACACAGTATTAATGTATATATACATGCAAGCCTCCTGCATATATCCCTACCTTGCAAATATCCTTCCTGTAAGCACTAGCAGCTCTGTAAAACTCTGAAATCAGTGGGTGTCTGTGTTTGCTGGAGCTTGGTGGGTGGAGTTGTGATGTCACAAGCCTCCCCACCCACCTCTATACTGAGACATTGAGGAGGGAGGGAGGGGGGTCGTGTAAAACTTTCTCTGCTGTGTGAAGGAGATAAGCAAATTGCTTGTCACTCACAAAGCAAGGGGCAGGTCGACTGTGTATTTCCCTGTTAGTCTGACTTTTTCTTCCTGAAAAATGATAAGCTCATTACTTACAGTTGGATTAACTCTTTGTGGCAAGACTGGGCACAGATGATATGACATGCTATACTCTACCAGGCAGAATTATTAATAACATTTTTTTTTTTCGGGTTTACATCCACTTTAAATTCTCATATTCTTATGTGTGACTACAGCGAGTCATTTTGTGGAATAGTTCTGTATCTCAATACTGGTATATTTTATCTTGTCCTTTTTTTCCTGTCCTGTTATTAGGTGGAGTATCGAGCAGGGTCAGGAGGTCAGCTGCTCCCTCAAGTGTACCTAAATGACCTAGACAGCGCTTTGATTCCCGTCATCCACAACAGGACATCAGACAGCAGCATATTGCCTTTGGTGATAGAACTCATTTTTTATCTAATAGAAAGCCTCAGTTAGCATAAACCTCTATAAGTGGCTTGTGTTTTGTGGCACAGATCGGTCAGATCAGCCATCTCAGACTTAATATTTCCTTCACCAGCTTCTTAGTCAATTAGCCTCCCTATGTAGGAGAGCAGGTTTTGATGTGGCGATTGTGCATTGCTATACATAAAATAGCAAACTTGCACCTTCAAGGCCAATCCATGCAGTTTGTGTTATCACATTCACGATCATTACAAGGTAAAATGTTGTGTACATTGGACACCATCCTAGCCACAACCGAAGCAAAGACCAAATGTTTATATTCATTTTTTCTGTTAACAATCTGAGCTCAATACAATATCAGCTAGAGGTTAGAATGGAATGATGGTGCACCCTATTCACTGCCAGGCAGCGTAAACCTATAAGCACACATTATACTTCAAATATGTAATCCCCTGATCATTAGAAATGTGTACATTGTACAGGTATTTATTTTCCTGTATTCTTGTCACAGCGGCAGTGTGTGCACCTTACAGTGACCACAATTTTGTGGTATTTGATCATTTAATTTAAGCAAAATTCTTTTCTCTGGCAACGTTTGGTTTACACCAATTTGTTAGATACACTGAACCCTGTAAAAGGAACAAACGCTATTTTGTTGACAACATACATTTTTTTCCAATGACCCTTTAAAGCAAGCAGGATAAAACATGTAATTAATGTGCCAGTTTGTCCAAGTTAGTAACCAATAGGCATGTGCCTTCATTGTCAACAACATTAAAACCAAACCGAGCTTTCAATTGAAATTTTCTGAATACATTCTAGGTGCATCAAAACTAAAAGTGCGCATGGTCTTTATGTTTTTTTTTTTGTTTTTTTTAAGGGAGTTGCCACAGCCAAAGATTAGAAAAGCCTGTCTCCTGCCAGAATGCTGTATAGAAGGACCCCTGCTCTCTGTACTCAGTGGTTGTACACCTCAGACATGAGATATGAACAAAGCTTATCCCTCTATAGTGTGTGCTTGTCTTAATTAAGAGCACTAAATGTCATTTTTGTCCGCTACTCAATTTCTCTGCTATCAGCATGAATCATTTCTGACCAGTTTTCCTGACACCAAGAGAAAAATGGTGACAATGTAGGGAGCACCAGCAGATTGACAGCCTCAGCTCTTAACTCATC